>JAINUG010000167.1:0-347500 GCA_029706075.1 Aldrovandia affinis
TTCTCTGTCCCCTCCCGTCTGCTTTCGATGCGACGCCACAGATGGAGGAACAGCCATGGATTATTTATGCCTCCTCACTCATTTTAGCAGCGCCCTCCATCTCCCACCGCTAGAGACCAGCTCCAGATAAAAAACGGGACAAGACTTCCTCCCCTACCCCATTAATCAAAGCCACGCTGGGTCCTGCAGCCCTGGGGAGAGGGCCTGGGCGAGGATAACGCGGCAGCGAGGAGGAGGGCAGCTTCCACGCTGAACCTTGCGACTCGCTCGCGTCGTGGTCCACTTTGTGCCGTCGCCAAGACGTCTCTCTCTTCCAGATCTGGGCCAAAGAGGTCGAGGATGCACTGGCTTCAGGTGGTCTGCTTGGCTTGGTGCTGTGAAGGCCTTGTGAGACCCCCCGTCGCTAGACCCACAAAACATGGCACTGGGGGCGCTGGAAGAAAGCAGCAGTTCTGGAGGTACAGAGCGGCTGTGTTTAGTCTGCTCTCTTTATGAGTGGAGGGATTCCAAACGGTGCCTGCCCAGCACTGACATCTGGGGATATTTTGGGTGTTCTTGAGTTTACCTTCCAACCCAGTGCCTTAAATGCATACACACTACTGCATGTCATACTACAAAAGTTTGTTTTGGAAATGATAGAAGTGCCTTGTGGATCCTGGAGGAGAGACGCAATAAGTCTCTGTCAACCCTCCTTTGGCATCTTGGCATAGTACTTTGAATCGTTCCACACCATCTGCCATTATTTCCGATCACCGGTTCCATTAACCCTCAGGGGCGTGCCCCTCTCCTCACCACACTGTATCTCTGACTCCAGCAGTATGCAGACCACTGAAATGTGAGGCTGTGGTTCCCCACAAAAATCAATAAGCACTCTCTCTCCACACATTGAAGCCCAAAATGGAGCGGGTCTGGGGAAGCTCAAATATGAAGGGTGAAGGGTATTCTTAATGCTACAGGATACGAAGACATCTTCGCTAATTGGGTGCTTACAACTTTGTGGCAACAGTTTGGGGAAGGCCCTTTGCTGTTCCAGCACGACTGTGCCCCTGTGCACAATGCGACATCCATAAAGACATGGTTAGACGAGTTTGGTGTGGAGGAACTCGATTGGGTTCGGAACTGGTTACTGGATAGAACACAAAGGGTAGTAAAGGGCAGGATCTTATCCGAGGAGGGTATAGTGGGAAGTGGAGTTCCGCAGGGATTGGTGCTGGGACCACTGCTCTTTATCATTTACATAAATGACATTGATATGGATATTGAAAGTACATTAGTTAAATTTGCAGATGATACAAAACTGGGAGGCTTAGCAAATAGTCAGGAATCTACTAAAGTAATCCAAGACGATCTGAATAGAATCCAGAAATGGGCAGAAACCTGGCAAATGACATTTAATACAACTAAATGTAAAGTTCTACATGTGGGGAATAAAAACATAGGACAGGATTATTTAATGGGAGGTAGAAAACTAGAATGTGCACACGTAGAAAAAGACCTAGGAGTACTAGTTGATCAAAGCTTGTCAGGGACTGGTCAATGTGCGGTAGCAGTTAAAAAAGCCAACAGGATGCTGGGATACATAACCAAGAGTATTGAGTACAAATCGAAGGAGATTATACGCACCCTATACAATGCCCTTGTTAGGCCACACTTGGAATATTGTGTGCAGTTCTGGGGACCGCATTACAAAAAAGATATAGATGCGCTGGAAAAGGTCCAAAGACGGACAACCAGACTGATTCCAGGCATAAAAGACAAGTGTTATGAGGAAAGGCTAGAGATGCTTGGACTGTTCAAGCTTAGTAAAAGGAGACTTAGGGGAGATTTGATTGAGGCTTTTACATTTATTAAAGAAATTAACAAAGTGAATTTCAGGAAATTATTCAAGTTCAGTTCGGTTAGCAGAATGAGGGGGCATAAATGGAAACTGACAAAGGGTCAATTTAACACGGACACTAGGAAATGTTTTTTCACACAGAGAGTGATCAATGCGTGGAATAGCTTGCCTGGACATGTAGTGGAGGCTGAGACACTAGGGGTATTCAAGGCCAGGCTCGATCCAGTGTTAGCAGATTAGTGGTAGGAATGGACGAGCAGTGTTGGGCTAAATGGCCTGTTCTCGTCTTCGCCCTTATGTTATGTTAAAATATATAGGGTACAAGCTAATAATCGTCCAAAATCAATGAATACTTCATTGTTGCGTGTGCGTGTGTGTGTCTGTGTGTATGTGCGAGCATTTGCGGAGGGGCGGTAGTTTGTGGGGCGGGGTGAATACAAAGCCGTTCTTGAAATCTCATGTCCTTCGACAACGCAAACACAATCGATGCAGTGATCCACGACTCCTGGCGCAATTCATCCCTTATTAAAATGTAACTTGGACGTAAATAAGACCTCGAAGCGACTAAGAGAGAAAGAGGGAGAGGGAGAGTTGACTGTGAGCAGTGTGGGGCCGAACCTTTGAGCGGTAGGCTATTTCACCCATAAAATATAAACCGAATTGCAAAAAGTTAATGAGCGAGTAGGCGACCTCTGCACACGTTTGGCTAACTACGCTAATTTTATAGGCTGCTCTCGAGTATGGGAGAGCTGTCTGCCCTTTATCCGGGTCGTATTACTGTAATTGCTTTTAGCCGACGCTGACATGATTGTCCAAGGCTGGAACCTGAATTTCAGCACCAGTGACAGCTCCGTCCTAAACCTCAGTGCGAACGTCAGCTCGCGGGACACCTCCAGCCTGAGCAGGGCCGGCCACACGGTGGTGGCAGTATTCCTCGGATTAATCCTCTCCTCGGATTTTTGAACAATCTCCTCGTTCTCCTGATCTAAGCTAGGTTTCAGGAGCTCAGGACTCCCATCAACCTCATCCTCCTGAACATCAGCGAGCGACATGCTCGTGTGCATATTCGAGCCTCCACGGCAGATGGCTCATAGGACACCACGGCTGTAAATGGCATGGCTTCGCTAACACACTTTTCGGTGAGATGATCACATTTTATTTTTTGTTTTAGTGTTTCATTTACTCTGTGAGCACGGCTATTGTTATACTACATTATGCTGTTATTATACGGTACTAGTGTTGTTAGTGGTCCAGACCTGCGTAATAAATCAAACATAATAATAACTTTCCAGACGATTCTTTTCACACCATTCAGAGTCAATCCGTTTTACTCGTAAACGAACCTGTGGATCAACAGGTAGCCTACTCACATAGGCTCATATGTATTTTGCCGACATTGTTCATTCAGGTTAGCCTATTTCAAGCTTCTCGATCTCATTTCCAGAATATAATGCAAACGTCTGCCTGTATGACACAATCAAAACCACTTATTACATTCACTAATTGTGTAGCCTATTTCAGAATGCAGCTGAGTTTTGACGTCCGGAAATTGAAACTGGACACATTTTTAATCATTGTTCATATAACTTTGATCATTGTCCAAAAAGCAAACACATAGGCCTATTTGTCTATTTTCTTGTAATTCTGCCATTTAAATTAGCCAGCCTTACTGACAGGACCAACAATGTGAATTCCTTAAAACGTCCAGTTAGAGATAATAATCACGTGTATTAACAAAGCTTTGTATAGGCCTAATAATGCTTTCGAGAATAGAACCATGACAGTTCAAATAACCCTTGCCGCTATGATACATGGTTACGTGGTTCATTTATGGCCATCCTCCTTGAGCTGCCACCTTACCGTGGTGGAGGGGTTTGCGTGTCCCAATGATCCCAGGAGCTAAGTTGTCGGGGGCTTCATGCCCCTGGTAGGGTCACCCAAGGCAAACAGGTCCTTGGTGAGGGACCAGACAAAGCGTGGCTCACAAGACCCCTTATGATGACGAACATAAATGGAACTACGTTTCCCTTGCCCGGACGCGGGTCACCGGGGCCCCCCCCTGGAGCCAGGCCCGGGGGTAGGGCTCGAGGGCGAGCGCCTGGTGGCCGAGCCTACACCTATGGGGCTCGGCCGGGCACAGCCCGAAGAGGCAACGTAGGACCCCCTTCCCATGGGCTCACCACCCATGGGAGGGGCCAAAGGGGTCGGGTGCAGTGTGAGATGGGCGGCGGCCGAAGGCAGGGGCCTTGGCGGTCCGATCCTCGGCTGCAGAAGCTAGCTCTAGGGGACGTGGAATGTCACCTCTCTGGCGGGAAGGAGCCTGAGCTGGTGCGGGAGGTCGAGAGGTTCCGGCTAGATATAGTCGGCCTCGCCTCGACGCACGGCATGGGCTCCGGAACCAGTCTCCTTGAGAGGGGTTGGACTCTCTTCCACTCTGGAGTTGCCCCTGGTGGGAGGCGCCGAGCAGGGGTGGGAATACTTATTGCCCCCCCGGCTCGGTGCCTGTACGTTGGGGTTCACCCCGGTAGACGAGAGGGTAGCCTCCCTCCGCCTTCGGGTGGGGGGACGGGTCCTGACTGTTGTTTGTGCCTATGCTCCAAACAGCAGCTCAGAATACCCCACCCTTTTGGAGTCCTTGGAGGGGGTGTTGGAGAACGCTCCTTCCGGGACTCCTCGTTTTGCTGGGAGACTTCAATGCTCACGTGGGCAACGATAGTGAGACCTGGAGGGGCGTGATTGGGAGGAACGGCCCCCCCGATCTGAACCAGAATGGTGCTTTGTTGTTGGACTTCTGTGCTTGTCACAGATTGTCCATAACGAACACCATGTTCAAGCACAAGCGTGTCCATATATGCACCTGGCACCAGGACACCCTGGGCCGCAGTTCAATGATCGACTTTGTGGTCGTGGTCGCCGGACTTGCGGCCGCATGTCTTGGACACTCGGGTGAAGAGAGGGGCGGAGCTGTCAACTGATCACCACCTGGTGGTGAGTTGGCTCCGATGGTGGGGGAGGATGCCGGTCAGGCCTGGCAGGCCCAAACGTATTGTGAGGGTCTGCTGGGAACGTCTGGCAGAGTCTCCTGTCAGAAGGAGCTTCAACTCCCACCTCCGGGAGAGCTTCAACCATGTCCCGGGGGAGGCGGGGGACATTGAGTCCGAATGGGCCATGTTCCGTGCCTCTATTGTCGAGGCGGCTGACCGGAGCTGTGGCCGCAAGGTCATCGGTGCCTGTCGCGGCGGTAATCCCGAACCCGCTGGTGGACACCGGCAGTGAAGGATGCCGTCAGGCTGAAGAAGGAGTCCTATCAGACCTTTTGGCCTGTGGGACTCCGGAGGCAGCAGATGGGTATCGGCGAGCCAAGCGGAGCGCGGCTTCGGCGGTCGCTGAGGCAAAAACTCGGGCATGGGAGGAGCTCGGTGAGGCCATGGAGAACGACTTCCGAACGGCTTCGAGGAGGTTCTGGACCACCATCCGGCGTCTCAGGAGGGGGAAGCAGTGCACTGTCAACACTCTGTACAGTGGGGATGGGGCGCTGCTGACCTCGACTCGGGACGTCGTGGGTCGGTGGAGGGAATACTTCGAAGACCTCCTCAATCCCACCGACACGCCTTCCAGCGAGGAAGCAGAGTCTGGGGACTCGGGGGTGGGCTCTCCTATCTCTGGGGCTGAGGTCGCCACGGTGGTTAAAAAGCTCCGTGGTGGCAGGGCCTTGGGGGTGGATGAGATCCGCCCGGAGTCCCTCAAGGCTCTGGATGCTGTGGGGCTGTCTTGGTTGACACGACTCTGCAGCATCGCGTGGACATCGGGGCAGTGCCTCTGGACTGGCAGACCGGGGTGGTGGTCCCCTCTTCAAGAAAGGGGACCGGAGGGTGTGTTCCAACTACAGGGGATCACACTCCTCAGCCTCCCTGGTAAGGTCTATTCAGGGTTCTGGAGAGGAGGGTCCGTCGGATGGTTGAACCTCGGATTCAAGAGGAGCAATGTGGTTTTCGCCCTGGTCGCGGAACTGTGGACCAGCTCTACACTCTCCGTGGGGTCCTGGAGGGTGCATGGGAGTTTGCCCAACCAGTCTACACATGTTTTGTGGACTTGGAGAAGGCTTTCGACCGTGTCCCTCGGGAGTCTTGTGGGGTGCTCCGGGAGTACGGGGTACCGGACCCTTGATACGGACCATTCGGTCCCTGTACGACGGGTGCCAGAGCTTAGTCCGCATTGCTGGCAGTAAGTCGGACTTGTTCCCGGTGAGGGTTGGACTCCGCCAGGCTGCCCTTTGTCACCGGTTCTGTTCATAACCTTTATGGACAGAATATCTAGGCGCAGCCGGGCGTTGAGGGGGTCCGGTTCGGTGGCCTGAGGATCGGGTCACTGGTCTTTGCAGATGATGTGGTCCTGTTGGCTTCATCGGGCCGTGACCTCCAGCTCTCGCTGGAGCGGTTCGCAGCCGAGTGTGAAGCGGCTGGTATGAGAATCAGCACCTCCAAATCCGAGACCATGGTTCTCAGCCGGAAAAGGGTGGAGTGCACTCTCCAGGTCGGGAGGAGATCCTGCCCCAAGTGGAGGAGTTTAAATACCTCGGGGTCTTGTTCACGAGTGATGGAAGGATGGAGCGGGAGATCGACAGGCGGATTGGTGCGGCGTCGGCAGTGATGCAGACGCTGCATCGGTCTGTCGTGGTGAAGAGGGAGCTGAGCCTAAAGGCAAAGCTCTCGATTTACCGGTCGATCTATGTTCCTACCCTCACCTATGGTCACGAGTTGTGGGTAGTGACCGAAAGAACGAGATCGCGAATACAAGCGGCTGAAATGAGTTTCCTCCGCAGGGTGTCTGGGCTCTCCCTTAGAGATAGGGTGAGGAGCTCGGTCATCCGGGAGGGGCTCAGAGTAGAACCGCTGCTCCTCCGCGTCGAGAGGAGCCAGATGAGGTGGCTGGGGCATCTGGTTAGGATGCCTCCTGGACGCCTCCCGGGTGAGGTGTTCCGGGCACGTCCCACCGGGAGGAGGCCCCGGGGAAGACCCAGGACACGCTGGAGAGACTATGTCTCTCGGCTGGCCTGGGAACGCCTCGGGATTCCCCCGGAAGAGCTGGACGAAGTGGCCGGGGAGAGGGAAGTCTGGGTCTCCCTGCTTAGGACGCTGCCCCCGCGACCCGAACAGGACAAGCGGTAGACGATGGATGGATGGATGGATTTATGGCCATTGGATTCTTGAAAAAGGCACTTCCACGCAAAGCACTTTCAACTGCTGAATCTATTAATCTGAATCTTAGATAGGGGTAATGTAGTTGGTGCAGTCTTTCTAGATCTCAAAAAAGCATTTGATACTATAAATCATGACATTCTATTGTCCAAATGTAGGCAGTCTTAGTACCGCCCCATAGTTTCTGCTTTTAGTAATGAGATTCACGTGTGGAACGGAGTTAGCACAAACTATCGTTTGTTAGTGTTTGGTACCGCCGGTGTGAGACGAGGCGGATTGAACGTGGCTGTTAAAATTCCTAGTGCTGCACGTTGCTGGTTGCCCTACAGTTCAGCCAACTGCAACGTAGGAGCGGTTTGGAGGCGGGAAGCTAGCCTGGTGTGTGCTACACTACTGCGCCACCTAGCAGGAGGGATTCGTTTGTGCCAGCATAAGCGGCAGGTTAATTTTGGAGCAGCAAACCTGCTCACACTGGCCTTCACGGCAGTCTACGGGGGCAGTCCTGATTTTTATATCAGGAGTGTGTTGTGTAACCACAGTTTTTCCTACGGTCAATATAACCACTGTAAAGAGGTGCCTAGAGCCTATGTTTGTGTCAAACCACCTTCATAAACTATAGGATATTTTTTTTTTAACCTAGAGGCAGGGCTTATTCTGTCAGTTGTGGGCGGGGCCTCCCCGTAGCAGGGAAGTGTTTCTATTCTGAGCCACACAGTCACCAGTTAGCGGGTCTCTCCCCCATATAGGAGAGTGGTGTTGTCCTTCGTAAAGTAAGCCCTAGGCTAGTGGGTGTTACATTTATGAAACAGGAGTCACCATTGGTCATTATAAATCTTAATGCTGTGAAAGTAAAATGGGTATTCCACAAGGATCAGTGCTTGAACCTTTGTTTAGTTTATATATCAATGACATCTCTGAGTGTTGCACAGGAGTCAGTATGCTGATGACACAGTTTTGTTGGTGGCAGCAAAAACACCTATTGTTCCAGCTAAACTAAAGGCTGGTCCCAGGCAGCAGCCTCTGCCCACTAATATCCCTCCCTGTCTAACCAAGCTATCAAAGTCCTGGCCAAGAAACCGCTAAGTTTCCATTATTGCAATATCCTAAAGAAGTACAGTGTTTGCTCAGTGTTTAAAAAAAAAAAGTTATTTTGTTTCTGATTTTATCCCATTTTGGTAGCTAATTAAACCCGCTATTTTCAAGTCAATAACCCCTCGTAATGTGAGTTCACTGCCGTAGCCCTGTGACCGGTAGTGACAAGGGCTAAGTATCGTCTCCTCCGACACGGCACTCGTCAGGCTGTCAACCACAACCCGGTACTACAGAGCCACTCCTGTGTGCAGCAAACGTCCTGTCGGTTTCCCTCCCCCCTCCCTGAGGCGGACAGCTAATTTCCGCCCCCGGTGGCACTCCTGGCCAGAGCCGACTCTAGCGCAGCCGGTAGGATCGAACCCCAGTCGCCGTGGCCAGCGGTAAATGTTGTAACCACTGGACCACGCGGGAAGCCCCAATCTTGACAATTTCATTAATTACGCCAACCTCACACTTACATTTAAATGTCTCTACCATCTAGTTCCAACCATTCTCAATACATTCATAGCTATTCATGAAGCATCTGAAGCATCACGGAAGGAAACTGTAGAATCAGACTTTGCAGAACTTCCTTTGCAAAAACTGTATTTTAAATTAAAGGCATGACACCTGAATTCTCTAACTGGTAGTTAAAAACAAATCCAAGATTTTAAAATGTTTTCCACAACAATCAAGTCCTGGCTAAAACTTGGCTGAAATTGTAACCATGACACCAACTAATCATGACTGTATTTGAGTTCATGTTCTTTTTTTTCATTTTTTGTTGTGTCATGTATGGTTGTTGATTTTGTTGTTGTTTTCAGTCATTATATGCACAGATTTTTAACTGTAACAATGTCATTTTATTATTTTATTGATTGATTGAACTATCAAGGGACTGGTGTTGGAAATTAGCTTCGGCTATATACACATGTACAGTACATCGGGCACTGCTTCTGCAGCTGTCAGTGTTCTCTGTGATTGTCCCCTACAAATAAACAAATAAATAAATAAAATATTGTATGAAAATGCAGAACAAATGAAGTATTCAACCAGGATTCAGGGAATAAGGGAATAAGGGTTTCCACTGGACCGCTGAACCACTGAGCATCCTGGTTTTAGAGTGCCCTGAATATAGAGAAGGGGCCTGGCGGGGGTTAGCAGAGGTAGCACAAGCAGTTTGTGACCTTGAACAAAACAAAAGTCAAATCAAAGCTTTGTTAGTAAGAGACTGGACTGCCCAACGTTGTGTCGTGACGTGAGGAGTTGCCAGCCAGCCAGCGTGCGCTATAGGTCTTAGTCGCCTTAGTCTAGAAAAATGTCTCTTAAGCAGCGGTTAAAGGGACACTTAAAATTATATTTTTAAATTACATTTGACATTTTAAGCATTTAGCAGACATTCTTATCCAGAGCGACTTACAAGATGTGCATTAATACACGGTAGGAACAATCATAGTTCACGCAAGAGATCAGTGCAGTAATACAGCGATAGACATTGTTGCAGGCAGCTGCGTACCATACCTGTAACACTGGGAAAAGGTTAGTAATTGTAATTTGTTTTTAATTAAATGAGGAGTAAGCAGGGATACAAGAAGTGTTGAGCAAGTAGGCAGTGGTGATGACAATTGGCTGTACAGATGTGCAGAATTCAGTGGTAGTGGAGTCTGAAAAGGTGGGTTTTGAGTCTCTTGCGGAAGATCGCAAGTGATTCCGCGGTCCTGACCGATTGCGGAAGGTTGTTCCACCACCGAGGGGACAGAAAAGAGGCGCGACCGCGAGGAGCAGGCAGGCACCAGGAGGGATGGGACGGTCAGTTTGCCAGAGGAGGTGGAGCGGAGGGGTCTGGCTGGGGTGTAGGGTGTGATGAGTGTCTGGAGGTATGGGGGACCAGTACCTCTAGCCCAGGGGTGTCCAAACTTTTTCCACTGAGGGCCAAATACAGAAAAATATACGAAAGGCTGGGCCACTATTGGGGGGGTGCTACGCGAAAATAATTCTTGCGCCCTCGGATTTTCTGTCGACGGGGTGCTACACGAAAAAACCTGAGAGCAGTTCGTTTATTTCGCGGAGTTTTTTTCCGTTTATTTCTGTCGACGGGGTGCTACACGAAAAAACCTAAGAGCAGTTCGTTTATTTCGCGGAGTTTTCAATGAATACGGGTGGCTCCACTAGTGGTGAAACTAAGAATTACAACTCAGTCAAGTGCAAGTTTCATGCGTGGACCATATTCCTTATATTGGAATGCCGCCGCGGGCCAATTAAAAATGGAAATTAAAAATGGGCTGTAGTTTGGACACCCCTGCTCTAGCCGCTTGAAAAGCAAGCACCAGTGATTTGAATCTGATGTGTGCTGTGATGTGGGTGAACTTTGGTTGATTGAACACCAGACATGTGCGGCAACATTCTGGACTAGTTGCAGTGGCTTGATGGCACAGGCCGGTAGACCTACCAGCAAGGAATTGCAGTAGTCCAGACATGAGATCACCAGGGCCTGGACCAGTTCTTGGGTGAGGAACGGTCGGATCCTACGGATGTTGTGGAGGGAGAATCGGCAGGTCCGGTGATCGCTGCGATGTGGCCCGAGAAGCGCGGCTGGTTGTCCAGGGTCATCCAAGACAGACTGGGATGAAGACACTATGGAGCTTTCAGGGTGATTGAAGCATCAATCTTCGGGGAGCCTTTCGCTGGGACGAAGAGCAGCTCAGTCTTCCCCAGGTTCAGCTTCAGGTGGTGGGTAGACATCCAGGCAGAGATGTCAGCCAGTCAGTTGAGTGTCATCGGCATAACAGTGGTAAGAAAAACCATGTGAACCAAGTTATTTAGTGTACAGGGAGCATAGGACGGGGTCTAGCACCGAGCCCTGCGGGACTCCGGTAGAGAGGGTGTGGGGAAAGGAGAGAGATCCTCTCCAGGCCACCTGGTAGGAACTGGTCAGCCAGGTAGGACTTTAACCATGTCAGTGCAGATCCAGAGATTCCCATCTCGATGAGAGATGAGAGCAGGATCTGGTGGTCCACGGTATCAAATGCAGCTGACAGGTTGAGGAGGAGGAGGACAGAGCTAAGGGATTGGGACTTGTGAAGAGCCTCAGTGAACACAAAGAGAGCAGTCTCTGTGGAGTGGCCTGCCTTGAACCCAGAATGAGTAGGATCAAACAGGTCATTCTGTAGGAAATAAGCAGATAGTTGGTTATAGACAGCTCACTCTAGTGTTTTGGAGAGGAAAGGGAGGAGAGACAGGTCGGTAGTTGGAAATGACAGCAGGATTCAGAGAAGGTTTTTTGAGGAGGGGGACATCGTGGGTCCTTTTGAGGGGAGAGGGTACAGAGCCAGAGGAAAGAGAGGAGTTGATAACATTGGAGACAAAGGGGAGGATGTCCATAGCAATGGACTGGAAGAGGGGGGAAGGAATGGGATTGAGAGGGTAGGTGGTGGGACGGTGGGAGTGAACAAGTTGAAGGATATCTGAGGGTGAGAAGGAGGACTGAGGGGTGAGAGGTTTAGGTAGCGAGATGGGTGAGGGAGGGTTAGGTGAGGGAGGGGATGGGCAGAAGGATTTGCGAATGTCATCGACCTTCTTGCAAAAGAAGGTTAGAAAGTAATTCGTGGTTAGATAGGAGGGGGGTGGGGGAGGAGGAGGGGTGAGGAGAGAGGAAAATGTAGAGTACAGTTTGTGAGGATTAGAAGCAGAAGATTGAATCTTGGAAACGAAAAATGCAAATTTAGCAGAAGAGAGGTTAGAGAAAAAGGTAACCAGGAGTGTGTGTAAGTCAGTCAGAGCCACAGGGGATTTGGATTTTCTCAATTTCCTTTCTGCTGCTCGCAGTTTGAGTCAGTCAGCCCGAATGGAGTCAGTTAGCCAGGGGGTGGGGGGTCGGAGACAAGCAGGTTTAGTGGAGAGAGGACAGAGTGAATCAAAGGAGGAGGAGAGAGAGGACAGTAGGGTGGATGATGCTTCCTCAGCAGGTAGCTGGGGAAGGGAAGATAGAACAGTAGCTGACAGGGCAGCGGGGGCGAGAGAGCGGAGGTTGCGACGGACAAAGACAGTGGGGGTAGGTGAAGATGGTTTAGGCACAGAGGGGAGGGAGAGGGAAAAAGACAGAAAGCAGTGTTCAGACACATGCAGAGGAGATACCGCAATGTTGGGTGAGGTGCAGTTCCTAGTGAAGACCAGGTCCAGTTGGTTACCAGCCTTGTGGGTGGATGGGGATTCAGCCACGGTGAAGTCGAAGGACTGAAGGAGGGGGAGAAATGCAGAGGACTGAGGGGTGTCCAGCAGCAGGTTGAAGTCACTGAGGAGCAAGACGGGAGTGCCATCCTCGGGGAAGGAGCTGAGTAGGGCATCCATCTCATCTACGAAACTCCCCAGTGGACCTGGTGGGCGATAGAGAACAATGATGTGCAGTTAGCATGGAACAGTGACAGTGACAGCATGAAATTCAAAGGAAGAGGGTTAGAAGTGAGGAAGAGGAACAATACCAAATCTCCACAGGGGGGAGATCAGTATACCTGTCCCTATACTGATCAGTCGTGGGTCGTGGAGTGTTGGAGAAGGTGTAGGCAGCGGAGAGAGTAGCAGGGGTGGCCATGTTCTGCGGAGTGATCCACGTCTCTGTGAGCACCTGGAACTACAGGGAGAGTAATGAGGCCTGGGCAGTTGACAGTTAAAAGTTTCCTTATTTGTCTACATGGCTAATGAGATGCAAATTTTCAGGCTGACATACCTGTACGTTGCTCCTACTTCTACATTTTATAGCGGGGATTTCCACACACCTGACAGGTTTTGTTGGAGTGCAGGTTTCCTGCAGAATACTGACAGAGGGGCTCTGTGGTCAAACTGCACCATAAGGGACATAAATAAAACAAACCACAATGCCCATGTATGAAACGATAATAGGCTATAATGCATAATTCATATATCTTATTCAAGGGTGTTTTTTGGATGAATTATGCTATGAATTATAGTGCCAGTCTCAACTCGCACTCAGGTCTGCTACCCTGAACAAACCACATGGTTCTGTAGCGTAGAAGCAGTTATTACACAGTCCAGGTAATACATAATAAATAATTATTAATAATCAATCATTATTGAGCCAATAGTTGGTTAAACTCCTGTTCTGGTGTGATGGATGAAACTGTTTAAAATATATTTACACATCATAAAAAAGCAAGTAATAAGTGAATTCCATTAATCACATCTCTTGCAGAAAAACAACACGAATGTCACACATAATCACGTGTTCACACGTGAAATGTATATGATCTTTTCCATAAGCGATGTGAAGGCAAATCCATCCAACATGCAAAGGGGTTTGGCTTGGACAAATTAAAGGGAATTTAACTTTTTTATTGAAACTTGTTGAACTTCTAAATGTATCCCACATTATTTAAATCTGAACTAAAATTACTGTCATTTTCCTCACTAGTTAGTTTAAGTTTCTCTCATAACTGGTTTAAGTTTCTCTTATAATGCTTTTATCCAAAGCAACTTACAGTAGTGAATGCATGCATTTTTTGTAGATGTGGTCCCAATGGGAATTGAACCCACAACCTAAGCTCTGCCAACGCCATGCTCACACTGAGCATGCAATCTCCACAGACAAAGATTTAGAATTCAGAATGGTTTGTAAAGAGCTCAGTGACTTTAAACGCGGTATTGTCATAGGATGCCACCTTTGCCTCAAGTCAGTTCCTGAAATTTCTGCCCTACTAGATGTGCCCTGGTCAACTGTAAGTGCTATTATTGTGAAGTGGAAGCGCCTAGGAGCAACAACAGCTTGGCTACAAAGTGGTAGACCACGCAAACTCACAGAGCGGGGCCGACGAGTGCTGAAGCACATAGCGCCTATCATCTGCTGCATCACTCACTACAGAGTATCAAACTGCCTCTGGAAGCACCATCAGCACAAGAACTGTGTGTCGGGAGCTTCATGGAATGGGTTTCCATGCCGAGCAGCTGCACTCAAGCCTCACATCACCACCAATTTGGGATATATTTATGCATATATTATGCAGAAAAGAATGCTCTTTGTTGGACTGGATGTCTTCGTGAATTGTATACTGTGAGATTGAATGAATGAGACTTGCTTTAATGAGCTCTGACTGGCGTGGCTGTGGTTTTGACATGTGGTGGGGATGGCCCTCAGGATACTGCATGTTTTGTCTGAAATAATTGTTCTAGAGCTGGGAGAATGGGTCTGAAATGAGCAGTCAGTAATTGGGAGCTATGAGCTGAATTTGCAGGGTTCCAATGTTTGTGGTACATTCAAAATTAGGGCTAGTAATGAGTATTTCACTGCCTAGCATTTCCTTGGCAGGACGAGGTTTCGCACTTGTGCCAGTGTGTATTACCATGTCCACTGACAAATACAAAAATCTCAAGTTTTTCTGTTTCACTTTCAAAGACACACACACTCATGCCCCTACATTCATGTTAATATTTATGCTTGAGATTAACACCCACCACACACACACACACACACACACACACACAGGCTTATGTTTTTCAGGAGGCACACTCATTTGATGCCTTCGTGCTTACATTTACATTTTACAATTTAGCAGACGCTCTTATCCAGAGCAACTTACAAGATGTCCATTAATACAGAGTAGGAACAATCACAGTTTGCACAAGACCAGAGAAACCTTTAAGATCTGGTGCGGTGCGTACAAAGATTCTAAGAGTAGGAGTGCTGATCTAGGATCAGTTTAGCCTTTTAGCTCATAATGGATATGGTTAGGATATCAGGGAAAACCTGATCCTAGATCAGCACTCCTACTCTTAGAATCTTTGTACGCACCGCACCAGATCTTAAAGGTTTCTCTGGTCTTGTGCAAACTGTGATTGTTCCTACTCTGTATTAATGGACATCTTGTAAGTTGCTCTGGATAAGAGCGTCTGCTAAATTGTGAATCTTTGTACGCACAGCCCCTGGGGCTCATGAGACATTGCCAGCAGACCACAGAATAGTAGGCCCTGTAATTAACTTATGCATAAAAAATGTACCTCCAGCTTGAAATGATGAACATTTAAATATTAATAAAATTGTCATAATGATCATCTCTGGGGTTTTCCTCAAAACTGTAATCTTATGGGGGGCCTCAGATAGCATTAGTGGTTTAACACACTTGCATTGACAGGTGCTTTGCGAGCGTGAGCTACCTTTTGCGGTCACAGTACAAACCTTGGCTGTGCCAAACCGGCCCTGGCCAGGAGCCCCGATCGGAGGTGGCATTTGGCTGTCCGCCCCAGCGGGAGGGGGGAGGGTGAGCCGGCACAAGCTCGTCGAGAAGCGCGAAGGGCGTTTCCAGAAAGTAGGTGAATGAGTTCTGTCTTGGAGGAGACGGATCATCACCGGCCTCGGAGAACAACTTGGCCCGTATTTATTTTTTTCTCCCAATTTAGTAGCCTATTATAATAGGCTACTAAATTGGGAGAAAAAAATAAATAATTCAGAAACATTTTTGTGTGATGATTCAGCGAATGTCAGTTTACAAATACAAGACAGAAGTGTATAAGCCCCGCATCTTTTTGTCACTTCCTGTTTATGCGTGCTTGTGTGTTCGGCAGGGATCGTGTCTCTGGTCTCCCTGGCAGTCCTTTCGTACGAGCGCTACTCGGCGGTGCTCCGATATACCAAAGCGGACGTGTCCGATTTCAGGAAGGCGTGGAACTCATCGGAGCTAAGCTTCCAGCACGGCTCTACTCCCTGGTGTGGACCGTGGCCCCCCTGCTGGGGGTGGAGCAGCTACGGGCCCGAGGGGCCGGGCACCACCTGCTCGGTGCAGTGGCAGAGTCGCTCGGGCAACAGTGTCTCATACGTGGTCTGCCTCTTCAACTTCTGCCTGCTGCTCCCCCTGCTGCTCATGGTCTAGGATCCTCCAGGCCATCCGGGGGTGAGTAGTTGCTGGGGGCCAGGGGTCTCCACACAGCCTGCAGCACACACACACACAAACACACACCCAGCGACACTTTCACAGCCTGCAGCACACACACACACTCACAGATACAAACACAGCCTGTAGCACTGACACCCACACAGCATGTAGCACCCACACACTCACACACACATACACACACACAACACACACACACACACACACCCACCGACACTTTTACAGCCTGCAGCACACACACACACTCACAGATACAAACACAGCCTGTAGCACCCACCAACATCACATATCATCGGCATCATAAAAAAAAAGGAAGCTTAGTGTTTCCATTCTAATTATACCCTGTATTTCTTTCGATTCTCCCTCCCCCACGAACTCGCCGCCCATCACGACGGGGCAAGCTAAGTTCCCCGAGGCCGGCGATGATCCGCTTCACGCTTCTCGGCAAGCTTGTGCTGGCTCACCCTCCCCTTCCCCCTGGGGCTGACAGTCATTCACCACCCCTGATTGGGGCTCCCAGCCAGGGCGCAGTTTGGTTTCGAACCATGGCTGCAGTAACTTGCATTCCGGGTGAATGCTCTGACCGTTACACTACCCTAGGCCCTGCGTATATACATTTTTGAGTTTGATGTATGAGTAGAAAGCTTGCATCATCAGGTTGTGTACTATCAATGTTTCATGGCTCTGTGTCGAATAAAGTATATTGCATATGATATTTCCTAACATAACAGGAAACACCAGTGGAAGCTGCCATAATGTTACAGGACTAAAGATGTGTCATGTGAAGTTTCATCCGTGGGTTATTTCTTTCCTTTTAGTTCAGCCTCCTCTTCCAAAATGTTGTGGACAAAATCCAAGGATGGCCTAATATTTCTTTGACATTTCATGAATATGTCTATAGAGAATAAATAAGCTCTTGGACCTACAACCTACAAACCCTAAGGATTTGGAGAGGATCTGCAAAGAGGAGTGGGCCAAAATCCCTCCTGGGATCTGCGCAAACTTGGTGACCAACTACAAGAAACGTCTGACCGCTGTGCTTGCCAACAAGGGTTTCTCCACCAAGTACTGAGTCATGTTTTTGCTAGGGGTGAAATACTTATTTTCCTCAATAAAACACAAATAAATGTTTAAAATTCATATAATGTGATTTTCTGGGATTTTTTTTATATTCTGTCTCTCACTGTTAAGATGAACCTATCATGAAAATTATAGACCGTTCCTTTCTTTGTAAGGGGGCAAACTCACAAAATCAGCAGGGGGTGAAATACTTATTTTCCCCACTGTAACTATCACATTCTCAACTCATAAGAAAGTCATTGTTCCACAGTTGATGCGTCTGGGCTCTTCCTTGGCATTGACACAGACGTCCACATTTCACTTTGAAGGTTCTACATTGTTATGGCCATTATCATTTCTGTTAAATCCTTGTGCACACAAACCCTTGTAGCCTTAGTGTGGCCGTTTCATTCCTGTACAACATTCTCCAGGTCCTCCATGCTGTATGGCGACAGGGCCAGCGCCATATTCTTCTCATGCTTTCGCGGTCACTTTTCTGTGCCAGATTCCTCGTCACGTGGCACAAGAGCAGAAGGGATGAAACTGTGTAAAAGCATTAGCGAGCTGCGTTTTGTGCATGCTGCTTTTACTTGCATGTCCTGCATGGCGCATCCATTGTTCCACATGCGAGAGACCGAAGCACGTAGCAGTGACACGCTCCTCTCTCAGTTTTACAGGTGCTTCGTGGCACTCGTGAAGTGTGGCACGGTGCCTCACCCCAACCACACCTTCAACACCCAGCCCAGCAGCGGGGCGGAGGAGCAGCTAGCCAATGGCATCCCTCTGTCCCAGCTGGAGCCCGACACCCCTCCCCGCCGCTCCGGGCCACCCTATGGCACCCAGATTGGCGCAATGGAGCGGGAGAAACGTGCATGGGTCCTGGTGGTGCACTACACCCCCCAGAGGGCAGGGCAACTGGTCCAGTGAACAGGGGGCCTGTCTAGGGTGTACATCCACAGCAGGAGGATCCGCGGTGGTCCAGCGTCTCTGTGAGAGAGGGTCACACACACACTGACCACTGTGACTGGAGAGAGGGTCACACACTGACCACCGTGACTGGAGAGAGGGTCACACACACTGACCACTGTGACTGAAGAGAGGGTCACACACACTGACCACTGTGACTGAAGAGAGGGTCACACACACTGACCACCATGACTGGAGAGAGGGTCACACACACTGTGACCACTGTGACTGAAGAGAGGGTCACACACACTGACCACTGTGACTGGAGGCCTCACTGTGAGAGAGAGTCACTGAGGGGGGTGTTTCTGTTGCAGTTCTCAATGTGGCCAGCGGGCGGGGCCCCTAGTCTTACCATGGGCAAAAGTGTTTAACTAAGTCAATGGTTTTAAACCTGGGAATATAGTAGTTTTTTTTTTCCTTTAGCTTTTGTATCTAATATTTTTTCATTCAGTTCTAGTCTTAGGGCTTGATTCAACATTAAGCTTATTTAGGATAACAAGTTCAATTTTTTTTCATTACTTGCACTTTGTTTGTGATTTCAGCAACTGTATCAGACTTGTAATGCTATGCAAACAATGGAAACAGCAGCACTCAATGAAATTTATTTTCCAAAATTATGGGGGGAAAAAACACAAAGCCGTTGAATCAGGTCATACCTTTTGGTGTACGTCTCTGAGAAAGTACCAGAGTTTATATGAAGCATAGCTAACTTTAAAATGCCAGTATTTGTACTGTATATAGTGACCAAGTTGATTGTAGTTGGTGAAATGGTGAAACTGACAATTTGTTGAGAAATCATCATGCTGTGCCTTTCGGCCACCAATCATGAATCACTCAATGTAATATATTTCTAGCTTGTGGTGTCATATTGCTGACTGTAAATGTGACTGACTTTTCCTTTTTGTAGTGGCTAATGAATGCAATTAGAGCTCCATTTGCTGTCTGGAAAGGTATATTTGCATGGGCCATTAGAATGACTGATTTACAGACTTATTTAACAGAGGAAAGTAAATTCACAACAAAGTTCTTGTATTGCACATGGCTGATTAAGAATAACAGTATTTACACAGTTCAAACAGGTGCACCTAGAAATGAAATTGTCTATTTCAGCCCACAATTTTCAAGTACTTCAAGATTAGTTGTTAACGTCAACTATTGCAAATCACTCTGGATAATTGCGTCTGGAAAATTCATGTAATAAGGAGCATGTACGTACGTAAGTATCCTGGCAGTATCATTTTGAAATGTCGCGACAGAATGACCCCATCAGCTCTCTCGAGTTCAGGACGGTGAATCGTGGTCGCGCAAAGACGACAAATTAATCAGCAAGGGGAAATACCTCCCGTCATTCAAATATGACAGTGAAGTGACATTTTCCTCGTATGAAAAAAGCAATTTTAAACGATGTCTTGATTCTCCATTGTCGTTAGTCTGAGGATTTACCTCTTAAGCCATGTGATGGGTGGGGGGGTCCCTCCATCACTGACCTTCCCTCCATTGCCTGAGAGATTAAATCTGTGCTTTCTGGGGGAAAGTACATTTCTATACTTTTCTCCTTTTTTTTGTACTGACTAAAACCACACATGTGCACCAAGGCCATCTTCAGCTCTCCACTCAAACCTGTAAAAGTATGTGAGGTATCAGAGCTCAAAGTCTGGCCATACCTACCTTAACAAAGAGGTATGTAGACGGACGCATGGAACACCGGAGAGGGAGAGGGGCTTTGAGGAAAAGTGGTCCAATATGTTGAGCACCATCTGAGAGAGAGAAACTGAGGACTTTGAGTACTATATTTTCAAAATGGTTGGAAACTGGGAGCTAAGTTTTAAATGGTCCATTTAACTTGATGAAATTGTGGAGTAGGAACAGCAGTAACCACAGCTATGCTTATGCACCTCATTGACACTATTAGTTTGCCTTCCTAACCACTGGAATTAAAACTCCCCCTAGTGGATGGGAATACTAGAGACTGCGTTACGTAAAGTCACGTGGCTATAATTCATGCTGACTGTAAGCTAATGAAAAGGGAAGCAGAGCTGCCAATACCCAGGTGGTCGAACATAGGCCACCTGAACATGTTTGACCCACTTGAGTCATCTCATAACAGAAAGCACAGGCGCATGGAACCACAGTGACATTTTCCCCAGAAAGGCCCGGACTCGTGAATCAGAGGGAAAGGGGGAGAAAGGTAAAGTACCTTAGAGCGGCCCAGAAGGCGAGGAAACTGCGACAACGACGCCTGCACGAAACGCTCTGTTCTCACTGGCGCAAACAGTAAACACAAAAAAATGTGAAAAGTTGAAGGGGAAACGTATTTCTCCTGCCGTCCTTTGGAGATGTCTAACGGGAGAAAACACGGTGTCAATTTACCCACGGTAGAAATGTGAATTCGTGAGCCGTTTTCCAGCCCTCGTTGAGTCACTTTTCTCACAGAACTTCGGTGTAATGGATGAGCCGCAAGTGTGGAATCCTGCGGTTACGGCTGAGGCACATTCAGCTGGGAAACGTGATACACAGACAGTTAGAAAAGGGAACTTTCCACTTTTTTACCTTCTGCAGTGTAATCAAGTAAATTTGCTAGGAAGCAAAACCGTAAGCGCTCAACAAGGCGCATCGGCGCTGCGTTTGTTTCCATGACTTTTCTTTTTAAACAAACATTCGCGCAGGAGTTTCAGAGCACAGAGATCGACAGGAAGTGAGTCAAGTTCACGTGTGTTGTGGGTGTTACTGGGACCGGCAGCTCTTGCTTACGGCGTGGTACACGCTGCTGAAATGTCACCGTGAATGGGAAACCTAAAACCGAAGCTCGGATCTTAAGTGCAACAACTCAGTCAGTTGCATTCGAGAGGCCCTTTTCAGGGAACAAGTAATGAGTTAACGTGGGTTAACAGTCACTCTGCAAGTAGCCGACTCTGGATCCAGCAGAGCCCCAGACCATCACGCTTCCTCCTCCATGTTTGACAGTTGGTGTCACACTGAGGAACCATCCTTTTGCCTAATCGACGGCCTAGAAAATCAAAATTTCAAGATTTCACATTTTGTAACCTATTACGCAAGCTGTTACTTTCAGAAACTTGTCAGTTTCCTCCAGTTTCCGAGTGCCTTTTGATGGTGTAGGAAACTACTAGGAAAAAATTTACATTATTTTTCAGTTTTTGTTAACCTAAACTACAATTACCTTTGTACCATTTTAGGCTATTCACTGGACTTGAACTTCTTAAATTTCAGTAAAAACTGGAAAATGGGGGTGTTCTAAAACTTTTGACCAGTAGTGTATATATATATATATATATATATTTATATTAAACTAAGAAAAGCTTTATTATTCAGTAAAGCATTAAAAAAAATGTAGCCTATTATTTTGTGAGTAGCATGAATGTGGTCTTACTGTGTGACGTGGTGAACTGGCGGAGAGACCCTCAGCGTGTGTGTATAATACAGTTGAGAGAGGATGATTTCACCTCAACCACACACCTCACAAAGCTGTTTGAGGGTAACGGAGTATACACCACACTGGGCTGGGCGTCCTCAAACAGAATGATGTTAACGTCATAAATCCTTAACAGTTAAAATAATAGTACAGCTCTGCTGCTAATGTTTTTTCTTGCAAGCTGTGCCTGTGAGACTTTTACATTTTCATATTTCTGTTCTGTTCCAATAGAGCAGAAACAAGAACAAGATTATTCCAGCAGCCGCATTAAAGCGCTGTTACATCAACGTTCCTCATCCACATGCTAGAACAGTACCTTAATAGGACAGGCCACCCAGCAGCCAGTGGATTACCTTTTTAAATAACAAAAATTCATAAACATGGATAGAACATTCTATATAGTCATTTACACAAGGAAGCATGTGTCTTCTTTCAGCTTTGAACATCATCGATCATGTCACGTTTACTCTCTCAATGGCCAGCAGAAACATGTTCATTTGCGCAGTATCAGAAAATGTATTAGTTTTAAATGTGTAAAAAAAGAATTGGTTTTAGGAATTCCACCATTACAATTTGATCATTAAAAATATCAATCATTGTTGAAATTTAATTTACCATGAATGTAAATAAAAGTTTTAGAGATAGTTTTATTTTAAGAAGCAAAGGTTATGGGTCAGTAGTCTTTGTCCCATTTGTCTTGCAAAGGCTACATTACCACTGCATGTTGTTTACAGTTTCACATTATTGGGGACCAAAGAACTGTTGCACACAGTCAGGACTTAAGTTTGTATCACTAAACTGTGGCATCGCTGATTTTCCCATGGAGATCAGTTCACTCCATAAATGCTCCGCGCATCATACGCAGCCAGTCGTATTAAGTTCATCGTGCCTAAGGGTGTCCCCGGGTTTTCAGTGGTGATGCTTGGAAAAGCGGGTCAGCATTTTCACCTTTGACCAGGAGTGGAAAAGGAAGGAACCCAGAATTATGTCAAGTGGAGCAGAACTTGGCCGAGGTGTGACACGCCCCCAGTGCTATGGGGACCCAGGAAGTCACCTCCTGCTAAATCTTGTGCTCACGAGTGAGGGCTCAGCAGAACTGCACTGGGTGCTCTGGCAGCCACTTCACTCTTCTCCTCTCTCTCTATCTCTTCCATCATCCATCGGCTGTCATGATAAACACCTACAACGACAGCCTCCATCCGCCACCGGTGCCCCCTCGGTATGGAGGCCAAAGCTTGGTGCGAAACCAGACCGGGGCTCACACCAGGCTCCTCTCTGCTGCATTTGTGGTCCAGGCAGCGGTCACCGTTGTGCTGTTCATCTACCTGTTCCAGAGGATTGACACGGTAAGCACAAGTAAAGATATCCAGTCGTCTCTTCTGATGCCTGGAGGACTAACTATCTTCCTCACCACACGGTAGAGCAGCACTGTGATGCACAGTAAAACTATCAGTCTGCAGGGAGGTGGACATCTCAGTTGATTGTCTGGAAAGGTGGTCAGAAGATGGATTCGACCTGACATTAGTGATTAGGAACTGTTCTTGGTGAAGATTTTGAAGGAAAAGTAGACAATAATATAATTAATGCAAAAAAAGCTTTGTCTTTATGGAATTTGAATCCGGAGACACAAACAGACACTGTACCAAGGGCTTAGTGCAGTCATATGCAGAAGAATAAATGTACAATTTGGACAGATAAACAGAAAGATTTGGATTGCGTCTACTATACACAATAACTTTAATAAGGACTGCAGTAAAAAATAGCAGCAAAAAACTCGCAAAAAAACATGCTTTACAGTTTTTAGGTTTTTCCAGCGAAAATGGCAAAAGCTGAGTATAGTTTAACACATTGATGGATGGGATGGAGCTAAGCAGTGAAAAACCTGATGGTAGTTTGAAAAAAAAAAAAAAAAGATTCTGGGCAAAAGTTTTGTTTACCACAAAGAAGAAATCATTATCAAAGAGCATTGTTGATATCTCTAAAACTATCATAACTGACATACATGACTGACAAACAATAATATAATTGTATATTTTCTTCATTTCTTTCAAGGTACCACAAACCGAAGGAAAGGGTATGTTTTTTTTTTTTTTTTAACCCAGAGAATATATCTATGCTGCTGCCCAATTGGAATACATGGTTGTGAACGGGTAGGAATGGGTCTGATCCTTTGTCTTCTCTTCTTCAGTGGATTCACTCTCAGTTCCTGGCCAACACAGTGGCTCAGGAACTCTGGCACAGATGAAAGTTCAGCAACCTTCGGGAGGGTCCAGAAGTGAGTGAACGAAATCTGCTTTTTCATTCATCTTGAGAAAAGGTGCCATGTCATTTGATACCAAGACAACTCTCATGGCGGCCGCTGGAATTATGTAACATTACACAAAAAAAATTAAACGCTTGCTAAAAATGTATCATTCAAAGGTCAAAGTGCTTTGTGGTTGAATGGAATCTGGACCTGTCATGCCAGAGTCGGCTCTAGCCGGGAGTGCCACCGAGGGTGGCGATTGGCTGTCTGCCCCAGGGAGGGGAGAAGGAAGTCGACAGGACATTCGCCACACACATGAGTGGCTCTGTAGTACCGATGCGGTCGACGGCCTGGCGGTAGTGACGGCCTGGCGATAGCGACGGCCTGGCGGTAGTGACGAGATGTTACTTCGCCTTCGTCGCTACCGGTTGCAGGGCTACGTCAGCGAACTCGCATTGCAAGGGGGGGATTGACTTGAAAATAGCAGGTGTAATTGGCTACCAAAATAGGATAAAATCAGAAACAATTTATTTTTATTTTTTATAAAGGAATCTGGACACTTGTCAAAAAAACCTTCAGTGTCAATACCACAAGAAAATAAACAGGTTTCAACAGGTTTTAAATAAACTCGACCAGGTTTCAAATACTGCATACATTCATGTGAAATTTCAGTTTTGGATGCAGCATGTGACTGCCCTCTCAAGTTCTGTGGTGCAGAGAGACATTGCAGAGTTATAACTGACACGACTCTTCCCCTCCAGGTAAAACCCTTTGCTGGAATTGGGATCACTCCACACTGAAGAACGTGGACTACTTCCCTGTGCGTCGAATGCTGCACATACGCCTCTCGGGATACTACTATGTCTACTCCCAGGTCACCTTCTCCAAACGACATCCCAGAATACCCCTGGTTCAGAGCGTCATGCGCCGGAGGGGCGCGGAGGACGCGGCAGGGGAGGACCTCTTGTTCAAGGCGTTCTGCAGCCTGGGGTCCGGGGAGATCTGCACCTCGTACCATGGAGGGGTCGTTCACCTGGAGGAGGGGCAGCGGCTCTACGTCAATGTCACAGACCTGAGCCTGGTGAACTTCGACGTGACCACAACCACGTTCGGATTATTCCTGCTGCAGCACACCCCCTAAAGCGACCGTGATGTTAATTCGGTCGATGGTCAGACCGATGGTTCCATGGAGGCACCGGGGAAAAAAACACAAAAATGGGTAGCTGGTCTGAGGCTTTCTGGCAAAAAAGTCAGAAAAATCGGTGAGATAAATCCTTGACTGCTCCAGTTGAAAGTTTGAAAGCCTAGAATAAGAGAGCCAGTACTGTGGGATGTAGATGTGCGGATGCTGATCCCTGTGGGAAGTGGGGAGAGGGAAGATGCACTCTCATGGACAGCAGTGCATCATTTGGGACATTACCTTCTCTTCGATTTCATTTGAATTTATAGTTTGTAACAGCACTACAAATCGACTTTATGCCACACCGTCCAAGTGGGGAAAGCTTGCAAACAAGTGCATTTGTCTTTAGTATTATTATTTGTTGCCATCCTTCATCTTACCATCTATTGAATGTACTATGCCAACCAGCAGTGATCATGCTGACCTCCACACACTGTCAGTGTGGGTCGAAGAGGTGGAGATATTATGCTTTCTTCAATCTCCACTCCACCAGATGGGAAATATACACAGACCAGAGACCACAATCGAGGACAAAAGTGTCATTGCCTAGTTCTGATACATTTCATATACAATTACACTTATTTGAATGCCTTGTGATTATGGACAAAAACTATACCGATATTCTTCTTGAAGAAGATTACTGATGCAGGTCTCAAGGGGAAAATTACATTCAGCATTCAGATCAAGACCGACCTGTAATGACCTGGCATGTTAAAACAGCCAATATGCCTGTTTGATTTTCCGCTGCTTTAGCATCTCCCAATACTACGCCAGGCAGCCACAAGTTACCAGCCTTCATCAGTGAGAGTATACACCTCTCCTCCAATCAGCACTAGCCATCCTGTAGGGGTGTGGTCTGTAGTGTAGAAAATACGCCTCTCCTCCAATCAGCACTAGCCGTCCTGTAGGGGTGTGGTCTATAGTGTAGAAAATATGCCTCTCCTCCAATCAGCACTAGCCCGCCTGCAGGGATGTGGTCTATAGTGTAGAATATACACCTCTCCTCCAATCAGCACTAGCCCACCTGCAGGGGTGTGGTTTTCAGTGTAGAAAACAGTCACTGGCTTGTGGGTGACTAGCAAAATACTAGCAACAGTGTAGTCTACACCATCATCATCGCTGCTTGTTAGTTACTACTGTATATGAGCAGGTCTCTGCAGTAACCTCCCAAGTGGAGGTCAAACAATAGGTCAATTGTATCTAATAACTAATTCTCTAAAACATTTTCTGGTCCTATTTTTGCCTGTGTACACATTTTTGTTTTAAATAATTTATTGCTCTTTAAGTGTTAAATATTATTTTGTCATCATAAAATGATCATATTTATATAATGAAAATGCTGTTGAATGATGTATCTTGTACAGCATTATGTTGAATAAAATTGTATCAACTTTATTTACAAGCATTCATTTTGTGCATTTTTGTGGATACTGAGATTTGTACAGTTTTGTGCAGTTTACCATTGGCATACAAATCACCTGATAGTAATACTAGAGCATACGTTATCTTTTATTAATTAATTAAACACAAAAAACTATGTTTTAAGTGAGAGACGATGGTTGGAAAAAAACATGTACTGACAAGGCTTCCAACACACAATGTTTTGATACCTGCTATAGTACTGCAGCTATGCATGGTCTATGCTGGTATACTTCAAACAATGTACTCACCACTGAGCAGGCGGCTGAGGATTCAATCAAATGTTCTCTTTGAATCAACAACCAAATAGAACCATGTCTTCTGTGTTTATTTGGTGGGAGAGTGGGCCTTCCATACACTGCCTGGCCAAAAAAAAGTAACCACCTGGATTTAATTAAGCAAATAGGTAAGAGCCTTCCATTGGATAATTACTGCAGTGATTAATATGTTTTAGCTGGCAACAAGTTATTTAACCATAACTGATGCAGTGAGTAGCTTCTCATTTCTTAAACAACCATGTCGGAAGACATATCCTGTGGTCGTGGAAAAGATGTTCATCTGTTTCAGAAGGGTCAAATTATTGGCCTGCATCAAGCAAAGAAAACAACTAAGGAGATTGCTGAAACTACTAAAATTGGGTTAAGAATTGTCCAACGCATTATTCAAACCTGGAAGGATAGTGGTGAACCATCATCTTCGAGGAAGAAATGTAGTTGGAAAAAAATCTTGAATGATCGTGATCGGCGATCACTTAAACATTTGGTGAAATCATATCGTAAAAAATCAACAGTAGAACTCACGGCTATGTTTAATAGTGAAAGTAAGAGCATTTCCACATGCACAATGCGAAGGGAACTCAAGGGATTGGGACTAAACAGCTGTGTAGCCTTAAGAAAACCACTTTTGTCACTCTCCGATTAGTCAGTGAGGCTAATCGGGAAAAAAGGCTTCAATTTGCTAGGGAGCATAAAGATTGGACTCTGGAGCAATGGAAGAAGGTCATGTGGTCATGTGGACCAGACATAGCACAGTGGGCCGTAGCTGAAGGGGAGTTACAAGCTGCAGGCAAATGACGCCCCGGGCCAGGTCTGACCAGCGGCGGTACAGCATGTCGTCGTGGAGGTGGAGTGAGCCCCACTAAGCCGCCAGCTGCTTGACTGCTGGGGAGAGGTGGGAGTGTGTGGAGCGATTAGGCCTCGCCCCTGTTCTTAGCCACTGAACCACTGAAGCACTGGGCTGACCTCTTCATCTCCCTCCTGGGCTGCGTGGACGGGCACGGCGGCAGCCTCACAGCTCTGGCCTTTCTTTGCGTCTTTTTCTTCCGCCAGCTCGCAGTGCCAGCAGGCTTCCGCGCCACAGGGGCGAGACAGTGCATCGGCATTCAGTTTTGTTCCTGCCCAGTGCTCTGTTTCGAAGTTGAACTCTTGTAGAGCCCCTAACGCAGCAGCCATTGAAGGGAGGCATGGTCGATCCGGAGCACGAATCGCTTTCCGGTGAGGTACGCCCTGAAGTGCTTGGTGGCTGCGACGACTGCCAGCAGCTCCTGTCTTGTCACCCAGTAGTTGCTCTCCGGCTTGTGCAGTGCACGGCTGTAATAGGCCACCGCTGTAATAGGCCACCGTCCTCGCTCCTACGCCATCGTTACTGGTGTCAGTGTCCAGAATAAAGGGCTTCATCGGGTCAGAAATGGCTAAGATGGGAGCGGTGATGAGAGCCATGTGTAGGTGGTTGAAGGCATCTTGGCTCGCTGACGACCACGTGAACCCCTGCCCCTTCTCAGTGAGCTGGTGCAGGGGCCGGTTGATGTTGGCAAAACCCCGCAATTAATTTCCGATAGTATGAGGCTAGGCCCAGAAAGCTGCGCACCTTGCCTGTTGATGTTGGCGATGGTAATTTCTCCACTGCCTCTACTTTCACCGGGTTGGTTGACACTCCCCTTTTGCTTACGACGAAGTTGATCTGTCGGCAGAAGAGGTGGCACTTCACCGGGTTCCGGCGTAGGTTCGCCTTGGCGATCAGCTCGAACACAGTGCGCAGGTTAGTTAGTGCAACTGTGTAGTTAGCCGCGTGTACTAGGATGTCGTTCTCCCCGTCTTTGGTCGAGCTGACGGGGAGAAGGGGACCTGCCAGTAGCCGTGGATACGAGTCTTTCCTGGTGACGTCATTCAGTCGACGGTAGTTGATGCAGAACCACAGGGACCCATCTTTCTTTCACACCAGCACAACAGGGGAGACCCAGGGGCTGCCGGAGGGTTGTGTGATGCCTGCAGCTGCCATCTCACGGATCTTGGCCTCCGCTTCCTCCCATTTAGCCAGGGGCAGCCGTCACGCTTGCTGTCGGATGGGGGCCGCCGCATCGGTCTTGATGTGGTGCTGAGTGACGGTGGTGCGAGTGCAGTCTTTGTCCTTCGCCGCAAACAGGTATCAGAACTCAGCAAGGAGAGCGTGGAGCTGGTTGCACTCTCATTCGCTGAGTCCCTCGCTGCTGCGCTGGAACAGCTGTTCTACTGCGTCATTGGCCTCGTCGTCTTATTTCGGCTGCTGCAATTGGTTGTGTTCTTTTTTTTGGTTGGCGTACTGGTCGCCTGTTGACCAGAACGCAATGAGTGGCCGTGTCGATGAGGGCTCCCGCAGCCACGAGAGCGTCAAGGCCCAGGATTCAGGGCTCGGATATGTTATCACGGAAAAAGTTCTGCGAGACAGTTCTCTTGCCTAGCTGTAAAAACAGCTTTTTACAGCCCATCATGTCCGCTGTTTGTCCCGTTACTGTCTCTAGCCTGGTGTTTGTGTGTGCCCAGTCCGTGACGTGGGGCTGCAAGTCTTTCCAGATCAGGCTGATGCGTCGACTTGCTCCCCCTAGATGTAGCATAGCACAAACAAGCTACGACCGCTGCTTCCCGCTCTCGATGCTGCAGGGCGTGGTGATATACAGGCAGGGTCGCCCCAGTTAGGCCAGCCTGTTCTCATTTCCCGCTGTCTGTCGGTTTGCCTCACGCTGCATTCTTCTCCTGCAGTCCCTCGCAAAGTGGCCTTGCTTGCCACAGTACCAGCAGTAGGTTTTGAAGCGGTGTGCTGCTTCTCTAGCCGGCGCGGTGTCATCGTCACTCTCCTGTTCTCCGCTGGCTGCACGGACGGCTTGATGTGCAGGCGTTTCCTCGTCCAGGATTGTCTCGTGCTCTTCTGCTTTCGCCAGGGCCTCGTTCAGGGTAGCGGGGCTGGTGATTTAGATTGAATCCCAATGGCGCAGGGCCAATCGTAACCCCCGCAGGAAGGTGTCAAAGGCCAGGCAGTCACGGACTTCTCCCGGGTGCTGTGGGTAAGACCGCTGTGCCAGGCGCTGGACGTCGGCAGCGAGTAATCCGATGCTTTCGCCACTCCGTCTCTCCCTCCTGTGCAGCTCCTGTTTGAGTGTGAGGAGTGACATCACCTCGCCGAAGCGCCTTTTTAGCGCTGTGCAGAGGAGCTGATATGTGGGCGTGGTGTCGGAACCCAGGTCCAGGCGTGCCTTTAATGCCTCCCTCCAGGGTCGCCGCCAGCCTTACGCCTTTCTCCGCTTCACTCCACTCCGCCGCTTCCGCAATAAAGCGGAACTGGGTTATATATGTTTCCCGGTTTAATGACAGCATCATTAAACGGAAATCATTGGGATTCAATCTAAATACTGGGATTTTGATCCCAGGACTCAAACATACATTTCCCGAGGCTAGACCACCGAGGTGATTAGCACCATAACGATGTGGAAAGAAGACATCTTATTTACTCATGTAGGAGTTAAATTAATACTCCTTTCAATCAGTGGCAGATCAGCACTCACAAAATGCCTCTGGTGTATTAACTGTTAAGGACGATATTGACTATTATTTTGTAGACATGCATTTTATAACAACATTAGATGTTTGTCTGCATTATATGAGGATGTATTTGTCCTACCTGTTCACGGAGATGAGATAAATACTTCTGGGTTCAACAACTTCTCAGCCTTGCAGTTGGCATACATATAGTATCTGGCTTAAAATAATTGAACTTTGAGAGAACTATTCCATTCAAAGTGTTGCAGGGTAGATCAAGTCACCTATAGTAGACTTTGTTTTATTTATACCCTTAATAAAGATGAACAAGAGATCATATACAATATACTATATAAGTAATGAGCTTATTTTATGTTCACACAATATTCCGAAAATTATATTCTTTGATATAACCACAATCAAAGGGTTTACAAATTATATCTTTTTTTTCCCAGAAAAATCTAGAATCAAATATTCACACCCCTCTAATCAGTACTTTGTGGTTCCTCCCCTGGCCATTAGAACAGCAAGTAGTCGCCTTCTGTAGTGTCGTAAGAGGTAATGGAACTTATTGGGGGGGGATCCTCAGCCATTCCCCCATGCAGAATTGTTCTAGTTCCTTCAGATTCTTGGGTTGATGTTTGTGGACTGCTTTTTTGAGTTCAAACCACTAATGTTCAATTGGAGATGGCCACATCAGGACATTAATCTTGTGCTCTGTCAACCATTTCTTAGTTGCTTTGGACGTATGTTTGGGATCGTTGTCATTGGAAGGTCGATCTGCAGCCAGGGTGTAGCTTCCTGGCAGAGGGAACAAGGTTTTTGGACAAAATGTCTTGGTACATGCTGGAGTTCACGGTTCCATCTATTTTAATAAGGGCCCCAGGGCCTGTGGATGCAAAACAACCTCAAAGCATTAAAGATCCACCACCATGTTTCACCGTAGGCATGAGCTGCTTTTCAACATTCTTTGGACCCCAAACATAATGCTGATGTGCATGTCCAAAAAGCTTGATTTTTGTTTCATCGGACTACAAGACACGGTTACAATTGTAGTTCAGATGTAGTTTTGCTAATTCAAGTTCAGTAAATCGTCTTCAAAAGAGGCTTCCTTCTTGCAAATCTGCCATAAAGGCCATTGTCATGTAGGTGTCGTTGAATGGTAACTTTAGACACCTTGTAACCTCAAGATGCCAGGTTGTTTTTGACATCTTGAACTGTGCCCCTTGACTTCTTTTTACCTCTCGAACCAGCTGTCTCACTACACGTGGGGGCAAGATAGACTTGCGTCCTCTACTTGGCAGGTTAGCCATGGTTTCAGTGGCCTTAAACTTCCTAATAATTGACACAACAGTGGAAAGCGGGATCTTTAACTTTTTAGTGATTTTTTTGTAGCCATGTCCTGATCTGTAGAGGTCAATAACCTTTGGTCTGATGCTTTCAGGGAGTTCTTTGCCTTTCATCATGATGATGGCTGACCACAGTATTTCAAATGTGTTCCCTCCTTTTTATACCCTAGGGAAACGGGAAACTATTGTAGGCCACTGTATAATAACCTTCCAATGAACTTCAAATAAGTTGTATATTTATGAAGATTTGTTTTTGTTGGATTACATCTAAAAGAATAGTTAGGGGTGTGAATAATTGTGATTCAGATTTTTTCTGGAAAACAAATATTAATAAAACAATGTTTTTCTGAACATTTGTATTCGTATTGTTGGTTTGGAATTTTCTTCATTTTTTGAGCATAAAATATACCTCAGTACTTATATAGTTTATTTTATACGATCTCTTTTGTTCATCTTTAATAAGGGTGTGAATACAAATGTAGTCTACTGCACATGGTCACACAAACACAAATACATACATACATACACTCAGTAGCTTTACCTTTTTGCACAGAAGTTAATGTGATACTGAACATATTAGTAGCTCATTTTTATTTAACTATTTTTTAATGTAACAGTATTTGAATAACTCTTAATAGCAGTCCTGTTTTATTCTCAAAGTATGGCAGATGAGAAGGAATGGGCGTTTATATGTATATGGTACCATTTGTATATGTATAGACAATGATCGTCTTAGGGCCGTCTTATATGCATGTATGCAGGTATATAGTGAACCCTGTGGTGAGGCAACTGTTGCAATCGCATAATAGTAAATTGCCATTATGCACAAGACATTCATTTACTTAGACGTCACATTGTAAACTTATTTTGCAAGTGAGACTCCCAGACAGATCACTCTCCACAATGAATTTACGTACTTTAAGATACAAATCTAAAATAATGCTGATAGCTTATTTAACAAAAAAAAGAAGATGTTCAACATTTGTGTTGTGCATCTTGATGTTTCCTTGTGCATTTTCCAGGTAAGGAAAGATGTAGACTTGTGCACCAATGTAGTGCAGTCGCATGGATCCGATCTAGGTTGGAACAGTGCTCTGCCCTCCCACACAGGAAACTGCGACTTCACCGCAGAGCCATGCTGCCTGGCCATCTCTGAGACAGGCGTGCTCACAGGATATGTTGATCAGTCACGCGGGTTTAACTTTCGTTTTTCTGCACCGATGCGGTGGCACCTACTAAAAGAGCCTCTATGATTTAGGGCCCATTGTTCAAAACCTCCACCCCTCCTCATTCCCACACCATGCACCGTGCTACCGGTAGGCTATACCTACCAAAATGCCTCACTAAAAGGGCACTGCCTGCGAATCTACTTTATCGGCAGTAGATTACTAAATCGGGATGCTTAGAAGCAGCTGAAAAGCATCACTTGGTGAAACCACCACAAAGGCCACTCAGTTTAAGCACAATGCTCCCACGCGATCACATGATCTACACCAGGGTTCCTCAAATCTGGTCCACCAATCCAAATTTCGGTCCTGGTTTTCCTTTCTCCCAGGTAGTAAATTGAACAATTAGTGCAGCTGATTGGCCAGTGTCTGCACACCTGATTCCCAGGTAAAGGAAGGGTGGAAAAAGGCAGTGCTCGGCCCACGAGGACCGTGATTTGAGGAGTCCTGATCTACACTGTTGAAGATCCCTACATCACAGTGAATACTAGCTATGCAGTTATTTACAACCAGGGAGGGACTCTTCCAGAATGCACAGTGCAGACTGCAAATGGCGATCATTATTTCTTCAATGAAGAAATACGGTTCTATGGCCCTGTGGTGCATATTTCTGAACAACGGTCCTATAGTGCATAAAATATATCAACATACTGTACTTTTATATTGCAGGGATTACAAATACTTATTCAGGAGCTCTCAAGTCTCTGTCTGCACGGCCTCCTGTCACACGCAGTGGTCCTTTGTCTCAGAAACTCTTCATGCTTGATTACCATCGTCATAATTAAATAAGCCCTTGTCTGCATGCCCAGGTTGCTGACTTGTACACAAACAGAAAATCAGTAATGATTATATCAAAGTACATCAAACAAAACATGTTTTAAGGGTGTTTTTTAGTTTTTTAATTAAAAGACATACCTTACTTACAATAGGCAAAAACACAGTATGTGGAGATGTTAGAAAAAATACATTTATAATAACAATGAGGCTAATTGCATAGAATGACTTGCAAAACCACACGTGTGGAATGGACCCCAGACACGGGCATTTTCCAAAAAAGAGATTATTATGATTTAGGGCCCATTGTTCAAAACCTCCACCCCTCCTCCCTCCCACACCATGCACCGTGCTACTGGTAGGCTATAAAAGGCATTCCTATGGACATCAGACATTCAAAGCCAACCAAAACTTTCATTACAAATGTAACAATGGCCGATGAGATACTAGGAGCATTTAAATAATAACAACAATAAATAGAAAAGAAAGGCGGATTAATGCGATACATTTGTCAATTTGCAACACAGAAAATGTTCACAATATATCATTATCTTCTAATTATGTGTTCGAGGCTATCTGAAGTATACTTGTACAGATGGCAACATGCAGAGCTGAGCTTAAGACTCCAGTGGCATCAGAGGAGAGAACAAGGAAATGTGAACACAGTAATGACACGTCAATAACCGCTTCTTCCGCTTTAGGGCCGAATCACACTTCAAGCGACTTGCGACTTGAGTGGTGGTCGATCACACAGCTCACGGATCACAGCATGATAACTTATTGCGTCGTTTACGGAGTCAGACGCAGTTTTTTCCCGTTTAAAGTTAGCTCACAGTGGTGCGCCACGCTTCCAAGGTCTCCATTGTCGTCCGTTCGCGGCTTGTTGCCCAACACGTTCGCTCACCGCGCGACAAAGAAACGTCTAAGGCCCCCTACTCCTACATCAAAGAAATAACAAAAAAGCCTAACAAACAAAGGTCTTTAAAACGTCACTTATTGCATTGAACCGCTACCATTCAAGCCTTTACTAACGGCACTCTGCAGGCAGGTTCACACAACGCCTTCCAAATGTGTTCAGACTTTGATTGATTACGAGAACTATGGGGGGGGAGAAGAAAGAAAGAAAGAAAAAATAATAATAATAATGTTGTCTTGCCCATTAACAGTCCAACGTTATTACCGCCGTCCCTCCGCCCACCTCCTCCAACTCGTTAGCCTCAGCAATTCTGGTTAAAAACCTGATTAATTTAGAACCAAGTGCGTTAATGTCACCACTTAAGTAAATGCTTTTTCTTATGAGTTGCCACTGTCGTTTTCCCGTGATCTTTATTTCATAAATCGAAACAAAAAGGAGGCACTTGGTCTGCAGTACCTGACATCGCGCCCCCAGCCCACCCGAGGAGAGCATCCGGGTGGTGGTGTCGTGCTAACTTCAAGGGGACAAAATGGCCGTCTTGATAAATAAAACATCTGAACGTAGACAGCTCGTTTAAGGCAGAAGCCCCAGATGTGACTGAAATACCCTCTACCAGTAGGCTTCTTTTAGTACCAAACATACAGTATCTCAATACTTTAATGAAGAATAAATAAGCCATAATTGGTATTCTTATTTTTTTTTTTACCTCCGAGTATATATATGGAAACTATGAAAATGAATTTGCATAAGTATACATTTGCCATTTTTATATTTATATATATACACACACACACACACAGCAGAAATACATAAGTCACATATGTGTATAGATATAATAAATCAATTATATTTGAACTACTAATAAGCACTGGCAGCAACTCTTAGAATTATGGCCGACGAGTGGAAGAGAGTATTTAGTAGATGTATGTGACATAAGGGAGGAATACTGTAAGGTAGGATATGCTGCCGAGAGAGAATAAAGGTAAATATTAAAGCTTTTACAGGGCTTTCAAAACCCCTTCAGCGCGCACACTCCCATGAGAAATGTTTGCACAGGTCACAGATCCGTCTAAAGCCTTGCACGGCCAAGGCAAGCCAGCATTTACTTTCCTTTACTGTTCATAAGGAGCCCTTTATTTTATTGCTGTGGGGACACCGCTAATAAGAAACCCGTTCACATACGTGCTTCCAAAATAACAGACTGTACGGGGGGGGGATAGATAGATAAATTTGTGCATGCAAAAGTAGATTTACCAAAATTAATATATATTTTTTCCAATTCTTCAAGATCACTATAGCAAGCTCTTCAAGTCCACAATCTTTGATAGGCAAGAAGCAACCTGAAGAATCTCACCGTTTTAATAATGAAAGCAGTGTCCAACTGAGGAGGCCGTTCACAGTGTTCAGAGTAGAAGACGGCTCTTTACAAATCGCTTGTCGTTCTTGCCTCATTTTCTCAGTCTCTCCCGTGTCTTCGAAAACAACTGTTCAAAAAGCCACTGCTCAGGATGGCGGATGAGTGAGTGCGCAGGTGTGACCGTCCAGTGTGGCAGCTCAGCGACCAGGTACCACCCCCGCACCTGCCCCGCTTTACTCAAACAGCAGGCGCTGTCTACCACAATTTAAACTTTTCCCAGACAACAATTCTGTCATTTTGTCTTTGTCCCCTCCATCCCTCCCTGCAAGCGTGGCAAATCCCCTTCCATTTCTTCAATGCAGCTGAGAGATTAGGTGACACGCATTTCCACCTGGGTTTGGCCCACACAAGATGCTCGCTTTCTTTCTCTCTGGGGGTGAGGGGGGTGGAGAATTACTACTTTGTGGGGACTGCCAGCAGCTTTCAGGAATTTCCAGCCAAACATGGTGAAGACACGCAAGCACACACACATCCGCGCACACAAACGTACACCGCACTCACACACAAGCACACATTCACTGGCGCGCGCCAATTAGAAGTTCCCGTCGTCCCATGCGCAGTCGTTCTTGTGCTTGGCCAGCTTCCGGACCATTCTCTCCAGCTCCTTGCGTGACTTCTGCTCGTCCTCCAGACACTGCTTCATTCTCTTGTTCTCCTGAGGACAGAGAGAGAGCAGGCATTCCTCACATGGGGTGATGTCACCGAGGCGCGACAGTCATGTGCGCTCTGTGACAGTCAAGAGTAGCTGCGTGAAGCAGTGGTATTGTAATGGGGCTTAGACGCAGAAGGCTACAGGCTACAATTCTGTCCGGAACACTGCTGAAATAGCCTTTTGCAAGGCACAAGAATTTTCCGGAAATACTCAGCGGCATAAACAGATGACATGACACAAGTCACCCTGAGCAGGGAGATTTGCTTAAATAATAACAGTAACAATTCTCTCTACTAATATAGATTACAATATGCGAGTGCTGGAGTATTAAAGAGCTTTCCCCTGAACTGCCAAACGCATACACGTTGCAAAACATACAGACCACTTATTTACCTTTTTCAATTCATGGACCTCATCCTTTAAAGCGTACACCGCATCCACGAGGCTTCTGTGAGAGACATTTCACATTAAAAGGGATGTTTTTTACAACGTAATGTCAAAGCAATGGTACAGAGTTCTGGGGGAAACTACTTGTGACGTCCAAGGGAAAGGGACAGTCAAAAAGCAGACACAAGGCCTCCCGCGTGGTCCAGTGGTTACAACGTCCGACGCTGGCCACGGAGACCGGGGTTCAATTCCCCATGACGCCAGAGTCGGCTCTGGCCGGGAGTGCCACCAGGGGGCGGCGATTGGCTGTCCGCCCCAGGGAGGGGGGAGGGAAGCCGACATAACGTTCGCTGCGCATAAGAGTGGCCCTGTAGTACCGGGTTACGGTCAACGGCTTGGCAAGTGCCGTCTCAGAGGAGGCATTACTTTGCCTTCGTCACTACCAGTCGCAGGACTACGGCAGCGAACTCACATTACTAGGGGGGGGATTGACATAAAAATAGCGTGTCTAATTGGCTACCAAATTGGGAGAAAATGGGATCAAATCAGAAACAAAATGTCTAAAATTATTATTATTATTTTTTAAAGCAGACACAAGCTGGAAAACGAGCCGCACTTCTCCTCTATTATGGTCTGCCCGTTGCTCCTCATCTCCTCCACAATGATCTTCTCCTCCTCGGGCAGGAGCACCTGTGGGACGCACTCTTTCCGGACCGCTGCGCAAAACACATGTGACTCGTGTTAAGCAAGAGAACGTGGGCCGGGGAAAACCCTCTCTCAGAGAATTTCTTTCGTAGCCACCATCTGCCCCCACCCCATTTCCTTCAAACAACATGAGTCAGAGTTAGAAATGGCATTGCATCTGACCCCATCTCATTACATCAGAGAAAACATGACTTAGTCCATGTTAAAAGCTTACAGCCAGCAGGGAACTATTGACATTTCTCATGTGCCTAATGTGCATTACACCACATTGAAAACACTATTTTATGTTAAAATCCTAAAATATATATTAAGTGTAGTATATATAACATTGAGAGCTGCTAGTGCAGATCAATATTTGTGTCCTCCTGTTTGATCTCGTTTTCCCCTTAACTGCGCCATATGACATTTTGATAGTTAAAAACATTTTTTTAAGCTAATGTGTAGTCAGCCAATGTGTGTTGTGTTTGTGTGTAAATATCCCTTGAGTTAATAACCTAGGCAGGCTTTACCATAAAGACACAAGAGAGAAGTGTGTACACACAGCCCTGGGTAAGTGCAGGTACAGGCACTCTCTCCACTCTCACCTGTGGTGGTTTGGTGGAAGCTGGCCCCTGTGCAGTACGCCTCAATGACCTTCAGGATCTGTGCGTCTTCCTCCAGAGCGGCCGTGCCTGCAGAACACACACGCATGCACACACACACATACACACACACACACACACACACGCGCGCGCGCACAGACACGTGCACACAGACACACACACACACACAGACACACACACACACACAGACACACACACACACACACACACACACACACAGACACGCGCGCACAGACACGTGCACACAGACACACACACACAGACACACATACAGAGGTGAAATACACGACAGGCAGAGGATGACGGCAGGCATTGTTAAGGCCGATTTACACTCTGGCATGCACAGTGTGGAGGGCTGTGTGGTCAGTACAGACATATTGGCATAAGAATGAGGCCCTGGGGGCCTCCGATAGCATAGCAGTCTAACGCACTCGTTTACGAGTGTGAGCTGCCTATTGCGGTTGCGGTTCGAAACCCGACTGTGCCAGACCGGCCCTGGCGGGGAGCCTCGATTGGGGGCGGCATTTGGCTGTTCAGAGGGAGGGGGAGGGTGAGCCAGTATGAACTAGCTGAGAAGCCCGTATGGGTGTCTCCAGAATGTGGGTGGGTGAATTCTGTCTCGAAGAACGTGGAGTTTGCTACCCTCTGAGAATTAGCTTGCCTCGCAGAGGCAAATAGAGGGTATAAAAATTAAAAATTAATTAAAAATCTGATTTTTTATGTTTTTTGTAAAATAAATGCATCCTGTTCTCTCTCTCTCTCCTGTTCTCTAAAATAACAATTTTAATCTAAATAAATAGCACTTCACAGTAACACTGCATTTCTTTCAGCATTAAGTGAAGCCAATTTATATGTAAAAACACAGTTGTAATGTACTCATTTATTTAAACCCTTTCACACCATTGCCACACATTTACCAAGAATAGTTTTTCAAAGATGGAAATTGCTACGCAACCCCCCAAAAAAGGTGAATTCCATTCCTGCTAGCGTCTGTGATTCAGCACTGCCAGTGAAGAAACAAAAGGACAATGTACAAACCAACAAGAAACCTGTAGAGTGTCACGTAAGGCACAGTGTGAAAACATCTGAGGGAGGGAGATGATGCGGGTTCTTGGAATTCGAAACCCACAGTGGTAAAGGTAAAAGCACAGCACCCCGTGAAAATGCGTAATAACTGACACTTTGTCGTGACTCCTTTTAGTTCTCAACGGTGTTTGGTCCTACAGGAAAAGCAGGCGGGAGATTGCGTCCGACTCACTTTTCCTCAGCAGGAACTCTTCGTCCGATGGCTTTCGTTCGGTTTTCCTCTTCTGGAGGAACTTTGTGATAGGTCTAGGGCTTTTGCTGCAGTCCTGTAAAAATTAGAGACAGTGGTTGGGAGGTGCGTGGGGGTGGGGGTGGACAGGTAGAGAAAATGGTCCCAACGTGCTTATTATTTGGTACCCTAAATATCACAAGGACTAGTTCTGCTTCGGTACATAAAACAGCTCCAGGCTTGGCTTCTGAGCTCACTTCTGCAAAAAAAATTGTAACAAAAAGGAAAGTGCTTTTAAAGCTTTAAAAAATATATTTTTTAAAAACACTACATTTGCTTAAAAAATCCCCACAATTATCATTAAAAACCTTGTTATCTGTGTCTTTCAAATTGACTGGAAAACTGCCGAGGCAAAAATTGAACGTTGGAACAAACTACAAGTCCAAGTTCAGAGTATGCCGAGGGAAGCAGTCCGCTGAAAAGCCTTAAGCTGTCCGAAGGGTCCGAGCTGAAACCAGAGCTTTACCCACCGTCTGCTGACAAGCACACAAAGACACAGTATGCACAGGGATTTGGGGACTTGCGGGTGGGTAAAGCTTTGATTTACTTCTGGCCAAAGCAAGCATGGTTCAAGCCTGGTGACATTTTCATGCTTTCAAACTGTCAATCAAAATAAAAAATTTCCAGAATGTCATCATAGTTTTACTCGGTCACCGAAGAAGCTCAATATGCTACATTTTATGTGGGGAAACAAACTGTGGGCTTGAACTAGTGGAGGTTACATAGGCAGCTTTTCAAAATGCACAAAATGCACCTATTGGGCAGCTTTGTCGAAAAACCTCAGCAAAGACAACAGTTGTGGTGACTAAACAGATCAAACCCAGGATGAAGGGGGATGACATTTACACAGGGATCGAGCACGCCCTGTGTAAACCATGTGTCACACGCACACACGCAAATGCACTGTGAAAGGCCATTTATCACTTGCTACACAATGACTGCTCTCCTATCCTATCTGATCGTCACAGGAAGTCAAGAGTACAGAGTTGTTCCTGATGAAACAGTAGATTATCAAGGTTGTGCAGGTGATGTCACCTTGTGGGCCTACACTGCAAAAAAAAAAAAAAAAACAAAAAAAACCTCAGAGGGCTTTCTGCTGCTGCTTAATTAGGAGAACGAGAGTCAAATTAGTCAAGTAAATGCAATCTTGTTAGCATCATCACAAACGTCAATGTTGGTTATGATAATGGGTAAGTAGCCTGCTAGCAATCAAATTGTAACAATGTTAGGAGTCGATAGGATAGGATCACCTACACACTGCAGGGGGCATGGTTTGAGTATTTCATTTCTTTGACTTGGCATGCATGGTGTATGGTTTTCTTGGCACCTGGGGACAGTGGCTCACAACAAAAGTGATAAGCCATCTTTTGCTAAAGGTTCAGCTACAACGCTCTTTAACAACTACATTATAACTAGCAGGTCAATTTTATAGTACAATTTCACAGTAAATATCTTGCACATTGTTATTTGTGGGGGGGGGCGACTTTAAAAAGCATACATTTCCGTGCACAATTATCAATCAAAACGAAGCTTAAAAAAAGAAAGATCTATCGAGTGATGATGACAATGAGTACAATAAATGAATTTTCCCCAGTGTATCTCTAAATTACCCAAGACACATGCTGGTTCTTTTTTTTGTATTAAGAAACAACCTCTGATCGAAACATACAGTTAACCAGTTAACCATACAAGACCATTATTCAGTTCATATAAATGATAATGTTGTAAAGAGCAGCATTTGGCCTCGGCTCCCTGTGATGGCCCTCTGCTCAAAGCCTCAGTGTCAGTATAAAACAGTACAGGCTGAACTCTGCATTGTGACTTATAGCCATCAAACTCTTGGTGCTCTGCAACCTACGTGTACGTCATTACGTACCGCCACCTCCGGATCACCACACTTATGGCATGGTTTATAAACCTGCATACTGTGCGTCACCAAGTCAATGTGCTTCCTTCCAGTGGTGGAAAAAGTGCCCAGAATTGGTACTTGAGTTAAAGCACAGACACTTTGTTTAAAAAAACATATGCCAATAAAAGTAAAAATTTTTAATTACATTTAAAAAAGTCTCAAAGAATGTTTTTTCTTTCTTTTTCCTGTTGGTGTGCTATTATTTGAAAAAAATGTTATTAGCGAGCGAAGTTGAATATTGTGATGTGTTAAGGGACCTGCGATTCTGTACATCTGTCTGTGCTGCTGTACCGGACATGCCAAAATGTAACGAGTAATGGGGGATCTCACAACATGTGGGGCATCAGGACACTGGTCAGGAACATAACCGCTTGTCATAACATTTTTATTTGACTTCTACTTGCAGTGCCACAGTGTGCCAGGAGTGTGAGGAACGGCTGTACTAGGATGCCAGCACTTTCGCCAATAATGTGTTCATGAACTTGAGCAATAAATTGTTCAGTTCACGGAACACAGAAATGGCCTCAATCAGCTGCCTTGTGCACACACGCCCGCACACATGCCCGCGCACACACGCACGTGCAAACAAGCGCGCACACACGCACGTGCAAACAAGCACGCACCCACGCACGCACGCACCCGCACACACACGATAGTCTGACTCATTTGTTACTGATATTCAGCCTCCCAATAAGAATCCGTTTGTACATCTTTTATAACACACACAGACACAAACAAACAAACAAACAAAAGCAATATCCCCCCACCCCATTCTATTTTCCTTTCTTACTATCCACTGAAATAAGGCTCAAATTGGCAGACTCATACTTGGCGGGTGGAACAGGAACAGGATGAAACAGCGAAAGGTCTCATTTCACACCGTCGTGCCGAAACGCACAACAGAGAGCGGATCCCCATGCGCTAATGGACCAGGCTATTATGTCTCAAGCGTCCTTCAACAGCCGTTACTTTTGTGTGTGGAAGAAAGGAGACAAGCCAGACGAGGAACAAGCAGCAAAAGGAGAACGGAGGAGGAAGGCGAGTGGGAGACAGTGGGCAAAGGAACGTCGGGGGCAGGGGGGAAAAAGAAAGAGAAAGAGAGAGAGAAAAGCATGCCGCTTCAGCAAAGGCAAGCACAGACACACACAGAGAGGTCTACGCCTTACCTTCAGGATATAAGACATCCTCTACAGAGGCCAGTATGGAGAGAAAGAGAAGAAGTGCATAAGAGAAATGATACAAAAGGATGTGGTGATCCTCACATACACACAAAGTCATCAATTCAGTACTACACACACAATCTCCCCGTAGTTGGGGCAACTCCTCGTGTTGTGGGAGAGAACCGGGATAGATGTGACACCATGCCATACCGAGGCAAGGGGGTCAGGGGCGTGTGCTGTCGACAGCACCTGAAAATGCAGTGGCTGCTGGAATGGAGCTGGGCATTTTATACATGGAACCACAATACCAAGGGCCACAAGTGGTTCTGTGTGGCTCAGTAGGTAGAGCATGGTGCTGACAACGCTCAGGTTGTGGGTTTGATTCCCATTGGGACCACATATACTGAAAAATGTATGCATTCGCTACTGTAAGTCACTTTGGATAAAAGCATGCTAAATGGCATACAAGTGCATCATTCAAAAAAATGCAGCGTGACTGAAGTGAACAGCGATCCCCCTTCGAAGAGGTCATACGTGCCTTTTCAAAGTGGGACCTGGACGCACAAAGAAATATATACACTGCCGTCACCTGGCGAATCCAGCAAAGTATGTGGAGTAATGAGTCAACGTGTTAAGAGAAAATACAGCAACCCTTGGGAGGAACGACTTTGAAACCGCACGCTGAAAAAAGACAAGCCAAAACATGTGGGTGAAAACGTTTTCCTCCAAGAGCGGCTGAATTTTCCTACACACCACGAAGGCAAATACAATTTTGCTCCTCACAAACAAACCAAATGAGAAAATAAAAAATACGAGAATTTAAACTCAAGAAATAAAGAAGGTGCCCATTCTACGGGCTGCACATCGTCCCTGACGGGCCCTTTATTTACGGCTTCTCTGACATCTGTCCCAGAGATGGCGTGTCAAGTTCAGGTATGCAGCCCATAGCATGCATGCATCTTCATTATTTCAGAAAGGGGTGAAAGGATATTTATTTTATGTTCACCTTTCAAATATCTGAAATTAGAAATGCTCCCTTGTTCCCTCAGACAATATGAAGGGGGGGGGGGGGTCAAATTAACAGTGAAAGACTAACGTGGGTAGGTTTCCCATCCAAATTCATAAAGAATGAAGAACAGACACAAGCCATAGTTCCTCCGTACTTGCGTACCTGAGCTGTGGAGGGGCATGGCTGAATGTGGTGGGCGTGGGCAGAGGTTTGAATGGGTCACGGCACTGCCGTTATAAGGCAAGCGGTCATGGGTGTCACGGGTCCCCGTGTCAAACTCTTGTGCTCACTGATTGCCCCGTCAAAAGACCACATCCGGTCACAGTAGCCAGGGGACATGTTGCCGGCCTACACTGTACGGGAATAGGCCTACTGCTGATTTGTTTCCCCTCCCATTCTCTATGTAATATATGAACAGCAAGAAAAAAAGTTATACTTTTTTAAACCCTCTGAAATACATGCACCACCTACCTCCTTGTATCCCAGTGCTGCAGATGGCTTCAGAGGAGGTGCAGGTCTCAGGCAGCTCAGAGACCAGGGCTTGGTGATTTTGGGGGGCTCCAGGGGTCCCCGGCTGGCAATGGGGGTGCTGAACCCCTGGGACAGGGTTTGGTGGCTTGGGGTGCTGAGCGCAGACTTGCCCTCTACATTCTGGGTTAGAGCAAACCATGGAGCGTGGTCAGAAACAACACACAGCTGCACTTAATGCCACAAGACTGCAGCGGCCGTGAGGTTTTAAAGTCTCTTCTTAAACCCAGGCTGTGTTACACTCTGGGCTCGTATGTTTTAAGCCCAGGCTGTGTTTACACTCTGGACCTGTTTGTTATAAACCCAGGCTGTGTTTATACTATGGGCTCGTATGTTTTAAACCCAGGCTGTGTTTATACTCTGGCTTGCTTGTTTAGTTCTTGAGGCTGCTTTACCTTGCTTATGGTGCCCACAGGGCTTCCTCCTTTGGTCAGAGATTGCAGGTGCTCCAACCACTCCTGCAGTTCCTGCGGGCTGCTGCAGAACACCGTGATCCGCTCGATCGTGCTCCCTGCACACCACAGCACATGCACACCAACAATTACCAATGTTTGCAACAACACACAGATGTGCCTAGTACAGATTCTTTCCTTTACTGATGAGGTAATCTAACCCAGTTGAATTCTCAAAAATAAAATGTTCATAGATTTCGTTACACATGTGCACAGAGATTTCTACTGTACATTTATAATCTTGTGTACTTGTTTTGTGTCATCATAAGATACGGCAAGTCAAGTTAAACAATGCAATGGTCTTCGACGATGTTGACCGCTCTACCTCGACACTTTCTTATTGGATCCAGTTCTCAAACACATTTTGAGTGTCCACAAACCAACCTGCAATCTCAAAGGCGTTTTCCATGTCCTCAATTTGTCTGGTGACTGTTGTTCCAGTCAGTGGAAACCTTCCCTGGAGGGAGAGTGGTAGGAGAGGGACAGGCAGCAACAGAGTGTGTGGCAGAGAAAGAGAGAGAGTGAGAGAGAAAAAGAGGAGAGAGAGGTGTTATAATAACTTGTGGGATGTGGTACGTTCAGAGTGCAGGTCGTGTGAAGTAATGTGCTGGAGTGTGAGGTAATGTGCAGTAATGTGTACCTGGTAGATGAAGCCGCTCATGCGAGGGCTGGCAGACAGCATGACGAGGACACTGGGGAACAGCATCAGGTAACGCTCCTCTTTGTCCTGCACAACACACACACACACACACACACACACACATACATACATACATACGCACGCACGCACGCACGCACGCAAGGTATGCTTTGGTAAAAAAAAGTTTTTGTTTTTATTTTTATTATTTAGTGCAATTCCTTCTGACAGCCTGATGAAATCAAAAATGAATATTTACATTACCCAAATAAATTCAATATTAGTAATAAATGTCAGAAACAGAATCTTCTACTTTTACAAAGTGCTCCACCGAGACAGGCGGCCTTACAAAATAGCGGGAACCACTAGCACCGCTAACACACAAACGATGCAACAACAATAAATAACATCTTATATTCAGCACACGGAACAGGAAATACTTCAATACATTTCGGCAGAGGGGCAAACCTGAAATGAAAAACAGACTGGGAATTCTGCGTGCTGTGACTCAGGCAGCACATTTCCATTTCGTGGTACTCCTCACTGCCCTCATAAGTTCGTACTCTGCCCTCCTCAGCTCCCAGATCCCCTCACCTCCGTGTGTGTTAAACCCGCCACAACAGCACCTTTTTCCACGCTATCTTTAGACACGCTTTTGTTTCTTTAGAGGATTGAATGTGGGTATAAGAACATAAGAATACATAATAACGATAACAGGCCGTTCGGCCCATCTAGGCTCGTCATGTCTTAATCTAAAGAGTATCTAGTACTACATCTAGCCTGGACTTGAATAGCCCAAGCGTTTCTGCCTCTACTACCCGACCTGGTAAGCTGTTCCAGGCATTGACAACTCTCTGTGTAAAGAAAAACTTCCCAATATCTGTGCGGAATTTGCCTTTAACTAATTTCCACCTGTGGCCTCTTGTTCTGCTGACCCCACTTATCTTTAAAAATCTTTGGTATTTTACTTTGTTAATCCCTTTTAGGAATTAAAAAACCTCAATCAAATCTCCATTTGCTAAGTTTAAATAGATTGAGTGCCTTAAGTCTATCATCATAACTTTTACCTTTCATACCCGGTATCAGTTTAGTTGCCCTTCTTTTAACTTTTTCAAGAGCTTCTATATCTTTCTTGTAGTGCGGTACCCAGAACTGCACACAGTATTCTAAGTGAGGTCTGACAAAGGCATTATATAACATTAATATAACCTATAAGTATTTATACTCAATACTTTTTGCTATGTATCCCAGCATCCTGTTGGCTTTTTCACTGCTGTAGCACACTGCTTTGATGCAGATAGGCTTTGATCAACTACAATTCCTAAGTCTTTTTCAAATTGAACACCTACTAACTTTTCTCCTCCCATAAAATACTCCTGCCTAATGTTTTTATTTCCCACATGCATAACTTTACATTTAGCAATATTGAATGTCATCTGCCATGTATCAGATTTGTATCTGCCATTTTTGGATTTTGTTTAAATCATCTTGGATTACTTTAGTCGATTCCAACCTGTTTGCCAAACCCCCAAGTTTAGTATCATCTGCAAATGTAACTATTTTGCTACTAACGTCCATATCCAGATCATTTATGTAAATAAGGAAGAGCAGAGGTCCCAGCACCGATCCCTGCGGGACATCACTGCCCACAGCACCGAGGTCAGATACGGCCCCACCTACTGTTACTCTTTGTATTCACCCTTGCAGCCAATTATGAACCCACTCTGAAACTACTCCTGCAATTCCTACTGAATTCATTGTAGCAATGAGCCTCTCATGTGGTACCTTGTCAAATGCTTTCTGAAAGTCAAAATATATAATATCATAAGCCTGGTTCAGGTCAACACACTTTGTAGCCTCTTCGAAAAAGTCCAGGAGGTTTGTTAGGCATGACCTCCCTTTGAGAAAACCATGTTGGCTCTCCCTTAAAATACTATTATTTTTCAAAAATAATTCCAACTTATCCCTAATAATACCTTCCAGCATTTTACATGCGATGCAAGTTAAACTGACAGGCCTTTAGTTCCCTGGGTCAGTACGGTCCCCCTTCTAATATATTGGAATTATACCACCCTGCTTCCAGTCATCTGGTATTTCTCCAGTGATTATGGATTGAATGAAAATATCTGTCAATGGTTTATATATAATTTCCCCAAGTTCTTTGAGTACTCTGGGATATATGCCATCTGGGCCTGCTGCCTTATTTGTCTTAAGTTTTTGTCGTTTTTGTAGTACTTCTACGTTCCTTATCTGAAAGTCCTCCAAAACATTCTGTACCTTGTCTATACATTTAGGCATATTTATAACCTCTTCTCTAGTAAAGCTCTCCACAAAGTAACTGTTTAGTGTGTTTGCAATATCCTTAATATTATAAACCAAGGTTCCTTCCTTATTCTTAATGCACTTAACCTCATCCTTAACTTTCCTTTTTCTACTACAATATTGAAAAAACTTCTTAGGATTACTTTTTGCATCTTGGGAAATTTTAATTTCAAACCGCCTTTTAGCTGATCTTATTTCCTTTTTAGCCTTAGCACGCATATTACAATAATCTAACTTGTTTCTCTCTGAGTTATCCTTTTTATATACTCTGTACAGTCGTTTCTTTTGCCTCAAAATCTCCCGTAAAGATTTAGTCATCCACTGCGGAGATTGTTTTTTCATCCTATTTTTCCTTACTTTAGGGATGAATTTACACTGTACATCTACAATAACCCTTTTAAATATAGTCCATTTTTCATTCACAGTTCTGCAATCTATAAGTTTTACCCAATCTATATTACTTAAATTCTCTCTCATTTTATTAAAGTCAGCTCGTCTAAAATAAAAAATTCAAGAGTTAGAGGAGGCTGTCTTAACTTGCCAAAAAATATCAAAAATAACTGCACTGTGGTCACTTGCCCCTAGTGGCTCTCCTACCTCTGTGCTGCAAATTCTATCAGGATTGTTACACAAAACCAGATCCAGTATTGATTTCCCTCTCGGAGGCTGAGTAACAGACTGTACCAAAAAGCAGTCATTGACCATATCTAAAAACTGCTCTTCACATTTGCCCTGACCTGTCACTATCTCCCAATTAATAGAGGGGTAATTGAATCGCCCATTATTATCGTCTCTCCTTCAGCACAGGTTTGTTTTATGTTACCAAAGAGCATACTATTTATGTTACTGTCTGAAGCTGGAGGTCTATAGCATACTCCTATATTAAGGCCCTTCTCATGATCTCCCAGTAATCTAATCCAGATGTCCTCACAAGAAACAAATGAGTTTATACCTGGAATTTCCTGCACATTAAGATTGTCTTTCACATAAAGGGCCACTCCCCCTCCTCTTTAATTAGTTCTGTCCTTCCTAAACAATTTGTACCCCTCTACATTATATTCATCCCCATCCGCTGCGTCATATCGCAAACCGTTCAAGATGCATTAACTTTTCCAAAAAACATGTTAGTTAACCGTTAGGCTAAATGAAACAGTGATTAATACATACAAGACCGTGGGTAAAATGGTAATGGCAACATTTCTCATCCCACAATATTTTCAAAATCATTTCGATTTACGACAAACCGAAGAATAAAAGAACATTTCCATACCTGATAAAATCTACTGCTCGCTGTACGAAGGGGACAAGAACAAAGGAATCAAGCAAACTGCTCCTTGTATGAATCACACTTTTGTTGTTCAAGACTTTCATCAGAGTATCCATAGCCACCAACAACGCACAGCACTGATGTTGATCTGAAGAACTTCAGCCGCGTTTGGTCAAATAAACTGTGGCCCATACAAAAAGCAGTGTGCAGGAGTCAATCGCTTGTTTACTAAAAGCTGACCAAAATGCTAAACACCCCCCTTACCCTCTTCACAAACTGGGGAAGGCCCAGCACACTAAAGCAGTGTGATATTTTGGTGCCGTTGGCTGGTTTTGGGGCAACGCGTCCCTGCCCTAGCGCTGCGGTCCTCACCTCACTCGCCCCACTCTGCATGTGGACGTGCGACATGTAGGCGACGGCGCCCAGAGAGCGCATGCTCTCGCCCTCCCAGCCGCGCACCGGCTCCGACAGGATCTGCAGCTCCAGGTTCTTGCGCTTGCGTAGGTCCTGGCACTGCGTCTGCCAGTGAGAGGGGGAGAAACTCTCACTCATTTTATCACTTACGCCATCGTTATCAACACGACATGTGGTTGTCATAACCACTTTATTTTATTTCAACATTATGACCCATGGTCCTTTTGAAGTAATTAAGTTGGACAGTCTGTCCGGCGATCCTTGTCCGCGCTATAAGGAATATTGTTTGTTGATGTTGTCATTTTCAACTCCTTGCTTAGCATGTGTTTGTAGTTGATTGTTGTGTATGCTTTGGCAGTATGTACCAGATGTTTGTCATGCCAATAAACCACTGGAATTTGAATAGGGAAAGCACAGGCTGAAGATGCCGAGGCTTGTGGGAAACAGGATGTAAAAAATCTGAGGGTAGTTTGCACTCATGTTCCTCTACACCTCTTAAGACTCCACCTGATAATCGTGTTGTAGATGGAACACAACTGATACTGTAACGATCAAAATATTAGCTCATTTAGAAACCAGGGAACTTCTGCACAAGGGCAGGCGTGGTGTTGCTGTCACGTTGCTCATTCTACAGCCTTCGTGTCGGCTTTCAAATCAGATCAACTCGCGTAACCCATCACAATGTTGCCAGACCGGTGACATGTGGGAACGTTCTAGGAAGGGCTTTCGTTGCACCAAGTCAAAACCAAATAAAGACTTCCTGCCAAGATGTTATGCAACGCGTGTGTGTGTGCGTGTTCCTAGTCACTGGGGAGTTCCCTTGCAGAAAAAAGTGTTCAGCACTTCCCCGGAGTAAAAGTACAATGAAGACTACGACAGACATAACAGACCAGGGGGGAAACCTTTGTAGATCCAGGAGCTGTGAATTTCTTGAGCTGGCATAAGGAGAAACCGAAAAAGGAAAATATGCAAGCGCGGCGTTCCACTGCAGACACACAAATCCACTCGACGGAGCCCCACCCATCTGCCACACCAAGACCTCCGCCTCGTGGGAAAGAGCGCCTCTATCCTGCCATTTCCTGTCACCATCCTCGTCCACAGCTTTTTCCACAGCTCGATAGCTGGTCTTCGTTCGCCGCCCACCCCAATTTTATAACGGCGAGAGAGGGCGCAACACATGTGACGCCTACGCCCCAGAGCAGGGATTTGCTTCACCTAGCACTCAGAAAAAAAACGCCGCTACAGGCGTTGCTGCGATGCCGCTCCCGCATAGGTAGGGCCGTGTGGAGGGAGACAACAAGCACAGAGCAAAATAACAAGAAACAAACACACAGAAACAGGAGGGGGCATTAGAGTACCTACCACAAGGTTCTTGAAAGCCACCATGGCTTTGAGGATGTCACTATGGTCAGGATGGGCTTCCTGGAAGAAGGAATTAAAACACACCTTTTTCATCGCGCTTCATTACAACAGTGCATAAGGGAATATAACCTCACCTAAAAGAGGAAACAATGCAACGAGAGCAATAAGCAGGGGAGGCATGCATGGCGTCTCTACGCTGCAGTTCCTAAAGCACAAAGGACTGTTTCTATGCGTGGAGAACATTTGTCGGGGTGGTGTGGTGAGGCCTACCTCCACGTGCCTCTCCAGCTCCTGCAGAAGGGTGGGGTATTTGTCCAGCCGCATGAAGGGCTTGCTCAGGCTGGTGGTCAGCGTGAAGACCCCGGGGCTGGTGGCCCCCTGGCTCTCCATGAACTTGTCCAGTTCCTCACTGCAGCAAGCGTGAGCACACGCACACACACACGCACGCACACGCACACCGTGAGTGGCACCGTGTAAATCAATTTAATGCTTATTAGGTTAGGTACTGGCAAAACAACATGCCATGATTGCCATAGGGCGGCAGTGTAGCATAGTGGTTGGGGAACTGGGCTTGTAACTCAAAGATTGTAGGTTCAATTCCCAGGTGGGGCACTGCCATTGTACCATTGAGCAAGGTACTTAGTTTGGATTGCTTCAGTAAAATATCCAGCAGTATAAATGGAAAGTATGTAAATAAAATGACCAAATGACACCAGGCTAAGAAGAGGGGTAGTTGACAGTTAATCCTGTAGTAAAGTTTGGATCAGGGTCAGGGTACTGTCAAAATCATTAACTTTTCACATTTCAGGGTTTTATTCAGTTGTATTATATACAAGCTTAATATATTTTTAATATATTCATACATTTTCATATACAGCTCTGGAAAAAATTAAGAGGCCACTGCAAAATGATCAGTTTATCTCGTTTTACTATTTATAGGTATGTGTTTGACTAAAAATGAACATTTGTTTTATTCTATAAACTACTGACAACATTTCTCCCAAGCACAGAAGAATACATAATAACGAGAACGGGCCAACTAGGCTTGTCATGTCCTAATCTAGTATCTAGTACTGCATCTAGCCTAGACTTGAATAGCCCAAGTGTTTCTGCCTCTAATACCCGACCTGGCAAGCTGTTCCAGGCATTGACAACTCTGTGCAAAGACAAACTTCCTAATATCTGTGCGGAATTTGCCTTTAACTAATTTCCACCTGTGGCCTCTTCTTCTGCTGACCCCACTTATCTTAAAAAATATTTGGTAGTTCACTTTGTTAAACCCCCTGAGGTCCGTGCTTAATTCTGAGAAGCTTTGTGATTTTGGTGTCGTCTGATATTTATCTAAATTTCATCAACTTAACACACACTTACTGCAAAGTGTTTGATATTTTTATTTGAAGGACAATCACAGCTACATTTATATGCCATCAATAGTTTGGTCAGTATCATATGCAGCTTGTAAATAGATCTACAAACACACACGTTATAAAGAGTACATTTTTGTGCCGTCACAAATGTTGTGAAAGCACACACTAAACTATAGTGACAAATTGTTTTGCCAATATGATTTTGTTCATCAGGGTCTTGGTTATGTAAGGATGCCAAAATAGTTTAGCACATCTGAGATCTAAATAGCTAAAACCCTGATTTTATCAGAACTGGTCAAATGTATTTCAGGCTGTGGGAAGGCTATTTGCTAATGGGCTGAATATTCATGATCCACACCTGAGGGTTTTCCACACCTCTAAGATCTGTCAGATGGGCCATTTCTCTTTCAAAGGTTTGAGAAAAATTGAGAGAAATTGTCCATATACACATGATATCCAGAACCCAAGTAATCACGATTCACAAGTGACATTACAGTGTCATATGTAAGTCCTCCTTGTCCCATCTGAAAGTAGTTCTTTCCTGGGTACACAGAAAAATGTTGTTATGGTGTCAGACTGTCGGATGTGTGGGGGGAGGGCGGAGGGCATTCCAGATTATGTTCTACTTCGTGTTCTAACAAACGATCTGTACCTACAATGTTTTCAGAACTTCAGTATTTTGTAAAGATAACCACTTGCCACCTAGCCATACCCCATTTGTGTAATGTACGTTTTAAATTAAAAACATTTTATTTGCAATGGGAAAAGTATTTTTACATAGATCTTGAGTGCCTATTGCAATTTGTAATGTTACAACAAACGGAATATGTATCACGTTACAAGATGTGGAATTAATATATTTTCACAAGTATTTGAAAACATGGCAAATACAATATATCTTATGTCTTGTTTACACCGCGTTTTCACACATGGCATCGCCCCTCCCCGAAACTAGCACCTTGTTACCATGTCAATAGAAGTGGGAGGGCACTTCCATGTAGACTGAGAGTAAAAGACAATTTTTACTTTTTGTCTAATTAACCAAATTTAAGAAATCTCATATTATTTGCCAGTGCTCAAATCGGAAAGTCGCGATTCTAAGGTTTCTGTCAATGTTTTTGTCGCGTGTGTATGATAAAATCTTGCGACGCTAGAAATAGTAATATACTTCTATTGCTGCTCGTATCGTCGGCAAACCAGCCGACCTCAGGGGGTTAATCCCTTTTAGGAATTGAAAAACCTCAATCAAATCCCCCCTAAGTTTCCATTTGCTAAGCTTAAATAAATTGAGTACCTTAAGTCTATCCTCATAACTTTTACCTTTCATACCAGGTATCAGTTCAGTTGCCCTTCTTTGAACTTTTTCAAGAGCTTCTATATCTTTCTTGTAGTGCAGTGCCCAGAACTGCTCACAGTACTCAAGTGAAGTCTGAAAAAGGCATTATATAACATTAATATAACCTTGTTTTATTTATACTCAATATTATTTTCTATGTATCCCAGCATCCTGTTTGTTTTTTTCACTGCTGTAGCACACTGCTTTGATGCAGATAGACTTTGATCAACTACAATTCTACAAAGTCTTTTGTAGAAACACCTACTAACTTTTCTCCTCCCATAAAATACTCCTGTCTAATGTTTTTATTTCCCACATGCATAACTTTACATTTAGCAATATTGAATGTCATCTGCCACGTATCTGCCCATTCTTGGATTTTGTTTAAATCATCTTGGATTACTTTAGTTGATTCCATATTGTTTGCCAAACCCCCCCGAGTTTAGTATCATCTGCAAATTTAACTATTTTGCTACTAACGTCCATATCAAGATCATTTATGTAAATAAGGAAGAGCAGAGGTCCCAGCACCGATCCCTGCAAGACACCACTGCCCACAGCACCTAGGTCAGACATGGCCCCACCTACTGTTACTCTTTGTATTCACAAAGTGTTAAGTGCTTACTTAATATATTTTTATTAATGCTTATTTGTATTATACATTTCATGAAGGATTCAAAGTATTTGATAATTTCAAGTGCAATTTGATCAATAATTACGCAATTATGGTGTTCTAGTTGAAAGTACAAGGTGTTTAGAGCACAAATGGGCTTACAGAATGGGTCTTTGAAGAGCTACGCTGCTTATCGGGTGAACCGCAACAATAAATATCCTGTCAGGTAAGGAACAACTTCCTGTTTAGCCTCTGATTTGGGTTCTTTTGGTTCAGACGTTGTACGTTTCTCACAGCGGTGAGCGATTACAAAGAAAGAAAAGTAAGTGGGGCAAAAAAAAGAAAAAAGAAAAGTACCTCTGTGCGCATCCTGTCTGGATTTCTCATGAAAAGAGATATACGCACAGGGCGTAACCATTATAACTAAAAGGTCAATCTTTCATTCAAAGGATTCATTTGAAAAAGACACCACCTGGCACTTCAGTAGAACTCTAAAAGGCTTTCCAAAAGGGCAACAAGGTTGCTGAGAAATGTACATAAAATCATCATGAGCCACAGCTCAGGAGTCTCGGCCAGTAGTGCCCAAGTAACAGGGTAAAAACCTGACACCTAGTGGACATTATAGGAACAGATAAACCTGGCGGCAAGTACCCACTTTAAAAAGGCATGTCACATGAATGTGCAATAGATAATATTCTATAGTATAACATTACAATATTCTCCAGACCAAAGTACATGGAGGTGTGACTACTTCTGACTTTCAATACTGGAACAGAACTCTTCACATCTCAAATGCAGTGACATTGACACTGGATCCAACTTAATGACAGTTTCCCGTCTGGACCACATGATGCGGTTGTCTAATCATCTCGCGTGTCTGCGCATGGGGGGCAGGGGCGCGCATGCGCTCCTGAAGTCCTGCTGCGCAGACGCGGGGGGCTCACCTGTGGTCCGTCAGCACGCAGACAGCAGAGGGGTGGCTGGAGCAGTAGGACAGGTACAGCATCTTGATCTGGCACAGAAGGTTGAGGTAAAACCCGCCCAGGCGCTGCTGTGCCTCTGGCACTCTGACACAGACACAGAGACAGAGACGGAGGATCAAGAATAAAAATGACAGCGGTTACAACTTTCGACGCTGGCCACTGCGACTGGGGTTCGATTCCACCACGCCAGTGTCGGCTCTGGCCGGGAACGCTACTAGGGGGTGACAATTGGCTGTCCGCCCCAGGGAGGGGGAGAGAAGCCCACATGAGTTCACTGCATATAAGAGTGGCTCTACTGTACCGGAGTTACGGTTGATGGCTTGGTGAGTGCTGGTTCGGAGGAGGCAGTACTTCGCCTTCGTATGAACTCACAATACAGGGGGCTACTAAATTGGGAGAAAAAGGCATAAAATCTGAAACAAAATCTTTAAAAAATATATATTCATAAAAATGAACCTTTTCTTGGAGAAGCTAAGGAAGACAAACTCCCTACGACCTGGTTCACAGAAGGAGCCAATACGTTTTTAGACAAATTGGTATGTTCTCTCACGTATACATAATTATACACAATAAAGCTGAGACCAAGCCTGAAAAAGACAAAGGGCAGTCAACTGTGATCACATAATAAAAGGGTCCATTATACCTGTCTATCTACGTTTAGATTTTATATTTCTACACATTTCCAACAGTGATAAACATTTTTTTAACTCAATGTGAAAATTGTAAGAACACAACAAACTTTATTAATTGTACTTTTTAAACTGTAGTATGCGCTAACATCCATGTCGAAAATGTGACATTGTCCGTGTTAAATAAATAAAGGTGCATTGTTACCAAAGTGCTGGGAGACATGAGTGGGCGGAGTTCACTGCCTTTTTACATTCTAAACATTAACCACCAGGTGGTGCTCAATGATCACAAGAAAACACCAGGCTACCCTGGCAAGGCAGATTCATTTTACGTTATCCATGAATGAACGTGTTGACACAGAATATGATTTCTTTAAAGTTCAACATCAAGAACCGATTTACTTAGATTCCTTCATGGATATATGAACATAATTAAGGTCTTTGACATTGCAGGAGCGAAACTGGATAGGCCGAAGGCTGTACCTAATCTACCGGGTGAGCCTGAGACCTAACAAAGTGATCCAGGCAAAGTGATGCATACAAAGTGTCCAACAGCTGACAGCAGTTGTTGACTGAGCGTGAAGTGGTTACACAAGAGCCGGGTACAAGACTGGCACAAGAACCTGGTACCCTTTATCACACAGAAGGCACAGGCATGCACAGGTAACATGATGAAGGGATGGAGGGCCTCCAGACTCACTTTGTGCACTCTTCCAAAGCCACACAGAGGCCCTGCTGAAACGTGAGGATTTCCTCCAGGTTACCCATCAGGCTAGCGCTGTCCACACTGGACAACCTGCGAAGAGGCAGAGGACACAAACACAACAACCATAAAATAAAGAAAAACACCTAAATACAGCTACCGTAATTCTTCTGAAAGTGCTTTAAAGCCACTCTTCCAAATTCCTGTAAAAGACCTACCAAATATGACATTTTTAAATAGACACATTTAGAGGCAGGGGGTACTTCCAGCCACAGTGGTGCCCCCCCCAACCCCCACAGTCTGGCATCGAAACCCGACCACAACCAGTGCCAATTGTGGCCGGCAGTGCCACGGGCCACTGGTTTGCCTGAGTGTCTGAGTTTCATTCAGCCTCATCGCACACAGAGGGACTCCTCCGGTCGATCGCGGCATGTGGCGTCTGCAGTCCTCCGCCCGCCGCAATAGCTGCAGCCGGAGCAAACAACAAAAACAGGGGCTGGCTGCACACATTTCAAAGGACGCAAGCGCCAATCTGCGCCTTCCTGAACCGAGAGAGGAGGCCACTACGACGGACATGGGCCCGACATTCGATTGGGCGTTCCAAACTGGGAGAAGAGAGAGAAAACAGGGGGATTGGCCATTTACACGTGGTCAGTTGTGTAGTAAATTTAAACCACATGATCTGCATTGGGCCTATGGAAAAGGGTCTCCAGACTGGCTCAGAGACTGCTGGCATTCTTTTCATTTGATAACCCAATTACTTAACTGGGTCATTCGTTAAACCTAAACAGTGCAAATCACAGAGTCCTTAAGGTATTCAGTGAGTCCTGGTGTAACGTGGGTCCCTGAACTTGTTGCAGTGTGCTTCACGAGGATCCCACTTTGAGGCATTGAGGCACATGTAGTCATAATTTCCATTCACCCTGCCTGTGTGTGTGTGTGTGTGTGTGTGTGTGTGTGTGTGCGCGTGTGTGTGTGTGTGTGTGTGTGTGTGTGTGCTGTTCTAATGCAAGCAACTACGGCAGTTTGTGAATTTGAATGTGAGATCCCCTTACTGATGTGCTGTGGAGCTGGCCCCAGTGACATCATTTAGATATCGTTACTTATTAGCAGCACCTACTGTACAACTGTCTACCCTGTGAATGGTGGGTTTTTCAAATAAGCGATCAAAACGAGCGCTTTCGACTGGCCCAAGAACGATCGCAAATACGTGTTCTTTTTTTAACAAGCCCGCCTTTCGACGGCTCTTGTGAAACTAGATTTCTTACGCTTTTCAAATGAAAGCGAGTTGACGTTTGACCGCAAATAGGTTTTTCATGAACAAAGCAAGCCCCCCACCTGGGCCGGGCGCCCAAACGTGTTCAAATCCTAGACACGCCCTTGCTCACATCTACAGTATTTTATCAGTTGGAAAGGAAATGGAAAATGTTTGGCCCACCTGCCCTTTTGGTTTTTAATATCTGGCCCCCCATGTAAAAAGTAAATGAATAGCCCTGGTCTAGCACAAACAGGCACTTGAGTGTGAGCAGTGGGCCAAACTCCTACCTTGTGGGGTTGATCAACGTACTGTCAATTCAAGCCAGCTCCCGGTGGAAATGCTCCCAGCCTATCTCTGGTACTGCTGGCCTACAGTGAAATCCACCCGCAGTGCCCCTCCCCTCTCCTCACCTGTCGCTGGACTGCAGCGGGCGGAGGTAGCAGCTTAGCAGGGTCTGCAGCTCCTTCACAAACTCTCGCTCATGCTCCAGGAAGTCCTGCACCACCTGCACACAGTGCAACACCACCCGACATCATCCTCCATCATTACAACACCACCTCCATCAGCCCCCATCATCACTACACCACCCGACATCATCCTCCATCATCATAACACCACCTCCATCAGCCCCCATCATCACTACACCATCTCCATCAGCCCCCATCATCACTACACCACCTCTATCAGCCCCCATCATCACAACACCACCTCCATCAGCCCCCATCATCACTACACCACCTGACATCATCCTTCATCATCACAACACCACCCGACATCATCCTCCATCATCACAACACCACCTCCATCAGCCCCCATCATCACAACACCACCTCCATCAGCCCCCATCAGCCCCCATCATCACTACACCACCTGACATCATCCTTCATCATCACAACACCACCCGACATCATCACAACACCACCTCCATCAGCCCCCATCATCACAACACCACCTCCATCATCACTACACCACCTCTATCAGCCCCCATCATCACTACACCACCTCCATCAGCCCCCATCATCACAATACCACCTCCATCAGCCCCCATCATCACAACACCACCTCCATCAGCCCCCATCATCACAATACCACCTCCATCAGCCCCCATCATCACAACACCACCTCCATCAGCCCCCATCATCACTACACCACCTCTATCAGCCCCCATCATCACTACACCACCTCCATCAGCCCCCATCATCACTACACCACCTCCATCAGCCCCCATCATCACAACACCACCCGACATCATCCTCCATCATCACTACACCACCTCCATCAGCCCCCATCATCACAATACCACTTCTATCAGCCCCCATCATCACAACACCACCTCCATCAGCCCCCATCATCACAACACCACCTCCATCAGCCCCCATCATCACTACACCACCTCCATCAGCCCCCATCATCACAATACCACTTCTATCAGCCCCCATCATCACAACACCACCTCCATCAGCCCCCATCATCACTACACCACCTCCATCAGCCCCCATCATCACTACACCACCTCCATCAGCCCCCATCATCACAACACCACCTCCATCAGCCCCCATCATCACTACACCACCTCTATCAGCCCCCATCATCACTACACCACCTCCATCAGCCCCCATCATCACAACACCACCCAGCGTCAGGCTCCCTTAAAGCACCACTTTCTATTTCATACATCACACTGGACAGAGCAAGGCATGGGGCAAGCAACTGTCAGTTTACCATATCAGTAAACTGGATATAAACCTATTATATTATAAACCTAATATCTATTACCAAGGTTATACCATATCAATATATCACTCATAGGTACGAAAAGTGGGGTCGAAAAGTCTGAGTCCACTAGCAAGATCTGTTTGTTTTCATCATTCATCAAAAACTAACACAAAATTCTTACTCAGGAGAACAATTTGACTTCTAACTACTTCACTAAGCTCTGCTGACATAATTACAAACAGCTGTAAAAACTTCGGCAAAGGAAGTGTCCTTTTTCAAGATTAAAGTACCTGTAGTAGCAACAAGAACACATAGAGGACCATATTAATTACGTAAATGTCTGGTATTAATTGTTACAAGAACAAAACAACTCACACTGTGTATTAGGAGTGTCCATGTATTAAAACTTAAATTAAAAATAAGGTGTCACAACATTTAGAGAATTGAAAGGCAATCATGTGCAGACAAAATATTTAGATATTACAATTTCATACCATCCTTTCTTAGACAAACATTTCTTTAATTTGTATCAGTGTCTTGAATAACAAATACCACAAGTAAAAATGTTGTTTGTTTTCAATGAAGGATGAAAACAAACAGATCTTCGTAGTGGACTCAGACTTTTGGGCCCCATTGTATATAACGGAGTAAGTCAAAGCAAAAAAGCTTGATGATCAATTACAATTTAGTATGGATTCAATTTGCACTGTTATGAAGATTCCCTGCTACAGCCATCGGGGTACAGCTAGTGTTCCCTCTGCAGTATTCTTCAGCAAAAATGGCCACAAAAGCCATTTCTATAAGATTTACAATCAGTGCTTCTCAAAGTACCTGAGTGGTACCCACTGGCACACCTGATTTAACTCGCCCTTGATTCATTGAATCAGGTGTGCTGATGGTGGAACTGATCAAGCGTGTGGAATGGCTAGGATTCCAGAGGAGAGGTTTGAGAACCACTGGTCTACATGCCAGATATAACACGAGCTCATATTATGCATTATTAAATACACATGTATTAAATGCATAAATTAAATACAATAATGTGGTTATTTGATTAATTTTCATTTACCCTACAGAAAAACAGAATTCACCTCTGTCTGAAGAATTGGTAGGATAGAAAGTGGGGTTTCCCCACACACACACTTAAGGAGGACAAGTATTTTGGGGAGTTGCGCAGGCCTGAGATGCAGTTGTAAATGTTCAGGGTTCATTAGACACGGTGATGAGAGGCTCGCTGTTCGCCCGGTGTCACTTCTCAGACAGAGGCGCCCGGGCGTACTCACCACTCCGTAGTAGTTCTTCGTCAGCTGGGGCACATCGAAGACCTTAACTGCTTTAGGGGACACCGGCTTCTCTGGAGGGGACAGACACACAAAATCACCACTGTGAGACACACGACGTGCTGGAAAAGGACGGCAAGGGGAGGGAAAGGAATGGGAGAATGAAAAATAATACAAATAATTTCTACCAGCACCGGGTTTCACAAGCAACTCAACTGTCAATGTCATTATAGAACACAAATCAAGAAGAAAAAAATTATTGGGGCTGAAGATTATTATTACTACTATGTGTTAGGTGGAGAATTACTCCAGTTGTAAAAAGCCACTCAGGTGCCTACTGGTACTTCACACAGACACACAAGACACGGACACTGATGTAGTCTCAAGAGCTAGTTTGCAGTCTTGTTGCCAGGCCCTGAACAATTATTTGTAAAAAACGTGCTCTTGACAATTACGGTGGAGGTAGAGGATGTCCCCAGGAAACTGTAATAATGCACTCAGCCGTTCTCCCACTCACCGGACGGCTTGACCTCTCGGACGTAGTTGCTGGGGAACCAGCCCGTCTTGCCGTTGAGTGTCCCCTCCCACCAGCCGCCCTCCTCCTGCCGCATGACGCAGATTAGCTCCCCCTTGCTGAAGGAGAGCTCGTCCTCGTTGTTCTGCTTGAAGTTGAAGCGCGCCTTCACCAGCGGCTGCCCGCCGCCGCCGTTCTCCGACATGTCCTGGGCGGCGAGAGGAGGGGGTGACCGCACCCCTTCAATATGAAAACACAGCGGCTCAGCCCCCAGAGCAGACTCGTCAGGGCAGCCCTGGGCTCGCCTCGACCACGTCTGCCAGAGGGCTTTTTTTTTTTCACCTCTCCAAAAAATAATTCGGTCTCCTCAAAAAAATATTTGCAGCGATTGTCACGCAACTTTATTTACGTGCAAGAAAACATCAAAATGCCTTCAGCGTGCCGCACACTATATATATATATGACAGCTTATACAAGGCATTAGAAACACGGCTGGCTTTTTCATGGCATGTAGCTACACGCTGTTCTCGTGCTCGCGTGCTTTCATTACAGACCTACCATTGCGCAATCGGCAGCGATGGGATTCCTCAAGGGCCTACAGCGCTGTTTTTTAGATTATATAACCTGAGTCATCGTTCACAGGTGTAGGCCTCCTTACCGTGGTCCTGGACTGCCTGCGCGTGGACTTGCTCGACTTGGACAGCGGGTGTGACGAGGAGCACTGGTTAGAGGCAGGGCTGCCGGACTGCGAGCATGACCTCTCAATGACCCGGTCTGCGGAACGGAACACGGTCATGACCATTACTGCTCTGCTTTCTTTTCTTAAAAAAAAAAGAACAAATGTTCCTGTTTTTCAACCAATTTAGTGGCCAATCATACCCTCTATTTATTCTGATTTAACCTCCCCACACGAGTTCGCTGCTCGTTTCTACGAGGCAAGCTAATTCTCAGAGGGCAGCAAACTCTGCTTCCTTTGAGACGGAATTTGCCCCCACCCACGTTCTGGAGACACACTTACGCGCTTCACGGCAGACCTGAGTGGGCTCACCCTCCCCCTGGGGCGGACAGCCGAAAACCGCCCCCCGATCGGGGCTGACAGAGACGGGTTTCAAACAGCACCCGTGATAGGCAGCTCACACTCGTACCGGACCAGCCAAATATGGGTGCGTTAGACCACTACGGTATCTGCCAGCCCCCTACTGCTCTGCTTTCTGACTGCACATACACTCCCAATGCCCATGTACACCAGTTGGGAGTGTATGTACACCAGTTTTGGGAGTGTATGTACACCAGTTTTGGGAGTGTATGTACACCAGTTTTTCATCACGATTGTGGAGCAGGCACCTGACACAGACACAGCAGCACCTCGCGAGGACAGAGGCCTACATGCAACCGGGTCTCAGAGACACTACAATTATATTACAAAGTGCCAAATTCCAACAGCTTCTATAGTCTTTTTTTTGCATTTTTGCAACTTCTCAAGAGCAAGAGCTGAGTCTGCCAAATAATATAACTTTTTCTGCCAACTCAATTGGTTGGTAGAGGGGCTGTAGATGTGGTGTGGTGTTTCATGTGAGCATGGCTTCATTCAGGGCACTTAGAACAAGAATGAACAGATTACAGTTCAAGAAATTGGTGCCACAAAATGGGCCAAACTCAACCTTTGTTTTGTGTGTCAAGTAGAGTTATGCAAGTTAAATTGGCATAACTGTAACATGCATACAAGTAACATGGTGACGGTGACTACAAATCACAGAAAATGTGTGTACAGTCTTAAAGGTACGTAAAAATGAAATGATACTACTTTAAGTGGAGAATTTGGTGTTAATCAATAGAACAAAACGGAGCTGATTCATTCCTCTCTGACACTGGCACATTCCCTGAAATTTGTGTACCCTCAGGCACAAGGGATGGGCCAAGACAACATGCCCAAAACCTGCAGCAGCCACAGTCAGTGCTCAGACACCATCTCAGAGTCTTAGCAGCTTATTCACAGCAGCCCTGAAGTCTAGCTATCAGGCTGGACATTCAGTTTGCCCTGGACCAAAAGCAGTGTTCTGGGATGCCCTCTGTATGTGTGCTGCCACTGCTGCTGGGAACTGTGCGTGTGTGTGTGCGTGTGCGTGTGCGGGGGGCTTATCCTACTGTACCCCGTCAGAATCAGAGCACAGCTCATTCGGCTGGATTCCAAACCACACTTGCTCAGAACGACACACACACCCCAGACACAAACACAATCACAGACACACAGCCACACAGCCACACAGCCACCGCAGGCCCAAAATCCACCTTCCAAACCCAAAACAACTAGAGCTAAGAGAATCCTTTGGCATACGCACGGGTGAAGTTGGGGATGAAGAATTTTCTTATATAGTACAAGTATATCATATTTACAATAAAGACAAACATGATTGTGCGTTTCTGTGTCATAATTGGTATGAAACTGCGGGAGGTTTTAAAAAAATGTATAAGAAAAAAACATTTGATCGACCAATCACCTGATAGGCGCGCCAAAATTTTTTTATCTGTTGTGTTTTTACATTTTTATTCAAAATGTCTCTAAAACGAATTAGCGAATTCAGCAATGGCAGCACCTATCCTCAACCTCAGAGGCACAGACAGCAGCAGCTCGCTAGCCACGGGCCAATTATTGTAGTTGCAATTAACGCAATTTTAAAGAATATTGTATCAAGCAGTGGTAGCTAGCTCCCCATGAAGCGACTGTTTCTATGTTTGCCTCCTTGTTTGTTTATGTATCGCTCTTTGCCTTCACAACCTAGCCAGGTTTCAGGCTAAGCTGCGGCTCGGTGGCAGCAAGCACTAACGTGCTGTTAGAGTGTTTTATCTTGTTTTCATGTTCTGGCCGGGTCCTTCTACTCGTCACAATTTAAAAATGTATTCAATAACTTGAAACATTAAATACATTACAAATGGCATGTCAGGGAACTGAATTCTGCATCAAAATGATACACAACAATACTATTCAATCCCCATTGCGTTATTATAACATTGCGTTATTACAACAATATTTTTTTCGTTTCGGATTTCAGCAGCCCCAAGTCAAAACATCTTCCCACAGCCTCTGCATTTTGGGGCGTATGAGTGCGGGAAATGTCTACATTGAACCATCTTGGAATTCAACAGATGCACATTCACACAGCACGTGGGTAGAAACCTCAGTTTCACAGTTTAAGGCATTAATACATTATTCACTACATTCATGCAACATTTCAGTATATGTGGCCCCACTGGGGCCACATATACTGAAAATGTATGCATTCATTACTGTAAGTCGCTTTGGATAAAAGCGTCTGCTAAATGGCATACATATTATTTGCTGTGGGAATCAGATAAATAAACGCGCCAGACCAACCCACAAACCTAATCTGCGGCTCTGCGCTAATACATTTTTCACAGAAACGGAAGAATGGAGTAACACCTTTCTCTAATCTACCGGGGGACTCCATTACCATAGCAGAGCGCTGGCCAAACTATTTATCGGAGCAGCCCAGGAGCCCATTGCCTGCAGACTGTGAGTGAGGGCCCTGGAGTAGCACCATCTGCCCCAACACCTCCCAGATTCCTCTCCAAATATGACGATTGGGCCTCCAGCAGACAGTCCAGAATGGTGTCATCTGGCAACTGTCCAGAGTGGTGTCACATGGCAACCTCACAGCAGAGTCCTGGGTTTGCACAATCTCTAGGATTCAGCACGCCTGACGAGCAGCCGCTGCCCCCTACAGGCCGGCGTCTGTATAGCAACTTCAAGGGTTGGGCACAGACTCTGTTAGCAAGCATCAGCACCCCACACGGTCAAAGCATTGTACAGGAATCGTTTTATCTCATTTCCTTCCCTGAATGGCCTCACTGGCCAGCAAGGTGGCAGGTGAAAACCCGCAGCTCTCGCCCTTGACGGCCAGAAGGTACTTACCACTGCGTGATTTAGCCACACCTGCTTGCGCTGTTATCCCAAATTAATGTACAAGGAAATACAAGAGCTGCCTTTCAATGAGCTGTCAGCATTGCAGGAATCTCAGCATCAAAGGAATCGTTTGGAGTCCTTATCGAAGACCAGCACCCGCAAAAGAAACTCCCGGCTGGGGCACACCTCAAGACAGGCTGTGGCAGCAGTGATACACACAATACTGACATTTTTCTCACAGGCGAGAAGAGGAGAGGAAATGAAATGCGTGACCAATGGGGTTATGGGCTAGGTTAACGTCCAACCAAAGGAGACGCGACTGCGGTTTCCATTGGAAACGGAACACGCTGGCCCATTTGAGCCACGCTACAGATGGACATGGACCGGATGGATGTAGAGCCCTGTGTAGTCCGAGCCTATATTTATAATGGAAACCCTATTGGTGTCAATCTGCCTGTCGTGCCCAGAGCAGTCTGCCCTTTACAATGGTATAGCAAATACCACTTTTGGCAACTTCACTCTTTTTTTCTCTCAATGTGCAAAAATAATAAAACAATTTAGTGTTATTCTTTTTGTTTTATTTTTTTACAACTATTAAGATTCTAGTCATAGCGGGTACATGCATGCAGTGAACTACACTCGTTCGCCAGCGCTAGTGGGTACGCAATAATAATACAAAATGAAACACACTTTTACTTCCAAATCCGGGAGGATATGGCACATGGCCATAAGACCGGGAGTTGGGGAAATTTTCCAAGAGCCTCTGGATTAGTCCTGTAAAGGACCATGTTCCTCAATTAATCTCACTACACCAGGAAGGCACACCACACTGGAGTCTTACCTTGAGTGGCAAAGTTTACTGAAAGCAGCGTATTCAGGACCTGGGCAAAGTTTTCACCAGTGTACAGATCCTCTGGTTCAAAGCCCTGGAAGAGAAACAGAGCTTCTTAAAAACCGAAACAAGAATCCCACTCATCGTCAAGGCCCCTGGGGGAAAACGGCAAGGTCGAAAGCATGTGACATCACATGGAAACTCACTTTTCACAGATAAAAGCACAAACGGACTAAAAAAGGACTCACAAACATTATCACAGTCATAAACTGAGTAGTAACGTCAGTAGATCTGCGTCAATTAAATGCACTATAAAGGAAACACGACAAACCCTTGAAGTGTAGAGATTTGGGAGTGAAATGACGTTTAGATCTGCTGCAGAGATGTACGTGGATCAGAGAGCCACCTTCTTAGACTAGCTGAGTAAACATTGTTTGTGTGAGCGCACCTTTCACAGCCTTTAAAGTAATTCAGAAATAAACTAATAATTGATCTTTTTTGCTAATTACAAATGATCATGGCAGATTTGGAGTTTGTGGCCCAAAGACACAACCAAGTTTTGTAGAGCTCCAACTGTGGCCCTTGAATTTTTATTTGCTTCCCAAGCCATCTGCCTCACTGTGTGTGGGGGCAAAATGCACTTCAGTCCTCCACCAGGCATGTTTACCACCATTTCAGTGGTTTTCAACTTCTTAATTATTGACCCAATAGTGGAAAGTGGCATCTTATTTCTTACAGTATAGCTAGTATCTCATTAGTTTGCATTCCATCTCTTGACTGAACATCAACAACCCTTTGTCTTGTTTCTCTTGATAGCTCTTGGCCTTTCCCAATAGCGATGGATAACAACTGGATTTTACATGTGTGTTACCTCGTTTTTATACCCCAGTGAAACAGGGAAGCCATGTGAGGCCACAATACAGTACCCTAAGATTGAGATTTACTTTTTTTAAAGTAGCATGTTAATGTAATTTATTTTTGTTGGATTTTATTTAAAGTAATTATAATTATGGTTGTGAATAACTGTGACATATCTTTTTTATCATTTGTTTTGGAAATAAATTTAAAAAACGAGTAAAAGAAAATACAAAATAACAATGTGTAAATTGCACTTGAGTAGCTTTTGGACCAATTACCTTTTAATCAAGCAGTTCTGTAGGACGGATACTTTCACTTCCACTTGAGTTAATCTTGCATGAAGTAACTTTACTTTGTGTACTCAAACTACCTCTGCAAGTATCTGATTGGCTTAGCACAGGGTTAGCAGACCATTATAGGTCATAAGACCGCAGCTAAGATGAATCAATGTGAGGAACAGACTGCCTTGAGCGGCAGCTGGAGGTCGTTCCAAGATTTGATAAATGCATTCCTAAAGAAATATTCCATTAGAAAAAGTGGATAATCTCAAACTACACACATTTTTAAACAAGCATGTAGGCTAATAAAACGGTGGGACAATGCAATTAGCTAGTCAGCTCTGACAGAAGAATATGTGGCAGGCTGCTGATTTGCATAAAATCTAAATAAAAGGACAGACCAAAAACAACTGACAGCCTATCTGTGGTCACAGACAAATCAACAGATGGGACAGACAATTATGCTTTACACATTTTATTTGTTCTGCGAGTACAATCTATCACAGGTGATTTGAAAGTCATCCTCGCCGTCACATCGTACTTAACTCTACTGACTTGTGCCTCTGTTGCAGGAGGTATCAAAAACTGAACTGAAAGACTTTGAGGTGGATTTCAACAATGCGAGTGCATTTGTGCCCTACAATGCAAAGTATACGTTAAAAGCAAACCAACATATACTTAAATGCTTTCTTCCAAATTCAGTCCATTGAACTTGCAGTGGCCACTTTGTGGCACTAGCTGGTAATATTTGGGCAAGTAATCTCCTGAAAGTTGACAAACTGATGTCCAGCTTGGGCAAATGCACTACGAGGAAGATCCGAGAAACGCAATTACAGAGCACAGTTCCACCGCAAAAATAAACCGATGCATGCACTCGTTTCCAGGTTGACGAGAATTGTAGATCAGAGCTGGGCAATTCGGTTACAAATTATGTGCACAAGAAAACAGCACAGCAATGTCACTGAGGGAATTCTGGGACAGAGCTGGACATTTTTTTTCAAAATCTTACACAGAAGACAAAATGATACAATTCTGTTAATGCAGAAAAATTCAGTTTTTTTTCATATGGATAGGTTTTCACCAAGCAGCGTCAATCAATGTCAGAAGAGACCGTCAAACCAAAATTTGACCACGATCAAACTGAATCAGACTTTTGAACCTTAAAATGCCATTTTGATCGGTGTAGACTTGACATGACATTCACCAGTTTTCATTTCATTTGTCATTTCGTTATAGCCTAGCTCTGCTGCAAACTATTTAGAATAGCAAATTAATTTTGTTCACTTGATGCAATGTTTTTTCATTAGACATTTCCCATTCCCAACTGAACTCACTGAGGCTTCCGCCTAACGACTTTTCAAAACCCACAGGAACCCCATGATAAGAACGTTAAAACCAGACTACTTAAAATCTATGCCATCATCCCAAACTCTAAATATGAACCATACAGAATTTTTTTAAATCATTTCAAAATCAGAATTTCTGCACATTTTAAATAAAGAAAAACTGCTGTGAAATAAAAATGGGAGTGAATCTCCAGACTGTACATTTTTGATTGTTTTGCCCACAGCCCTCATAAGCTGAGCTGTTCACAATTTGAAAAAGAGAGGCCCAGTGGTTATGTCTCTGTTCCTTCCCCATTCTGTAGGCTACTTCCCTGCAGAAGTGAAAACTGAGAGACCCCATTGTCCAATCACAAGACTCCTTAGGGCCATGTGAACGTTTTGGCCACAGTTAAAAATAGGGCCATATTACAAAGTACGGACCTGATGAATGCCTCGGCAGGGCCCTGCCAAAACTGTAATTTTCTGATGATCCAATTACAGTAGTTCTTTTCTCCTTAGTGCCACAGACAGTAGCGTTCCCACAGAGCCGCTAATGCTAGAAGCCAGGGGACTTCACAGCTGAAAAAGGGAAAGACACCTCCTAAACTTACCATGCCAACTGTTTTTGTTTAACCTCCAATCACCTTGGCTAATATAAAATGCTGTTTCTATAAAACAGATCATGTGCATGTCCTAGACTGATTAAGGCATCTATTAATAAAAGGGGCCAACTAGAGTAAGCAATTTTCTGACATTTGTCACTTGCTGTTTGGAGAGATTGCCCAACTCCATTTTTTCCCCTCCTAAAAACAATGAACATACGAGCACAGCACACTGTCTTGTGTAACTCTTCATTACAAACACACACACACGCACGCGCACACACACACACGGGCGCACACACACGCGCACACACACACGCAATGCAGATGAGGGAAGCACAGTTTCTATCATGAGTGGACATGACAAAACTTGTAAAATGTCCTAACTCCGTAGATAAATCTTAAAAACACATCAGTAACCAATGCCCTACTGTCACCTACAACCACAAAAATACAGCAGTTGTTCATGTGAGCACATGTACAGAGCAATGAACACAAACTCCCTTTATTAACAGTCTGAGGTAGGAAAGTTTGCACCCAGTTGAAAATGAATGGCTTCGAAATTGAAAATCATCCCAGAAGTTGCGACTTCAGTTTCCACTTTCCCAGCAAAGCATAAATATGAATGACTTCACCACCCGGCCTTCTCACCAACAAATTTAAGAGGACAGAGCACAGTTTTAGACATGACACTTCCATCTACTGCTTGAAACCAATTACATTGCCTGCAGCGCTCCTGACCACAGTTGGCACTGGCAGGGCCTCAATTATAGACCACTACTTTAGCTGGATACACAACTCGAGAACCCCCTGTAACATGATAATACTAAGTAAACCGTAAACTATTACTAAATTCCCAATACCAAGATGTTGTGAATTAGGTTTTAAGGAACCTTTTAAGGAATCCATTTGAAATTAAACAGAACTTACATCCCAACTATGTTGAGAAACTAATGCGTTGAGATAGGAGGTTATGATTGGCAGGAGAGACCACAAGTATTGGGTCAGTGTGTGTGTGTGTGTGTGTGTGTGTGTGTGTGTGTGTGCGCAGGTCTCAATGGCAAAGTTCCCACCGCAGCAGCTGCCTTGGAGCGGACTCCACTGTCAAACAGTATTCTGCTTATCCAGCATCACACAATGGAAGCTCCGTGGGTGCACAAAAAGCAACTATTTAAAATGACATGCAATGCAACAAAAGTATATGGAAAACCATTTCTCAAGCATTTGTCATTTGGATTACCCTGAAAAGAAAAGTTTCCACTGAGTGGCGTCATATAAACAGAGTTCCGACTGTGTCTGAATACCGAGAGAGAAACAGCAAGCTAGTTGCTTCTGGCTAATACTGTAAATAAAGACTGATTGGCTGAAGGGGAAAAGGGAGTAACAGACTTTGCAGAACTTTTTCATGTAACCCAACTGAAAAGAAAAATGTGTTTGTGGATACTAAATGTTGGCAAACTGAACAAGGGGAGGTCCTCTGCTTGAAACCCATATATTGGGGTACGGTGGCACTTTGTTTCATACAGTTTCATGTGGTATGTCAACGGAATTTCATACCGATTTAACAAGCAAATCAGATAAGAGTATGTTTGTTTGTATATACTGTTATAGGGAAAGGAGTTGGTTAAAAAGGGAGCGCATGGTAGATGGATTTAGCTTAATTTACCAAGGACTTTCAGGTTAATAAGACTCAGCTATTATGTAGTAGTGCCACAAAGGACCATTTGTGGCATTCTGGCATGAACCTTTAATGTGGAGACTTTCGCTACTAAAAGCACCAGATGACCCCCTCCCAGTTGAGAACCCCATTTGTTAGTCTAGTAATATTTTTCTTTTCTTTTTTTCTTTCAAAACCCACCGCTGAACCATACATTGCATATAGCTAACGTGAATTGGCTAGATGACCAGCTATCATAATTTTACGTTACTTACAATTTTAGTAGGCAGTTACACTAAAGACTTCAAAGGTGGATTAAAGGAAAACTTCATACTACACCAATATATAAAAAAACACCAATAAGTAGGCTATATTAGATTACTTCACCAACAGTAGCCAGCTAGATTAACAACACAAATAATAACAATTGAGCCTGTCCAACTGCAAACTGCAAATAAACTGAACATGGTCCAAGCACGTTGGCAAACAGTGAACGTCAGCTCATTGCAAGCTAGCTGTTGTGAAAAACATTGCGGTCTCACCTCTATTTTAAGGGACGTGCATCCTTTTAAGAACTCTCGTATGTTGGCAAGGCAATCCGCTTCGTTCCTCGGCTCCTGGCAGTACTAAAACAACAGAAAGAAAACAAACAAAAATAGCTAGGCTCTAACAAAGCTCTCAATGTAAGTAGAACGATTCCTAAAACCGATGAAAGTTATTCCTAGCTAGCTCATTCGTAGGTGTTTACTGTCAGCCAGGAGGACGGTGAACTGGCACAATAATCAGTCCCTTGTCTGACGAATGTGTACGGTTTTGTATTCCCTCCCTCCCTCCCTCCCTCCCTCCTCTTTTAGTCCCGTTTCAGCTAGCTACATAAGTAGCCAGCTACTAGCTCACTAGCTGAGTCTACATTCCGCTCTGTCGCCCTTCTAATACATACACAACACCTATGCGCAGATCCACAGCCACCATGGACTGCCTCATCCGGAAGCAAGCTAGCGTGCGCCGGAAGTGACGATCCCCTCACGGACGGCTGTTTTCATGCACATAAGATCATGTAGCTAATTGAACTAATACACGAGTGTGTACACCAAAAGGAAAAATCAACATTTTATTATGCGTTTGTAACAATTGTGATTGCAGACTAATTCAAATGATGTATTTTATCTACTTTTATATCCTGGCCCTGAATAAAGTCTGAATGTCATGGAAACGACTTTTATGAATCCCAGTAGTTTTTAATGTAAACAAATCCTAAAAATGTGTTTGCATCATAGCATGACGACTAAGTTAATACTTTGGAATGAGCTGCATGAGCACTTTATGTTTGGGTAACGTTTAAGTAACCTTATTGGTTTTAGGCTACCCGGTGTGCCGCTAGACGTTTTGTAATGTAGAAAACTCATGTGGTTGAAGTTCTGAAATGTCCGCAACACATAGCATACCGTTGCACGGCGTGTTTGAACTTGACAGCACAATTTTACATCTTGGATTCACACGCTTACCCGTCCATGGTACAGGCTACAGAATTCAATAAACAGAAAAGGCCAGAAACAAGATTTGTACACTAATAATCTAACTATCATATATACTGCGAAGAAACGGGTCATGAAATTAATTTAGATGTATTATTAATCAGATCCAACTGTATTTTTTACTACGCATAAGGATATGTACAAACCTATAAACTCAGTTTAATTTGGTAATCAACATACGAAACATTCTTAAACTAAGATAAATTAAATGAAGTGAAAACAACGTGGCGGGCGTTCTTAAAGAATGCGGAACATAATGGCTAGTTAGCTAACATTACATCCAGGAACTTGGGAGTTAAGTTGTGCGTTCTTGTTATTCAAACATCGAAACTTTAAACGGTAGCAACCAAACATTTCAAGAGAAACTGCCCACTAAGACGTTAAAAGATTTGACTATGCGATATCTTCGATATTATTTTTACGAAGACCTTAGCCACACAATCCAATTAGCTAGCAAGCTAGCGGTCTAGCTTCTGGCGCGATTTTCAGTAGCATCATAATGGTTAGCTGTACGTTATAATTCGAATGTCTATATTTAATGGTAATGAATCAATACACTACACGCCATTACCTCAGCGTGTCAGGTTTTTATTTTTAAAAGGACTGACCAGATCTAAATACATTACCTTCTGGACTGACCCTGGCAGAAGTCGATCCATGAGTTTGCAGAGGACAACTCCATCTTTTAGGGACGTTTTCAGAAATTCCTCTGGATCTGCGATGTTCTTTTTCGGTGAATTAAGCACCCCTAAAGATATAAGCCACGTTACCGTCTGCTCCTCCGGGTTCATTGTTGTCGCAGGCCCACTTTCAGTACAACACAAAGGAGCAAGTTTAAGGCGAGCTTGAGTTGCGTCAAGATGTAACCCACATCCGTGGTATCGACACTTAGTGTTTTAACGGTATCTATGTTTTAGTAGGTTCCCTCTTATACATGTAAAACGCATAGCGTACAAGCGTCTGACTGCCTCACTAGCGTCCCGAGAGAAAATGTGCTTATCCGAACGTTTTCCCGTAATTACAAACTTCGCTTTTAATTTCCAAAAAACAAACAGAAATCCCTTCCAATGCTTTACGTTTAACATGCAAAACACACATTTGTAACTAGGTAGAATGTGTTCGGATTTATAACCTAACTTTGTAGGCTGATTCTAGTTGTCATGTTAGGGCAGGTGTCAGTTTTCACTTCCCGGTTTGAAGATAAAAAGATCCATAAGCGCAACCCCTTCGCGGGAATGAACGCATCACCCATCAAAAAGCACCTTTCCATTTGGCAAAAATGTGCCTTCGATTGCGCGCCATTGCACAGCCACTTTCGCAGGCACATCAATGAAGTAATTGGGGGCACAGTTATTAGTTTATACTTCATTTGCTTGTAATTTATTTCGTCACAAAAGTGACAGTGGTAAGGCAAATGCATATTTTCTCCGCATGTTTGAACTTGAGGGGGGAAAAAAGGAAAAGACATCGCCAGTAAATTGAACGTTACGGAGTACGTAATCCAATGTTTCGATACGTGATGGCTGCTTTTGATATCAAGGGCTATGCACTCCTGCACTTGAATACCATGCATTCCCATAGACACGTGCTGTATGTTGCGCTTACCATAAGACACTGTTTGCACAAGTGATTAGGAACATGCACCATTTCTTCCCAATAAGCTACCCAGTGTGTCATTGAAGACCAGGCATATTTTCAACAAACTTTATTGAAAGCATAGTGAATCCACTCGACACAAATGGAGGTACAATACCACCATTTCCCACAAGGACAGTCAGGGGCGAGCAGGACTCCCCACCACCCTGCAGCACGTTCCCATCAGAGCTCAGCTAAACCAACTGCAGCAGGATCTGATGCAACCAATGACAGGAAAAAAAAACACACAAAAAAACAAGATTCATTACCCAGGTATAAATGCTTTCAAAAAAACGTTTGGTTTGAGATGTAATAACCTAATACACAGAACAGAATAAAAGCATTTGCAAAGCAGTGTTTTCTGAAGACTGTACCTTTTCAGACCCACTTCTTAAGCCTGGTTTTCCCAAATGTTGGAAATCGTATTCAATGGTTTAATCTGGCAGAGGCACAGAAAGTTACCCTGCAAGAGGAAAATAAAAAATTAAGACATATAGGATTGGGAAAATAAATAAATTGTAAAACCCAAACCCTTTACCCATTTTCTTTAGTTGAAATAGGCAATGATCCAATTTGCCTTTGTTGTTTCTTTCCCCAGTTTGTACTCCGTCAGTCTGGTTTTTCTTTCTCCATCAGGTTGATCTCCTTTTGTGAATCTGCGCATGCGACCATAATCTTTTTTGTTTGAATGTTTGCATTAGCTATGGCATCCTTCACACTACAATATGACCAATTCTGAGAAACTGCATCCAGATGGTGTATGTATTCCCTTGAACCATTTATATTTTTGTCTGGAAGCTGCAAAGGTTTCAAATACGTGTGAATTGGGGTGGACAACTACTATAGTATTTGTTACTTCAAAACACGATGGCTTGAGTACTATTGTGAACTGAAGATGCACATTAAGTTTGAGAAAGCCATTTTCATCATGGACCTTGTATCCCATTTAGACGAGAAAAAAATGCAAGTTTGTTTTGCTTACCATCCAATGACAGTCAACTTGTTTGTAAATCGTCTGAGTGTTGGGAGATTCACTTGCGTTTTGGTTGTCAGGCTCTCTTGCTAGGGTCAATGCAAGTCAAAGTTAAGGCTTTGAGGTGAGGGATCCATTTCCACTACTGAGAGTTTGGGGGGAAAACAAGTTACATTTGCCTTTTTTTCTTCAGTGAAACCACAGGTTCAATTGAATCTGCTTCTACTGAACCTCATAATGCAAGGTCAGACAGTACTGCCGTTACTGCGATCTGAAGGGTGTGAACATTTCTTTGAGACTGGAGATTTTAAAGGCAAATAAATACAACCATACATGGCATTGGTTACTGATCTTTTTTTTTTTCTTGAACATCCACCAACTTTGATCAAGATTGTTGATTAAAAACTTTATTAGTAAATGAAAAAGGCATGTTAATTTCCAGGGACCTGCAGCAAGTGTAACACGAGAACAAAAATACAACTATCACTTAAAATCGCTACAGTACTTGATGGGGAGGTGTTTCAGGGGAGAAATACAAAACATGTTACACTTAACGTCTTAGAAACATTGATGGTTTAAGGAAAAGGGGGTTGCAACAGGGTTTTCGTTTTTTGTCCATGGATTTCAAACCCCATTTTTGACATTCCATCTTCATCTCTGCGTTAGGAAAATTGCCTAATCATAAGTTTGTGATCCTCTCATCGCTTTCATTTCCTCTGTCCGTGTCTGCCTCAGTATCTGCTGCGGGCCATTCCCCTATCGATGCGACTGCCTCCGCGTCCGCCTCCTCGAGGTGCTCCACGGCTTGAGCTGCTGTAAGCGTCACGAGGAGGGTAGCCTCTCTCAATTGGGGGGGCGGGCCCCCGCTCCTGTCTGCCCATTCGCTCGCCACGGCTAGTGGAGTAAGGGTCACTGCGACTGCTGGGGTAACTGTCGCGACTGCCGTACCCGTCCCGGGAACTGCTGCCATAGTCGTCATAGCGACTGCTTCCGCCACTTCCACCGTAGGACGGCGGGGGACCCCTTGAGGGCATGGTGCTGCGCGAGTTACCTGCAGGGTCAATGGGTCAAGTAATTGGCAAGTTTAACACTTTTAACACGCATTTTTGTAAGTTTCTGGATTTAATGTGCTCATTTCCTTTTTTTTTTTTTTTTTTTCTTTTTCTTTTTTTTCATTAAGTTTAAAAAAATTAAAATAAACTTTTTTTTTTTTTAAAGGAAAAAAAAATCCCTAATGTGTCCATGTGCTCATAATAGAAAAATCCCCTTTTCTACTTTTTCCAATTCCCTCTTTTGCTCATTTAAATCAGCTCCAAAATGAACCATAGGAATGTCACTGCTGGGGGGAGGGGGAGGGGGCAGGAAGAAAGAAAAAAGCACACTACAACATCCCACTGCCTTATTGCTTCTTTTTTTAAATTTCAGCTGTTGGAACTCGATTGGCAAGTTGGTGTATCATTTTATGTTTAATGCTTTTGAATCTATGAGACATTTTCCAGCAATGGGAGTGATGTTTGAGATTCCTTGGGAGTGCATTTGAAGTTCTGTTGACACATTTGCTCTGAATTGTCAGACTTTTGAACGTGGGTCCCACAAGCTTGAACAACTGATGCATTTAACTTGATTCCAGGCTTTCAGCAGCACGTATGGTTTGAAAAAGGTGGCAGCTATTACGAGAGACTTGGCGTAAGGTACACGCAACAAAATGGCTGGACTTACCGTAACTGTCATAGGGTTCTCGGTAGGAGCCTGCACTGGGTCGGTCAATATAGCCCCGTGGCTCGCGACTTCCACCATAGCCATCACGGTCACTGATAGTGGGAGGAGGACAAGTTAGCCTTCTGTCCAAACCATGCAGAAAGCCACGGTATTCGCTGTCAAAAACCAACCGTACCTGTAGCTGCGTGACATGGAGGCATACTCATCACGAGAACTGGAGTGCGGATATTCACGGTAGGGGTAGTCACGGGGGGGTGGGGCATAGTCTCTGGTGTCCCTAGAGCTCATGTAGTCCCGACTGGAATAACTGGTCAGAGATAAGAATCCGGTCGGTCAGTACAGGATGCTCTTTCATGGGTAAACAAGACTGCATGTAAACCCAAAATCGAATCACTGCTAAGGGTTGGGCCATCACTCATCTGGAATAAGCACTGATGAGCGACAGGCCTCACAGCTCCGTGCACACACACACCTGTCTTTAGTGCTGTAGTGATCATCTCTTGGGGAAGGGTAGTCATCTCTCCTGGACATCATGCTGTCTCTGCGGGGAGGAGGGGGTCCATAGGGATCCCTCTCACGGGACATGGGAGCTGCAGGAACACAAGTTGAGTAAATCGAGTGATGCAATAGCAAGCCATCGTACTCGCAAATTAAATATTTATCTCCCCATCACTTACGCCTGCCCATTGGTCCTGATGGTGCCGATCTCTTGGGTGGGGGCCCTCCATTGCGAATCGGTGGTCCTCTCTTCATGGGGGGTGGGCCCCTGGGCGACATCCCTTTAAAAAAAGGTTCTACAATCCCTACATCATCACAGGAATCAATTCCACAGGCAAGACTGGCATACCATTCTCAGCTGGGTTTCCACTTTACTCTCAAATTAGAGTAAGCTCAGAACTTCTTAGAGGATAAACACTGGCATAATCACTTCCTTTTTTGTCTATGGGTTGTTAGTACCTGATTACTCTAACAGAGAGAACTACAGTCAAACTGCAAACTTTGGTTTACAATGACATCAGTTATTTTTCCTCAAGTCACTTCAAGGTACTGGGGGAGGGTACCTCTGGGTGGTGGGCCTCTCATTCCACTCGGCGCTCCCCTGGATCCTCGAAGACCCCTGAGCGAGCCTCGTGAGCCGGGGTACATTGACGGGGGGCCGCGACGGCCTCCAGACTCAAACTGGGGCTTTGTCGCTTGTTCCACTTTGATTGGCTTACCATCTAGGGACTGGATGTAGATGGGGGGGATGGAGAGTGGTTAAAATAGTTTTCAATAGTTAATAGTTAATTACATACCAACCTGTAACTAAAACGAAGCCAAACATTTACCTTCCCATGCATTTCTCTCACTGCATCCTTTGCGTCGGCCGGGCTCTCAAATGTCACAAAAGCGAAACCCCTTGATTTGTTTGTCTCACGGTCTTTCATCAACAGCACTTGAAGAGGGGAAAACACATCATCAACAAACGCATGGGCCTGGCCAGAAAGGACTACCAAGAACTACTTGGATACTTTGGTTATAAGGCATCTTTTCACCTTTTATTGCAGATAAAATTGAGCATTATCGCCATTAGTTCGCGCTGCAATTAAAATTGGAGGAATTCAAGAGTTTACAACAACTGAAACCAGCATTAGGTAAGATTTTCCATGGGAATCATTTAAAATAAAGTACTCAAACAGTAAAGTTAATCAGCTAGCGCTAAACCATTAATATTTAGCACGACATAAGAGCTTCTGCTAAATGCAATGTAATGTCACATTTAACGTTAGTCAACCCAAGACACTTTCAATAGCAGTTGTGGGGAAAATGGAAATAAAAATGATAGGTAACGTTATCTAATTCACTTCACTGGTCAGATTCCATTTCCAGAATTTCCCTAGCATTGCTTACTCAAATAAAGCTTTGTCGTTACCTTCCACTATTCTGCCGTACTTGCCGAAATACTGCTCAAGTGCCTTCTCGTTAGTTTCAGTGTTCAGGCCACCGATGAAGAGTTTCCCTGGTCGGTCTGCCTCTGCCATGATTGCCTTTTGTATAAATTTCTGAAGAAAAGAGAAGCGCATAAATGCTAACAAATCGACCAATATATCAGTCGGTCTAATAGCCTACTGTGTGTTCAAAAACATCAGGTGCGGTTTTAGCACTGGCTAATTAATAGTCAGCGATTGCAACCTACCGAGACGCCATTCAAATGTGCAAAAACGTGGCCTCCTCGGAATGCCGCTAGCAGGCTAGCTAGATAGTAAAATGGTGGACTAGTCACAGCGCTGAGATGGCAAACAATTCGTGATGACTTTTAGGTTTAGCTAGCTATTAATGTCTAGTTATTCTTGTCGGCTATTTGGCTTCATTCCATCAACTGTAGAACGAAATGACCACAACTCGCCCAGTGGCTAACCAACTGCACCGGCATGAGTGTTTATTAAGCTTGCTAACTGGTCGGAACTGCGTTCAACAAAGTATGGCGCCGAATACGACTAGCTAACGTTAGCCAGCTACATAGTAGCTCGCTAGCTATATTGACTAGTATGAAAATTGCTTTGAGCTATACAGCCAGTAAGATGTATACCCGAACAACAGAGCTATTATTAAAATACACAAACACACACGTATATATCTTGGAAAGCCTCTGACGAGCTAGTTCGCAAAAAAACCCTCACCTTTAGCACCACTCCGCGCTGTAACAGCCAAAACTCAACACAATCGTACACCGATGGGTAGCTTCTTTCAAAGGAGGGGAAGGGGCGACGGTGTCGACGGGAAATGATGTCCGCAGCAGAGCATAGGTTTTCATTTTACACAAAAAAATATTATTAACCTGTTCAAATATTATTCCAATTACAAATGATAACATGTACAGAACAGAAAATATAAATGTCTTTATATTAAAAATATAAATAAAATGAAAAAGAAAGAGTTATATACAGGGTATATCACAGAATAAACTTTAAAAGCTTGAGGAATTTGATCATCTTAATGTTTTTGTTTTTACACTTCATATTTAACAAGGTTTCAAAATAGATGTTGAGATCTAATTGACAAAATATGGAGAATACAGTTTTTTAAATTAAAATAAGTTACATATGCACCTTGAAAAAAATATATGTTCAAGAGATTCTGCTATGTTCTGACAAATAAACACATTTGTCATTTACATTAGGTATGTATTTACAAATGATTGCATTTACTGGATAGTGTCTGTGTGTTATTTTGATAGGGATGTTAGTAACAAAATATTAAAATTTGCAGGTGATACTAAGCTTGGGGGTTAGCAAACAGTTTGGAATCGAAGAAAGTAATCCAAGATGATTTAAACAAAACCCAAGAATGGGTAGAAACAATGCAGATGACATTCAATATTGCTAAATGTAAAGTAATGCAAGAGGAAATAAAAACAAGACAGGTGTATTTTATAGGAGGAGAAATTAGTAGGTGTTCAATTTGAAAAAGACTTAGGAATTGTAGTTGATCAAATCTAAGCAGTGTGCTACAGCAGTAAAAAAAAAAAAAAAAAAAGAAGGCCAACAGAATTCTGGGATCCATAGCAAAAGGTATTGAGTATAAATCAAAGGAGTTTATATTAATCTTATACAATGCCTTTGTCAGACCTCACTTAGAGTACTGTGTGCAGTTCTGGGCCCCACTCTGCAAGTAATATATAGAAGCTCTTGACAAAGTTCAAAGAAGGGCAATTCACTTGGTACCTGGTATGAAAGGTAAAAGTTATGAGGATAGACTTAAGGCACTCAATTTATTTAAGCGTAGCAAATGGTTTGGAGCAGGGTTACCTTCTATCAGGTAGTTAATTGAACAATTCATGCAATTGATTGGCCAGAGTGTCTTCACACCTGACTCCCAGTTAAAGGAAGGGTGGAAAAACAGCAGTGCTCTGCCAATGAGGACCGTGATTTGAGGAACCATGGTTTGACTGAACACCCACTAGGCGTATTGCTCCCACCTACAGGAGTACCCAGACATTACACTCTGTGCTGGGCAATGACTTGTGCTGGAAGGAGGAGAAAAAAAGACAAAGGGAGAAGAGACTCAGCATTACAGCTGTGGGTGTAAACCCGTAGCTACCAGAAAGTTTAACACACAAGCTCAAACTTCACTAGCATTCTTAGATGGCCCCAGCTGACTGGAGACCAGAACCACATGCACCACCGCCCATGATAACAAGGCCCTGAAACTGGCAAATAAAGATTAGATTAGATTAAAGAAAGATCCTCGCCCAAGAGGCCACACAACTCCTGGTCCAGGCCCTGGTGATCTCACGTCTTCAATTCCTTGCTGGCAGGCCTACCGGCCTGTGCCATTAAGCCTTGGTAGTCCCTAGAATATCCAAAAATACAGCAGGTGGCAGAGCTTTCTCCTATAGAGCTCCTTTACTGTGGAACAGTCTACCCGTCTCTGTGAAGGAGTCAGACACGGTCTCAATTTTCAAGTCTAGGTTAAAAACACATCTCTTTAGTCTTTCTTATAGTCATTAGGTGCAGATGTGGAGGGGGCGTAGCAATAGAGCCTTCTGGTGCAATGAGCTATCCTTACTGTCACCAATCATAAGTGATGATCCGCCCCTATCAGGACTGCTGATGATGTGGTGGGATGGTCTCTGAGTGCCCTCATGGCTGCATGCTCCCTGTGCCACTCACCTAATTAGTTATGCTGCCCTAGATTACTTCTGCTGGTGCAAAAGTGTTATCACTCTACTCTTTCCCCTGATCCGGTGTGATATTTATCATAGTCATAATTGCACCTTTCCTCTTTTCTCCCTGGCTTCGTGGCACCTGCCCGGAGCTCACCTGCCCCAGAGTCAACCCCCCACCCCTGCCATGTGTTAGCCGGATGCTGCTGGCCCGGACCCTAGCTGCTGGTTCCATCCCCCGCCCTGCCCTGGTATCTGGAGGGATGAGGTCCACCCCACCCCTACACTTAGGATGCCGAAGAATGCCCTTCCGGTGGTCTGTTAAGCCTCATGAGCCTCAAGGACTATTTGTTTTTCTCTGTATCCCACCATTTTCCAGGAATTCATCTCGACCGCCTTTTAAGGGGTCAGGGAATAATTTTCCAGTTTCCCACATTGGCTCTAATGGTTTTCTGGTTTTTTGATTCCCTCTGGAAAATGTCAATTGTGAAGCGCTGTGTGACAACCTGTTTGTAAATGGCGCTATACAAAAATAAAGACTTACTGATTGATTGATTGAATCTAATGTTACATTTTTAATCATCGATTGCAGAGAGAAAGTAGTCACACCAATGTCAGTTAGGGAACCAAACAGGTCCCACCTCTCACCATGACTCCAGCAGAACATGCCTGACCGTCTCAGTCACCTCACGTCTCTCACAAAGCCTGTCTGAATGTTTCCCCACTATGTGAAGACCCACCCACAACCCACAGTTTACCAACCTCAAGCGTGTACATAAAACCTCCTAAAGCCTACTCCCCACTGCCAAACCTGGACCACCCACTCCCACCTTGGCTTGGATGCCATAGGGGTGAGAGCTAACTAAACACATAACGTTAATTAATTTTGCTAGTGGGTGTCCCTGACAAATAAATAAATAAATAAATAAATATCTTGGAGCAAACATTCATCTGGTCACAGAACCCGGGACACAAGCTTGACAAGGTTTACTCATCAATGTGGAACTGCAATCATTCCGCTGTAAATAATTGGTGTGATTGCTTTTTTACTTCTTTAAGTTTTAAAACCATCAGCATGTCTCTGGCAAATACACAAGGCGTTGATAATCCTGCCTGCAGTCATATGCAGTTCACAGGGTCTTCCAATATTCCTGTAGGTGGCAGCAATGCATCAATATGGTGTTAATATACCAATAGAACAGTCTGGACTCAACATACAGTATTTGAATATGATAGGCTCAGTTACTTCATGTGATTATTTTTAGCCAATTGTGGTAGATTGTGTTGATCAATAATTGTTATCCCATATGGTAGGGCTGAGATAAAGAGCAGGATTGGGGAGGATCTGGTTCGCAGATGGCAGCAGGACTGGGACACCGAGACGAAAGGGGGGCATTTATATCCTGTCCAAACATCTGTTGGTGTGAGGGGCCCTTCATTCCAGGAGGGTAGGCGAGTGGGGTTTTGCTGACACGGCTGAGGCTGGGCCCCTGTGGGTTGGGGGCTGGGCTCTTGTTAGTGGGCAAACACGCTGATGGGCTATGCACTAGATGCTGGGTACCTGAGACAGTGTCACATGTGCTGTTAGACTGTGGAATTTATGCCAGGGAGAGAGGGGAGCTATATTTCTGTTTAGCAGGCATTGGTGTGACCACATACTCGCTGCGGTCAATGTTGGGACCGACCAAGGATATACATAGTTCTCTCGTTTGTCCTGGACTTCCTTCATGCCACTGTCCTGTGTGCCCAGGGTGTAACTACGTGACTATTGTTGCAGTGTGACTTTCGTTCCAGTGGGTGGCAGCAATACGCCTTGCGCCGTTCAAGCCTGCCATTAACCTGGAAAAGAAGAAGATCAAGCGTTCATTTGCTCAACGAAATTAACACTCGACACGTCGCAACAACGACGATTCGTTGATACAATTATATTCACTTTCTCTTATGCCCACGTATCAGGAAAATCCACGTGTTCCTTTTTGTAATGGCAAGCACTCAGCCTATGTATATGAATGACAACCATTAACATGCTAGCTAACTGACGTTACACACGTTGTGTTGGCAAGTAGCGCATGTTTGTACAGTTTAGATCGCTGAACTTCCTTTATCTACGTCACCACTTACCTCTGACGGCAGTGCAGATATCTTAGCAAGGTACAACAGTTAGCTCGTCCTTCCTTCTTTCTAACTCTGGAGCACAGGGCGCACATATTTAACAGTCTAGCTGTCTGACAAGGGGCAGAACAAAGAGTACATTTGAAGGGACGGGATACTACGCATACTTAGCTAGCTTGTGAACGAAGTAAGAATTTGTAACAATAATGAAAGCGCAGACAGGTCCTGTTTTTATACTCACGTGCACGTTAGTAGCATTTCGCTGTTGCTACTGTTTCTACCTTCCGGGTTTGGCCCCTGTAAGTTTTTGCGAAGAAGGAAAAGACAACGGCGACGAATGCCAGGTAACAGTAGCTATTCGTTTACTCAAACTAACCACGTACCAAACAAACATTTGTTTTTTTTTTTTCTTAAATTGACATCTGTTCGCCTTTGTTCGGTTGTGGTTTTACTTTACCTGACTCCATACATGCATCTAGCTAGCTAACGTTAGCTAACTGTCGCTGGTAGGTTTGCTAGTGAAATGTGAGTTTGCTTACAAGCTAGTTGACGAGCCAGCTTGTTTTTATGGGCTTTCTGGGGTCTGAAGCAAATATCTGCATAGCGTTATTACATTCTAACTTGTGGGATAGTTATCAAACTTGCGCTTTTATCAGATACAAACAGCGAGCTAATGACCTGTCAAATACTAGCATTGGCTACGCCAGCTGGACGCGATCATCTTAGCTCTCTACCTTGCCTAACGTTGCCTAGCTAGTTTAGCAGGCAATGTAACACGTACACGTTTGCATTTTCTTTGGATGATGTATTGTAGCCCTAGGATATTTATGAATGAAAGACGGACATTTTAAACCGTACAGACTTTCAACTATGACGACTTGAGTCACTGATCTTTGATCGGTTGCAGTGTTAAATTACAGATGTAGTTTAGTTTTGCAGGGTGTGTAGCACTTCTTGTTGAGTACGCATGATTTCTGTAGAGATTAAATGATTCGTGTGCTGTTTTTTGCATGCACTAGGTATACATTGATGGTTAATATGATGCATGTATCTCTGCTTTTCACTCCAGTCTACCATTCAGTTGTTTGTGAATCGCCTGGACTCTGTGGAGTCAGTGCTTCCTTATGAATATGACGTGTAAGTACTGTGCAAGCAAGGCACACAATCCATTATGCATCCGTCTGGATATCTATTAAGTTATGTCACACTGACTTTAAATTTAGCTACAGTCTGAGATGCTTAATCAGCTAGGGAATCATTAATAAAGACTAAGGTATTAACTCACTAACTGAGCCCTGAATTGTTTCTCTGTGAAGCTTTGATTTTTGCCAAGATGCTGAGGAGCGAAGACCATCTGAAAACCTTGGCCAGGTGCTGTTCGGAGAGAGAATCGCATCGTCCCCTTATAAGGTAATGTAGTAGAACTAAGGCATTCTGATGTTTACCCCCCCATCACACACAGTAGTGGTGGTCTGCCATGGTACTGGAAAGTATCACAAGCTCCATTTTTGCAAAGCATGCAATTTGACCGAAATGAACAGATAAGTTGCTTAATGTGTCCACTTGTACAGCTGAAATGAAGGTTCAAATCATATGGAAGAAGTTTATTTCATCAGGAAATATTTGGTGAGGGTGAGGCCTTGGAAGTGCTATACCAGTAATGCTAGTTTGACTGGTTTTCCTATCCTTTGGGGGAGGTGGCTATTCTAATCCTGTTCTATTTTGCCCATAGGAAGCTTTTGTTGACACTGATAGATCTTCGATCCTTCTTGCTGTTGTGTCTCAGTATGTGGACTCAATTCACAACTAACAATGCCTGTTTTCCACTGAAAAGCTGGAGCCACGCTGCTGCACTCAGTTGAGGTTCTGAATGGTTTTCCAATGTTTTCCTTTCATGCTGACCCATTTTTGAATGACTGGTTCTGAACTAGCTACAATTATTAACAAATACACAGCTTTGGCTGGGGGGTCCCCGAGGACAGGTTTAGGAACCGCTGCATTAGAGCACCCCCCCTTTAATTGAGGACTTGTTCTTAATAACTATGCAGATAATACAATTAATTATTTTAGAAACTGTCCAGGTTTATTTTCGAAATTCAGCTTTTCACTGAATTTTATGACCATCCACATGTACCATCCATGTACCATCCACATAATTATGTTGAGACGCTTGATTTTCTGGTTAGACTACAGCAGGGTTCCTCAAATCACGGTCCTCGTGGGCCGGGCACTGCTGTTTTTCCACCCCTCCCTTTACCCCGGAGTCGGGTGTGAAGACACTCTGGCCAATCAGTTGCATTAATTGTTCAATTCGAAAGGAAAACCAGGACCGAATTTGGATTCGTGGGCCATATTTGAGGAACCCTAGACTAGCGTAATGACAACACCCGGATTCCAGATTTATGTACCTGTGCCAATACCATGCAGTGTAATCTTACTCGTATACCCTACCTGCAAACTTAATATCTGGTTATGTGGCTCAGGTCAGAGCTCTAGATTTACTGCATGATGATTAATGAATGTTTCATTGTTATCTCCCCCCCCTGTCTTTTTTCCCCATGTCTTCTGCCTGTCCTGTTTTAATGACTGTGTACCCTAGTGTTCTTTCCCATGGCTGAAAATGTGTAAAAAATGTTTTTAAAACTGTTTTCTGTTGTTTTTTTTCTCTAGTTTTCTTTCAAGAAAGGTCAGACATGTGAGAAGGTGTGCACCAGAGCTTACGATCCCACCAAGAAAGGGGACCATAAAAAACTAGATTTCCTTAAGAAAGGGATGAAGCTGAACTACCAGCATCACTGGTCAGTAAAAACACAATAACCCAACACCTCTGTAGGTTTACAACATCTTTCTGCTGAAATATACTTCCATCAGTAGCAGGTGGCCATAACTGATTTTAAATTGCGGGGTAGATGCATTTCATTGCCAATCATATCCCCCCCCCTCCTTTACCAAACATTGTATAGCTTTGCTTATTTAACTTACTTTATTTTTTGAGAGCACATCAATTAGATTCCTTTCATACATTTTTCCTCCTTTCATTTTATCAGCCTCCCTTTGGCGGCAGCATCCCCGTTGTTCTTGAGTACCATTTTGTTTTTATTTCAAGGATTGTTGACAACATGCCCGTGACTTGGTGCTACAAGGTTGAAGATGGGCAAAAATACTGCAATCCAGGGTTTCCCATCGGCTGCTTTGTAACAAATGATGGTCGGCCTAAAGACGCCTGCGTTATCAATGTAAGAACTCTGACTTTGTCACATGGTAAACTTGGCAGTGCACCATGATTCCCTAAAGGCAGGGGTGACCCAAGAGGGGCCAATGTGGGCGCAGGCTTTTGTTCTAGCCCAGCACTACAACGACTGATTCGACAAATCATGATCTTCAATCAAGACCTTTGATTTGTTGAATCAGATGTTTTAGTGCTGGGGTAAAACAAAAGCCTGCACCCACATTGGCCCTTTTACCAGATAATACTGGACACCTCTGCCCTATTGCTTCTCATGTCACATGTGCACCATAACTGAGGGAAGCCTTAAAACCCTTTGAACTTAACAGACTGAAAACGGAAAAACTGTTTTCTTGATCAGAGAAATAGTCATGCTAATTCTCTGCCTTCCCAGCAAACAATATGTTTAACTTGTCTTAGGCTAGGCAAATTATTGACACTAACAAGATTACAGTTAGAATTAAGTTGTTTTGGGCATAGCTTGGCACAGTAAATCTTGGTGTTGCTCATATCACAGTAGACGGAGAAGCTGTTCCTTCAGGATAGGCTTGGTAGAGTTGTAGCTTGTAGTGTGTGACATCTGACTTTGGAGAAGTCGGCTGACAGTTGGCCAGTGTGAGACAAGAATGCAGTGTGTGCCTTAAACATGATGCCCTCCCTGACTGTGAAAAGTTGGAGGAATTTGAACATGCTCGACGCCGTGCCTGACTGTCCGGTTTTGTGCAATGCAGGCCGAGTTCAACAAGAAGGACACGTTCTACATCTTCAACCACGTGGACATCACGTTGACCTACCACAGCGGGGAGGACGAGGGCTGGACCGGGGCGCGGCTCGTCGGGGCCAACCTGGAGCCCAAGAGGTACTTTGGAGAGGCTGCATTCCTATTGGCTGAGCTCTCACTCTGAGTTTGGTTGTTTTTTTGTGCTTTGTGCATAATGTAGGCATTCAAACTGCAGAGTGGAAATCTTTTTAGCACCATGTGTTTATTGTTGTTTAGTGCGTCACCTTGCATGTTCAAAGTTTGCCTAGCTACTGTGTATGGTGGAGACAGAGTAGTGAGAACAGTGAGTTTGCCAGCTGCTGGATTTATTCCCTACATGCTGGTGTGAAATTTGGTCAGTGCAGTGGTTGGGGATAAAATAAATGTACCTCCACGCAACAAATCGGAAACAAACCAACGGTTTGGGTAACTTGCAGTTACCAAAGAGCTGAGAGCTCGGGCGTACGGTGGCAAACCAAGGTAGTGGGTGTCGTGGGGCGTTTTCCGCCTGGTGGTTTTGTTGGGGATGATGTGGCTGTGTGAGTGGTGAGACAAGCTTCTATAATGGTGCCATGAGCCATGAGCAGGATCACCAGACTGATTTCAAAATCCCCATCCATCTGCCAAAGAAGCCAAATGGTGCTCTCCCAACAACTGAGTACCTCAACATCGCAAAAAGAGACGACATTGCCTGCCAGATGGCTTCTTGCGACAATCTAGTCACTAATGAAGCGCAAAGATTCATTCTTGAGTAGAAATAATCATACGGTATATCTCGGGCCTACCCGGTGGTCTAGCGGTTCCAATGTTCGATTCCACCGGCCGCGACAGTATCGGCTCTGGCTGGGAGTGCCACTAGGGGGTGGCAATTGGCTGTCCGCCCCAGGGAGGGGGGAGGGAAGCCGATATGAGCTCGCTGCATATAGGAGTGGCTCTGTATACCGGAGTTACAGTCAACGGCTTGGCGAATGCCGGCTCCGAGGAGGCGGTACATCGTCTTTGTCACAGCCGGTCTCAGGACTACGGCAGCGAACTCCCAGTACAAGGGAGGGGATTGAAATGAAAAAGACTGTATAATTGGCTACTAAATGATCAATAATAATTGTAGAGAACTTTAATAATTGTAGAGAACAGCTGCCTCAATCAGCCAGTTTAGCTGAAAATCCAGAGCTGGGAGCCCTGGTGAACTGAGAATCTGTGGCGTGTTTCCACATGGTGGCTTTGCCGTGTTTCATTCGTCAGCAAGGCCACCTCTCCTGGCATCACAAGCTTATTATTCTTTTTGTATTCACATCAACCGGCTGTCATTGAATGCATGAACTTCCTTAAAGCTGGTTGTCTGTCTTCATTCCACCTGGTTGATAAGAACAATACTAAACGCGGTTGTACCTACGTACAAAATTTACTGGGCATCCTTCATCTAGCTGGCAATCAAACAATGATTTTCTCACCGCTTCATATGACATAATCTGTTGTACAGGGTGAAAATTCACCGTAGCTTTAACCCATTAAGACCTGGAGTGACGTTTAGGTCGCATCGATTTTGCGATTAATGAAATGCGCTGTGATTCGCTGAAATAGACGTGGGGGAAATGAAGTGCACGTTGGTGTCGGCTTTTTTTTTAGAAATTTTTTCCAGAAAACCCTCAGGTTTTAAGAGGTTGTGTAGAATAATTGCTTAGGTTTTAATAGGCGTTTTTAGCAGGCATTTTCGGTCTGAATGGGTTAAAGCTCAGTAGCAGTGTTATGGCTTTGACCGAAGTGGTAAATGGTTGTGTAGGTAATGGGTAAAATGTAAGTGGGTAACTGTCTTTGTGTTGGGTTTTTTTCAGTTTTAAGCATGGCGATACGCTGACATGTGAAGAGGAGCCCATGGCCATACCGTTAACCCTGAAGGACCCGATCCAGTTAACCTACTCCTATTCTGTCAAATATGTGGTTGGTGTTCCTGCCTCAACTCGTTTTTGCAAGGAAATCCTATGTGTCTTTCGCAGCTGTCGTGTTGAGATGTAGTGTCTCAATGGAACAGTTGCATCACGTTGCTTGCCACGTATTCATCAAAATTATTTACTGTCTGTAGAAAAACAATGAAATCAAGTGGGCCTCCCGATGGGACTACATTCTGGTGTCCATGCCTCACACCAACATCCAGTGGTTCAGGTGAGCGCGCCGCCCATGTCGTTAAGCCTTGGATGGACACAGATCTCTGCCTTTTCTCCATCTTTCTCAGTCAGAACAGACTTGTGTGTCATGGCTTCCTTGTCTTTTTTTGCCAACGCTCTACGCAGCATTATGAACTCTCTGGTCATCGTGCTCTTCCTATCTGGCATGGTGGCGATGATCATGCTCAGGACACTGCACAAGGATATCTCCCGATACAACCAGATCGACCAGGTAAACGCACGGCCCAAACCAACATGGGGGTCGCAATGTACACTGCGGATAGAAATGCACCGCTCACAGGAGCGCATCGATTCCACACTTTAAACTGCCTAATCTCTGGTGGGCTTAATAAATAATGTCTTAATGGATTTATTTCGGAAAGAAAAAAGAGAATTTATGCTTAAAATATTTTTTGCACGTACTGGAAGTGACTTGCGTGCCAACGTATTGGCTGATCCTTTATGAGTGTGAGCTGCCTATCATGGTTACGGTTCGAAACCTTGCTATACCAGCCCTGGTGGGGATCCCCGATCGGGGGCAACGTTTGGCTGTCCGCCCCAGGGGGAGGGGGAGGGAGAGCTGGCACGAGCTCGCCGAGGTGCGGTAGGGCGACCTTGTAAACAGGGTTGGGTGAGTTCTGTCTCGGAGGAGGTGAAAATCGCCTCGAGGTATTAGCTCGTCCCGTGGAGGCGGGTGGCGAGTTTGTGGGGGAGGACAAATCTGCATTTTTTGTGTGTTCTGAACAAATCTTAATATAAATGCATAATAATTTTATGTCATAATATTTTCACACAGATAATGATTCACTACTCTGCTACCTTCATTCCTTTTGTAAAAGGGTGTGTGTACAAATACAAATGAGGAAATGCAGTAGATTGATAATTGTCTTTGTGGTAACCCCTGAGACTGTTGGTCTGGTTGGGTAACATGCCATGAGGCTGTGAGAGTGGTTGGAATGACACAATGGTTAAGTTGCCTGTTTTTCCACACGCAAAGCACGATTGCCTCTTTTTTACCCTGCTTGTTACTTCACATGCTGGTCAACCATTGCTGGTCTATGCTGTACGGATGGGAGTTGTGTTGAAATTTAGTTTGCTGATTGTTTGTGCGCTGCGTTCTGTGCTGCAGGAAGACGCCCAGGAGGATTCTGGGTGGAAGCAGGTACACGGTGACGTGTTCAGGCCCCCCAGGAAAGGCATGCTGCTGTCTGTGTTCCTGGGGCAGGGGACTCAGATCTTCACCATGATGTTCATCACCCTCTGTGAGTGCCGAAAACACACACACACATGCTCATACACACATGCACGCGTACACACGCTCATACACACAAGCGACAATTCCCTGCGCGCAGTCAGATCAAGGTCTATGCTACTTCTACACTCACCTGTCCGTGGACAACCAGCACGGAGATCGGATCTCAACAATTGACCTTCTTTAGGCCTGTCAGTAATCACAAGCAGGAGTGCCTGCATTCGCCAGCAAGCTGGTCAAATCATGGATGGCAGAGTTTACAAGCTAGCTAGCTAACTAATGTCAAATAATGTGTAGAAAGCCTGTAACAAAAGTGCTAGCTATCCAGATTTGCTACAGATTGCTGATTGCTACCCCCCGATTTTGCTACAATATATAATATAAAATGTTAATTGTGTAGGCTACACTTGATGCTTAAGTTATGCAGTCGCATCTCTGTTATAGCTTCTGTAGCTGGCTAGCCTGGCTGTTACTGACTAAAGAGTGATTGTTAGACAGCTGTCCATCACTTTAACTGTACTCTACATGCTGCCACCATGTCCTCCCCTCAGTCTTATTTCAGTGGTAATATTGATTGTCTGTCCCACAGTTCTGGCGTGTCTAGGCTTCCTGTCCCCAGCGAATAGGGGGGCTTTGATGACGTGTGCGGTGGTCCTGTGGGTGCTGCTGGGCACCCCAGCGGGCTACGTCTCTGCCCATATGTACAAGAGTGAGTGCATCTCTAACTCTGCCTTCTGTACCTCCAACATCTCTTCTCTGTATTAGTGGCTCTCACCGTGAAATAAGACTAGGTTTTTTATTTTGTATTTTCTTTTGTTGATTGATTTAAATTTCACTGTCAGGTGGAGTAACGGTAAAAGTACTTGCCCTTAGTGCAGATTGCCCACTGCAGCAGGGGTTGCCCCAGCTCTGGCCAGGATTCCGGTTCGAGGGAGGGGGGGAGGGAAGTCGAGCAGTCGACTGCTTGGCGAGTGGGGCAGTTCGCCTTTGTCACTGCTGGTCCCAGAGCTATGGCAGCGAGCTGTTGGGGGGGTAGTTGACATGAAAAGAGAGTACAATTGGCTACTAAATTGGGAGAAAAGTGGGGAAAATTAGAAACCAATAAAAACATTATTTTTATATATATATATATATATATATATATATATATTTGTTTTACTGTGTTTGTGTTCTTAGGCTTCGGAGGGGAAAAATGGAAGACCAATGTCCTGTTGACGGCGTTGTTGTGCCCGGGGTAAGTGTGCTGCACGGTCTCCCCAAATGTCCTCAAAGGCAGAGGCCCTGTGAGCCTGACCATATCCCCCCTCTCGACAGGATCGTGTTTGCAGACTTTTTCCTCATGAACCTGATCCTGTGGGTGGAGGGCTCGTCGGCGGCAGTGCCCTTCGGCACGCTGGTGGCCGTCCTGGCGCTGTGGTTCGGCATCTCGGTGCCGCTCACCTTCATCGGAGCCTACTTCGGCTTCAAGAAGCAGGTGAGGGCGCCGGACTGTGGAGGGCACACCTGCTTTTACTTCTCTTTATACATATATACATGTGTATCTATCCAGTATTATTCTTACACTTGATAATTAGGAGCAAAGAAGGCTGTATAAAATAAACAATACAGATAATTAACTATATTGTATGCTCGAAAAATTGGAAAATGATATTTTTATATTAATACAGTCGCTCAGAGGAAGAGATTAATTTATTTTTCCGTTACCTGTGCGTGTGCCTGCACGTGTGTGTTCGTGTGTGTGTGCGTGTGTGTGTGCGTGTGTCTGTGTGCGTGTGTGTGTGTGTGTGTGTGTGCGTGTGTGCGTGTGTGTGTGTGTGCGTACGTGCGTGCGTGTGTGCGTGCGCGTGCGTGTGTGCGTGCGCGTGTGCGTGCGCGTGTGCGTGTGTGTGTGTGTGCGCGTGTGTGTGTGTGCGCGTGTGTGTGTGCGCGTTTGCAGGCAATGGAACACCCCGTGAGGACAAACCAGATCCCCCGGCAGATCCCAGAGCAGTCCTTCTTCACCAAGCCCCTCCCCGGGATCATCATGGGGGGGATCCTCCCCTTCGGATGCATCTTCATCCAGCTCTTCTTCATCCTCAACAGCATCTGGTGGGTGTCTGGCTACCTTTACCTTACATTCATGAAAAATCTAAAATAAAACATCTGAAAAATGAATTACAGCCATATTCCACATTTGCTACAGTAATTATATATTACCTCATATCTCAATTTAGGGAAATAATGGTAACGCATGTTACATACAAATATAAAATATGTATATATATATACTCACTGATATGTGCTAAAAAATTACAGGCATGATGGCAATAATTCACATGTCATCTTTCACATTTTTCCATGTATACCTTTTCTTGATTTAGCATTTTAACAACACATTTATAGCTTATCACCTGTTGCTTTTAAATGTTAAATTCTGCGGTTGCGTGATCAGTATGAGGCCGTAGATATTGATTGTCTGCTCTCTTGCCCTCAGGTCCCACCAGATGTACTACATGTTTGGCTTCCTGTTCCTGGTCTTCATCATCCTCCTCATCACCTGCTCCGAAGCCACCGTCTTGCTGTGCTACTTCCACTTGTGCGCAGAGGTGAGAGGGGGACAGAGAACTCACTAGTCACGATAGACTCACAAGACCGTGAGGGCCCTTTTTGTCTTGTTCAGTTCACAAACTTTCAGCGACGCTGAAGGGAGATGTGGCTAAATGGAGAGAACAAAAAAATATATTTTAAAACGCCTCCAGCTCCTGTGAGTTAATGGTCTGTCTGTAGGCGGTAAGACGTCGGAAAGAGTCCGCGCCACGCCCTAACCCCTCTGTCCTTCTGTTCCCCGCGGCTCCCTGCAGGACTACCACTGGTGGTGGCGCTCCTTCCTGACCAGCGCCTTCACTGCCGTCTACCTGTTCGTCTATGCCATACACTACTTCCTGTCCAAGCTGCAGATTGCCGGCGTCGCCAGCACCATCCTCTACTTTGGCTACACCCTGATCATGGTGCTCATCTTCTTCCTCTTCACCGGTGAGTGCGATGAGGCGCTGCGACGTCCATCCGCAAACGATAGCAAGACTTATTTTGCGTATCCCCTCTAGTCTCACGAGCTCTTCCGGCCACGGGAGACAGTTTGCACGCTGCTGAGTCGTAGTTTATTTTCTACAGCGTTGACATTTTATGCCTGTATACACGCGAATCACAGATACATGTTCCGTCTGGTTCTTGATTATGTCGCGTTCCACAACGCCACATCCCGCCACCCGGGGAGCCCTCCAGTAGTCGGGAGGCCGGAGGTGCCCCTGTGACAAAGCGTATCAAAACAACGGCGTCTCAGTAGCATTAGCATCACAGTGACTAAGAGCAGTGAGGACGAACGGCGGCGGTTTAAATAGTCTGCTCTGTTTCGGCATATCAAGTATGAGGCATGTCAGAGATTGCTGTGCCAAGTCCAGATAAAGACGCACAAACCGGCATGCCTGCTGTGTCTGGAATAGAGGCATTTTTAATACGTTCTCTTTATAATTGTTCCTCGATCTCTGATTTATTCTGCTGAAGGCACTGAACACGCTCTCTCTCATTATCACGCTCACGCTCTCTCGCTCTCGCACTCACGCCTCTTATTAATTAAACGGTAGAATTAGAAATAGCCAGTTATGACTAAATGTGCACCGCTTTAGTTTCTCACCACCATCGCCTGAAAATGATGCACAAACGCTCAACGTCCAAAGACATGATAGGGAAAGAAATCAGCCGTCTGGGGCATTTTACAATATGTGCCAATGAGCAGAAAAAGGCGAAGTGTCAAACATGGCAGCAGAAATTGGCGTGGAAATTTTGCCCGGAAGCTGCGTTCTTGGTCCCTTTGACACACGTTTTTTTTTTTTGTGCTTCGCGCTGACCAGAGCCCGACTGCCTGACCTTCCCTCACAAACCTTTCAGTTCAACAGCACCGCTGCCTCCCCACACTATTTGTTTGCCACAGCGGACGCAAATTGAAGTGCCCTTTGTGGGCAGTTTAATGGTCAATGGCTACTTATGAGACGTATGTTTTTAAACAAAATGTAAATGAGAGGAGAAATTGGAATGTGCACTTCAGTCCGTTGAATATTAAAACTGCTGTTCTGCGTTGAACGAGTCCACGTTCCCTTCACTGTCACAGGAGTACAGAGAGTCCTGGAACTGAGGAGCGGTTTCATTTCGAAAGCTCTCGTATGGGGAACGTGTGTGCGGTGTGCTGGCGGCTGGCGAAGGCTAATCTGAGCTCCAGAAAAGCCCGCTGGACCCACTACACTCACATTGTGTGGGCTGAGCATTACTGATCCTCCCCATCCTTGTCTTTTTTTCCCCTTCCTCTTCTCTCTCTGTTACGCCTCGCTTTTGATCAGAACGTAATTCCCCGGCCTGCTGTACGCATGGGTTAAACTGTGCCCGATAATGCCCCCACACGCTCCCGGGGCCTGTAGAATGAAGGTCTCGTCATGTATGCCATTCAGCAGATGCTTTTATTCACTACGGCTTAGTGAATGTGTACATTTTTCAGTATATGTGGTCCCAGTGGGAATTTAACCCACCATGCTCTACCTACTGAACCTCACAGAACCACGTCTTGTATCTGAGGTAAAGTCTCTGCTGGGGGGGGAAAAAGGGGGTTCTGCAAAATGAGCGTTGTAATTGTATCCGGGGGAACATGTTGGTCTCATCTGATGGCTGAGCTGCAGCGTCCTGCACGCCCCAGTGAGAGGGGAACTCTTCAGACCGCCGAAAGCAGTCGTCTCTGCCGCTGATGCTGAGATGCTTCTTGAGTTATTTTGGGAGCTCGCCGTCCTGCTCCTGAGCTCCTCTTCATATAATATAATAATAATATATAATATAATATACGCCATTTAGCAGACGCTTTTATCCAAAGCGACTTACAGTAGTGAATGCATACATTTTCAGTATATGTGGCCCCAGTGGGGATTGAACCCACAACCTAAGCGTTGCCAACGCCATGCTCTACCAACTGAGCCACAGAGAGCCACAGAGAATATACATTTTCATCATGTTTTCCTCTCTCCCAAAATACTAATTCGGGGCACAACCAAAATGACTCCATACGAGGGATCTCTAACCGCCAAGAGAAGCAGCACCCTCTTCAGGGTGTTGTCTTGGGTTTGTTATCAGATTACTTTATACGAAGTATATAAACATATAATAAGTATATACATACAATACGATTATTTGTTATACAAGATACTGTGACAGAGGAATGTAAATGTTTTTGAGATGCCATGTTCCTCCACATTGAATAGCTGTCTGTGTATTGTTGATTGTTGGTTGTTGTAACTATTGTGTAGGCCTACTGCTGCTACCCTGACCAGGTCTAAGGGTCAAAGAGACTTCCTGGTGAATAAATGTTAAAATATTAGAAAATCAGATGCTAGTAGCCCACGGCTGTCACCTGCAGGTTTAACTTTTGTTGACGAACGTGTCACGAATCTCCTCGCCGTCCTCATCCCCCCCCTTCTCTCTCCTTCCGTCTCCAGGCACCATCGGCTTCTTCGCCTGCTTCTTCTTCGTGAGGAAGATTTACAGCGTGGTGAAGGTGGACTAAAGCCCGGGCCCCTGTAGTGTGCGCCGAGGCTCTGCTCTACAGGGGGCAGCCCTCATCGCGACTGGACGAGGCAGAGCCCTGCGCGCCGCAGCGGCAGGCCTGCTCTCAGAGAGATCGCTTACGGACGACGAAAGAGCAGGAAATTGCAGCAACATCAAGCCTCTCAAACCAATGGTGGTTTGTTGGCAATATTTTATTTTTAACGCAGTCTTTGATTCTTTTTTTAATTACTGTCACTATTAACTATCATTGGCAATCGTTCGGTGCGCACGCCAAAGAGGCCACGAGATCCAGACACGGTGTCTTCAGTCTTCAGTGTCTTTGTGTGGAGGGGGAGAATTTTCATACTGACAGCTAGGCACTTTTGAGTTTGAAGGACTTGTTTCACTTGGGACGTGATTTTATGAAACACTCACAAAGCAGGGCAAAGTAAAAGCTGTTGACTATATTTTGAAGGCCAAGCTGCTGTGTTTTTCATTGAAAGCTGTCCAACCTTTCCCCTAATATTCCTTTTGTGTTCTTTTAAGGATATCCTGATTGACTTTTTCATAATTACTTTTCTGTTTTCAATTTTTTTCAATTCGTTTTTTTTTTTAAATATAGCTTGAATCCCGACACAGACAATGAATTCAATGAATGTCAGCTTTTAAGCTCTGGAATTGTAAAATGTATATATATATGTGTGTGTGTTTTGTTTACTTTGGGTTATTTTTGTCATTTTTGGGAAAGGGGAGACGGGTAAAATAATCTTGCACATAAATCCTTGGTATGATTTTTAAAGTCTTGTTTTCTTAACAATACCAGTGCCCCATATCGAATCAGTCTGAATATTCTTATTTTAATTAACATTTATAATAATAAATGACACATTTGGTTATGGGCCACAACATTCTATTGGTCTTACTCCGCCATTAAAAAGTATTCGTATTAGTTTATACACCACATAAGAGAGAAATGTATTTCTGTATATAATTAATTTACATTCACATTCACAGCAGCACATAACATACACTGCACTAGTTAACGGGCATTTGATTTGAAAACCTAATAATTCCATATTTGAACATAAAATTGATTCACACCCTTGATAAAAACATTACAGGCATTTAGCTGATGCTCTTATCCAGAGCGACTTAGACAGTTTCACATTTCTTTACATACAATCCATTTATGCAGCTGGATATTTTGCTGAAGCAATCCAGGTGCTCAAGGGTACAACGGCCCCACCTGGGATCGAACCTGCAACCTTTGCGTTACAAGCCCAGTTCCCTAGCCATTATGCTAACACTGCCACCTGTAAAAACTAAATGAGCAAAGAAGGCTGTATCAAATAAATATGGGTGATGAGCTATATTGTATGCTCCAAAAAATTGGTAAATTATATTCTTTTATACAAACACAATTGCTCAGAGAAAAAGATTTTGTTTCACAAGTAATTAAGCAAGTAATATCTGGTGACCATTTACATTTACCATTTCTGTCATTCTGATCTGCATTTACTTGTAAAAGCCACCACGCTTCCAAACAATAAATACACCTGCAACTAAATAAGTTGAAAGTCTGATGACGGCTGACAAAATCAAATGTCAAAGTTGTAAAATGATGAACGACAGGCCGGCGGAGTAGGTTAAACCGCTTGCCTCTCCACATACTGAGATTGAAGTAAGGGAGCGAGTGCTTATTGATGAGTGCTATCTCTGCTTCGGCCTTCATGAGCAGACACAACCAGAGGAGTCATTTTTGCCAGTGCCAAGGGCCTTGCACTGATCGAGTGGCCAACAGATCTCAAGTGTGGTTTGAGTCCATTGACTGATTTTATGTATGTAAAGTGCAGTGCTCAAGGACAGGCAAACACTAGGATTGAGAGGAAAAAAGGCACAAAAAAAAGACGCCTTGATGCTTCATACTTCAAATTGGAGGGAAAAAAGTTGGTGCCTCTAACGAGGAGAATCAGTCGGGACTCGAATACCTTTTCTGTAAGAAAAAAATACTTCGAAACCTGCAGCTCGTTTTGCTTCAGTCAAATACGTGAATGCCGAAATAGAGTTGGGAAAGAATTGTGTGAATTTGGAAGTGAACCTGCTTTGGAGCAGCTTTTTAAAATTTAAAATTTTAACCGTTGTATTTTCTATGAAGTATTCTCCACACCACAGAGCACACAAACACTACAGGAGAGCTAGGGCAGAGGAGAGGTGCATTACTTATGGGGGCCCGGGTCGGGTTTAAGCGGCGCACTGGTGGTGGTTAGACTAGCTCCGCTACGCTAAGGCGCTCAGTCTCCTGCTGGTATGGAACAACGTGCTGATGGAAAATGGAGAGAGAGAGAGACCAACCAAAGTAACAATTAGCAAGGGAACAGGCATTCAGAGATGCTATTCAAAGAATCCATTATACTAGGGTCTCCTTAGAGTCAAAAATGCAGGTGTGTCTCCCTTGTGGCATGTCACCGCTACATCACACCTCTTGTGTGTATGTCCCCCTGGGGACCATATCTCTCTCCGACACAGCCGGTTTTTGATCAGTTGAAGACTCCATGACCCTAGAGGAGCTAGATGACCTCTGCCTGGAGTACTGTGTGTTCCCTTGATAACGACTCCCACCCACTGGACAGAAGAAAAGGACAAAACGGTTCTCTGAAGTCTACGACTTCAAGTCTAAGTGATCCCGTACAGGGAAGGTTATATCACAAGAACTTCTGCGTGGATCCAGGGCTATCCATAGCTCTGGATACTCTGGCAAAATAATCCAGATAAACATTCATCACCAGGGGCGACCTCGCAGACTGCGGTGGACGTTCGCGTGCCGGCTGATGTCTCTGTGACACTCTGTGAGTCACTGACACCACTGTGACGGGGGAAGGTCTTCTCGTGGCCCTAACCAGTCGCTGCAGCACGACAATAGATACCATTTACCCGCTCAACTAAAAAACACGTTCCCCCTAGGGGCACGTTCCAGAGAGAGCCAAAGTCCAAGTGTTAACTGCTAAACAGGTCTACCTGTTATTCATCCATACTGTTATTCATTTAATGCGGTTTTATTCTTATGGTATTCACTTTCTGGAGAGAAACTCATCAGAGCTTTTACAATTTGACAGTTTGGGATCATTATAAATTCAAATTTTATATTAGTTGTAGGCATCCATGTCCAGGGCAACTAACATTGCCTGCCTGTCATCCACTTACAGAACAATTCAGTTAATGCTGGGGCAATATAATATATGCCATTTAGCAGATGCTTTTATCCAAAGCGACTTACAGTAGTGAATGCGTACATCTTTCAGTATATGTGGTCCGAATGGGAATCGAACCCACAACCTAAGCGTTGTCAATGCCATGACGTCTACGTCCACCAACTGAGCCACACAGAAGCAAGGATAGCTGCACTGCCCAACCTGGGATTCAAACCTGCAACCATTGGTTACAAGTCAAGTCGGGTTCTTTAATCACTACGTCTCCTGTGTTATTCCTTAACATGGAAAGACAGGCTCTCTTGCTGCCTTGCTGCTATAAAAATACCAGCTATAAAAATCAATTGATAGGAGAATCACAGATGATGTTGCCTTAATTCCATTTAAAAATCCCACCAGAGGGCATCAAAGGCCTTAAAAATAAGAGACCACCCCCCGTCCCCCACTATAGAGTTGGATTAAACATTAAACGCTCTCACATTTGATGGTTTTTCTAACCTCAAAAAAACCCCAAAAAACAATTGTCTCAAATGAACAGGATTTCTGAGGTATCTATAGTATTTTCATAGACAATGTATACATTTCCTGATTCACAACTGATAAGAATTGTCAGAAAATATAGGCTATCAAGGTGTCAATGTAGTTTTTATTACATCGTATTGCAACAATTCTCAGAGAAGTGAGAATAGCCCATACATTCACATAAGAGCTACATAGCAATTCTGGCTACTGGAGCAGCTATGAGACCACCAAAAACACCTAACCACACTTTTTTTGAGGAAGGAAAGGAAAAACATCCAATTATCAAAATCTGGAAGCATTCTTCTTTAAACTGTTTAGAATTTAAAGATCTGTTTGCACTCTCCAAGCTACTTGTCTTGAGATGGTACACAAATCCCATGTCCAGGTGCCCCAGCTCGATCCAAGCAGGACTGAGAGAACTATTTACAGAGCAGTCATCAAATATGCATGAGTGTGGGAAGAGTAAGTCACTTGCCAACCAATCATGATCCATAAGCCCTGTTGAGTCTCACGTGAATGCAATTCAAAAAGATGTCAACATCTCTCTCAGAGCTTTGTCTTTTTTTTCCCAATGTTTCACAGCTGGCCTGGACGGAATTGGTTGAATTGACTCTAAAGGTAAAATGGACCATTTGGTTTTTACAAACTCAAAACGTCCCCAGAGTGTTAGTTTCTCTGTAATGCTCTTCTTTGTTTTGTTTACATTCACGGGTGATTGATAGTTATGGAAAATAAATGACAATTTCTTACTGTGCGTTTTAACAGCCGGTGATTCTAGGCGATGAAATCGCCGAGTGGGCGTTCCCCCCCTGTGTTGTCATGCTTGAATGGCCTCCTCAAAGTGGTTCCGATGTGCTTACGAAATTTTTGCATGGTAAACAAATAGTTAATCAGTGCTTATAATGTTTATGCTCTTGGAGAGAGAATCTTTATTATAAATATTAGTTGGCTAGCACTATTGTTCCCTTCAACCATGAACCGCAAACTCAGAAGGCTTTTTACAATTGCGGCCATTTACCGCTGTTATCAGTTTGTCGTCATCCATGTTGACGCGTCGGAACTAGGAACCAAATTTCGGTGTGTTGTGTTGGTTCCGCGTGGAAGGTAAAAACAGCAACACATGAATTTGATTGGCTCTTACCGGGCCATATATCACGAAAGTTCAGCATTTCTCAACTTTTTCTGTGTTGCCGCCACGCCCACAAATTTAACATCGCCGAATCGCTTGCAGTTGCGGTAGTTGCCCGCTCTCATAGCCAATAGGGTATATGTCGAGCATCACGTGACCAAACCGGAAAACCGGTCTACTCACTTCCGCCAGTCAACAAGGTCAAGGTAGCCGCTTTCACTAGCTAAGTGAGCTGAAAATTAACGGATCATTTATTTTGTATATGGCCTATTACTCTATCTGAACTTGGTGTTCTATTTTATTTTCATATATTACATTTTCGCGAATAGGGGAAAATGTCTTTTTCAAGACGATTAACGTATCAGAAGCGGGCTAATCCTAATAGTGATTTCTGCTGTGTAACTAGTTCCCCAGTTGCCCGCTGTTAAAACGCAGTGTCAGAATGAACAAACTACATTTCTCAAGCAAGGCAAGAAACACACTGCCCTCTGGTGGAAGTCATGCGAAATATGGAGGATACCGACGATCTGTACTCTCAAGTCCCATGCTCAAAACAAGACATCATATTTTACAGAGAAATGTTAGCACTCAGTGTCCATGCGAACTGGGTACCATTTCCCTCACCTCTAGAGTAGTGGTGGCTGATATTGACGACAGGGCTAAACAACAATTGTGCAGAAAAAGGAGCGACATCCAATCACGAAAAGTGGGCTTTTCCTTCAAGTGCTTGCAGCACTTTGTGGACGTCCGTCACACCTTCTCCACACGTTTCTGTGCGTTTATGTATACCGAGGACATATGACTGTGTTCCACAACTAGAGTAACCATCACCACATCGAGTCCACAAACCCAATCCCCTGTTATTGTGTCTTACCTTCCAGTTGCAAGCTGGAAGATATCATTAGCTTGACCATTTTAATACAAACAATACAATACAATTCCCTAAAACAAGTATCACAACAAAGCCTGCTGTGAAAGAAAAAGAGTTGCTCAGTGGTGAACAGAAGCCTAGTTAAAGAGCATTGACCCTCAGTGTCGGTGCTCTACTGTATAACACCGGTGTTTCATAGGTGTGGTGTGCATCCGTCTACGCTGGCGTCTGTTTTATTGTTGCCATACTGATCTCTTGCTCTAGCTGTGATTATTTGTGCCGTTTTAATTCCACTCATTGTAAGTCGCTCTGCGTAAGAGCACCTGCTAACCGCCTAAAATGTAAATGCAGGATTGCATTTCAATTTGAATTCTGATCTAAAAGGAACAACAACAGAATGATAATGACAGAAGTGATACATTGTGATACTTTACAATGTCAATAAAAAAAAGAGAAGAAAGAACAAATGACCCTCTGTAGATACTGAAATGCTTGTAGGGTGTGGGGGAGGGGGTTCCATGTCCTGCAGGTGTGGGAGTACCTTGTACAGTGATATCATGCAGGAAACCATGCACACAGATGGCGGAGATGATTTAATAACCGCCTGGACCTCTTTTTCGCCCCCGCGGTCTTCTCTCAGGAATGCGAGCGCCACCATGTGGGCGTGACCAGCGGGAGGTATGCACAATAAAGGTTGTCTCAGCCTGTGAAACCGGTCCAGTTTCACAGGCTCTGTGCGTGCTTAGAACATATAAATGCCAGATGAAAAGAGTCCAAAGCGTTACAAAGAAGAAGAAAAAAACCACCTTCGAAGCAGATTGTGCAAGCGCTGTGCCCGGTGGCTAAGCCTTGCACGTTTCACACCCGAATGACACGGACCTCTCTTGACCTCTGACCCCGCGTCATTTTCCATGAAGACCTCACTCCCCCGGTTCATCCGTGAGCGCACACCAGCTCAGACACCCGAACCCTACCCGGCCAGCATATGCTAGTTCTTTTTTCTTGAAGCGAGAGGAGAAGTGTTTTGGACCTGTCCACCGGTGAGGGGCTGATCGAAGATTCACCAGGAAACTAACAAATGGCTCGCTTTTGAAGAGGAGGTCCCCGGCCTGACGTTTGTCTCGGATGGCTGAACATTTTTTAAGTGATCGCTCGCACCCCTCCCCCCGGAGGTGATTACATTGCTACACTTGGCCGCCATTGTAATCGGCCGTGCTTAACATTCACACAAGCGGGCAGCTCCAACAATGGGGAGGAGTGTCCATTTGATGACGGCCCCTCAGCGGACCAGAGATAATTTAGAAGTGCTTGTATAGGGCTCTTTCAGGAGATTAACTTGCTGTAAGGGCTACCTGCCACGGACACATTTGGCGTATTCATGGACGGAACACAAAGAGGGTTTGGTGGGGCTACAGCTGCATGAAAGCCCCCCCAAATGGGATAATGGACACAGAAGACAACAAACCTCAAGTGTAGAAAAATAAAGTGTCCCCTCCGATGTGTCCCATTCAGAGGACAATTGCCCCCATTGAGTATCTGCCGCACCGCCACCAAAGCCCGCCGCCCCAATTAATTTTGGACGCGTACTGTTGTGGTTCAGACCATAAAGGAGAAGATGCCACAATGGAACAAAGTGGCCTTTAATTAAATCTTTCTAGCTGACAAACTTCCCTGAAAATACACCATCTTAGCAACCAACTCAAACAAATGCTTCCAGACAGACTACAAGCTCAGACGTGAATAGAAACTGAGATGGAGAAGCCTGCAACAGCCCCTCCCTCCAACACACAAATGCACACGCGCATGTATGAACACACACACACAAACGCACACGCACGTGCACACACACATGCACACGTTCACATGCACACACACGCCCACACATGCACATGCGCACACATATGCGCACCCACACACACATTCATGCATGCACGCACACACACATACGCACGCATGCATGCACACACACATGCACACACATGCATACAAGCAGACACACACACGCGCACGCATGTATGCACACACACTCACGCACACACACACATACACCCACACACACGCACATGTATGCACATGCGCACATACATACGCATACGCGCACCCACACATTCATGCATGCACACACATACACACACACATGCATACAAGCAGACACACACACACGCGCATGCATGCATGCACACACACTCGCGCACACACATCCGCACACGCACACATGTATGCGCACACACACACATACGCACACGCATGCATGCACACACACATGCACACACACCTACTGCATAAAATTTTTCACCTCCAGCCCTGGCAAGCTGAGATCTGAAATGCTTTCCAGCTCTCTTTACAACTCCTACTTCCTCTGAACTGGGGCCAGAAGCAGGGCTGGACTGGGTATGTAGTCTACCGGGTGGGCCGGTCTAGTTTTGGGCCGGTAGAGCCGGTAGGGCCGGTAGAATTATTTTATATATATATATTATATATATACTATATATATATATTATACCACGGACCGGGTATTTTCCGAGGGGCGCAATTATTTTTTCGAGTAGCACCCCCCCGGTCCGCGAAATAAACGAACTGTTCTCAGCTTTTTTCGCGTAGCACCCCCCGTCGACAGAAAATGGGGCGCCACTGGATGGGCCGGTCTGAGCCAAATGGCAGGGCCTATTTTTTGTCCCAGTCCAGCCCTGGCCAGAAGCTAAGATTAATTCAATCATGACCACGATTAGTGGAATCAGGTGGTTAACTGGCTGGCTGAAACAAAAGGCAGCAAACACAGTGGCCTTCCATGACCAGGGTTCAAGGCGCTCTGTTCAAGCCCAGTGTATAAAGCGTCTTAAGCTCACAGTGTAGCATGAAATAATGGATATAAGTTTGACTGCGTGGGACGGGCTTGAAATACTCGGGCAGTTGGCTCACTTCATGCACAGACCTGTCCAAGCCCCGCCCTATAACGTGCTACGGCAATGACACGCTGTAAAATCTTGGTGCAGAGAGCAGTGACCGGTGTGTTCGAACTGCACAAAATAGAAGGCAAAGAGGCATCATCAGCAAACAGATCTGAGTGACTTTACCCCATGATGCAATGGTGCAGCATCGGGGTAAGAAGGTGAGGTAAAGGCGACTAGAATGGGGATGACGCGGGGCTCTCGGGTGGCTGTTTCTAGCTAAAGCTCTGTGTTCTCCATGACATGATGCACCCCATGGTCCGGGATCAATTTGTATTACCCTCCTCATCATTCAATAATGACTCCAGGCCAGTTTGAGGTCTGCCTAAGACGTTCTTGACTACGGTTAACACTTTGTTGTACGTCGCTCTGGATAAGAGCGTCTGCCAAATGCCTGTAATGCAGTGCTTCTCAATTATTTTCTGTTACGCCCCCCCTAGGAAGAAGAAAACATTTCGCGAAAAAAAGCTGAGACCAGTTTATGTATTTCGCGGACCGGGGGTGCTACGCGGAAACATTTTTTCGCCCCTCGGAACCGGTCCACGGTGCAAAAAATGTTTTTTTTTTAACGTTTTCTTAAATTTTGCGCCCCTCAAAATCTTGCGCCTGGTGCGACCGCCTTGCACCACTTGCACCCCCCACGCTACGCCTCTGGTCACACGCGCCCCCCCTGGCATCGCACCGCGCCCCACTATTTGAGAAACACTGCTGTAATGTAATGTAATGTAATGTAACGTAACGTAAGATCAAATTGCGTAAGACAAGCAGTCCTTCGGCACGATGGCTGCGCGTGTGTTTCGTGACTACACAGGCTCTCCCGAACAGACAGCGGATGTTGTAGCAGGTTTCTGATTGTGACCGACCATTCCAAATGAGAGAATGAAGATAAATGTTTGTAAAAAGACAAAAGAACTGTGTGGGTGGGGGACTCACTCCTTCCCTGCATATACGCGTGTGTGATGCCACCTTCTCTGGTTCACGATACGTGTTGTATGTGCTTTGATATATTTTGTCAGATGTCCGAATAAACGCCACAGCTGTAATATAACACAGCGATCTAACACCCCAGTAAAGTTTACAGCAACGCTTGTGTGTTCCTGTCAGTGTGAACTGCTGAGGCACAATACTGACTGTGATGTGACCATGCATCTAGGGTGGAAATGTAGAAACAAAGCCGGGGAGGTCATTGTTTGTTTGTTTGGTCTTTTACTCATTCAGTTAATTCAGGTGTAGGTCAACCAGCATCAATACAAGCTTTCGGTAGGGTGCTTAACCTCGTTATTTCTCTGTTTCTTTCTTTTCTTTCTGGTTGATAGAGAACTAATGAAAAGTCCCTGTCTGGCTCGGTGGCACCTCTTGGTGTCAAGCTCATTAACCAGGTATTGAAGAACAAGATCATCCTGCCCTCCCGTTCATTAACATGCTCTCGTTTCCAGCCTGCGATTCAGGCATGAATTAATTCCATATGTTAAAGGGGTAAAAGATTAAAGGTCATTAGACAGTGTGAAGTGCAGGCTCCCGCCTCTTGTCCAACAGGTAATTACCGATGGCCCTCTCTGCCTCAAGCCTCAGCCCAAAGGATGAAAGGAGACCTCCTCAAGCCTCCCTGTACTCCAGCTCCTTCCGAGGCAGGGCTGCTGCTCCTGGGGGCCCTTGGGGGCCCTTTCTGGGAGTTTGGCTGCAAAGAACACAGGAACGAGCACAGTTTCCGCCTGGCCGATAATGCATGGAGACTGCACCATGGTCTAAATGGTAAGGGGTATTATGCTCGTGTCTCTGCATGTGTGAGAGTGTATCTGTGTGTACATTTGTATGCACACGTCTCTGTGTGAGTGTATCTGTGTGTGTGTCTGTACATGTATGAGAGTGTCTGTGTGTACGTTTGTATGCACACGTCTCTCTGTGAGTGTATCTGTGTGTGTGTGTGTGTGTGTGTGTGTGTGTGTGTGTGTGTGTGTGTGGGTGTGTGCATGTATGAGAGTATATCTGTGTGTGTGTGTGCCTGTATGTGCAAGAGTGTATCTGTGTGTATGTTTGTATGCACACATCTCTGTGTGAGTGTATCTGCGTGTGTGCGTGTATGAGAGTATATCTGGGTGTGTGTGTGTGCCTGTGCCTGTATGTGCAAGAGTGTATCAAGTGTGTATGTTTGTATGCACACATCTCTGTGTGAGTGTATCTGTGTGTGTGTGTGTGTGTGTGTGTCTGCATGTATGAGAGTGTATTCGGGTTTGTGTGCATGTGTGTGTGTGTGTGTGTGTGTGTGTGTGTGCATGTGTGTGAGAGTGTATGGGTGTGTGCATGTGTTTGGGTGAGTGTATCTGTGTGTGTATGTGTGAGAGAAAGAGAGAATGAAAGTGTGTGTGTGTGTGTGTGTGTGCGTTTAAGAACGTGTGAGCATGCGCGTGCATGTTTCTGAGTTTGTGCTTGTGCAAAGCTGAATGGGAGGTCTGAATGAGCGGTCTCTCTCGAATATGAATGACGTGCCGTGCCACATGAGAGGCGAACAGCAAGAGAGCCTGGGCTCATTGCTTGTGCTCACGGAGTGGAAAGGGACTGACAGGTGTGCCATTGTGTGTGCGTGTGTGTGTGTGTGTGTGTGTGTGTGTGTGTGTGTGTGTGTGTGTGTGTGTGTGTGCACGTGGGTGTAAACACATGTTCCTGTTGCGCTGGGTGTCAATACCCATAGTTCTGGGGGGGCATCTCTCTCAACAGTTCTCCTCCCATCAACCCCCACAAAAAAAACCCATCTTGTCACACTTGGATGAACTTCCCAGCTCTTCTCTAAATGTGTGGGGCGCAGGCACAGGCCATCATTCCTGCTCCAGAGGGAGAGTACTACTGCTACGCCGCCAAAAAGTGTCAAGAAGACAACAATGACTACACGACACGGTACGACGTATCCGCAAGGTGTCTTCTTTGTGAAATGTTCCCTCTTGCGTTGCGCAGCTGTGCTGAACATTTGAAACATTCCTGAGGATCTCCCGGTGTGGAAGAGTGGTGGGTGCACTGGCGCTCTCCGATGGGCCAAGATGGCGTTGGGGTGACCATGGTGACCTGTCTATGGCAAGGGATGTCAGAGGAACTTGTCACCAGGCCCAGAGCTCAGAAGCAAGGCCACAAAATGCTGAAGTCAGAATGGTAAGTGGTTCTCCCTCACTCTGAACGTAGGTACGGGTAATACAGGAATCAGAGGGCTGCTTACTCTGATTCTTGATGGATTGGAGCAAAGACTCGAATTACTTGGGGACGACTGGTCTAACACATTGACGTTGAAAAGCCGTTCCTCTGAACAGAAGCTTAATATTTATTTATTAAAACTAATATTAATTTCTTTGTGATGGAATTACTAACTCTTAATAAAGAAGCAAAACAGCCTCCTGGTGCAATCGTTTTTCAAAACGTCATGTGTCCCTTTTGGTTTGCGTCGTGCGAGGTCACTGCAGTTCTGCGCCTGCCCACTAGATGTCAGCGTTTGCTGTGTTTTCATCAGCGGAAGACCCGCAGCCCAGATCTCCTGCGGGACAGCTTCCCCGGGACGCCTGGGTGACATTTGCTTCACATAATGACACGAGCTAATTAATCATTAGCGATCCCAGAGGTATGCCAGTTAGAGAGGCTTTGCGGTGCCTTCTCTCAGCGGGAGGTCTTGGCCCTGACACGGTTATGTACGCATATGTTTAACCACCCTGTACTCTACTAAAATGTCTTAATATACTCCCGTTTTCGCATTTAGATTAGTAATCCCTATTTTTTATGGGGATTTCATCCCATTTTTGTGTCATTCCGTGAGCCGCTTTAAAGCTTCAAATTCTCAGAGTTGCATCTGGGTTGTGCATCTGTGAGAAGGAAAAGCATGTTCGTCGCATGTGGCGATGAGAAGCAGGAACTCTAGAGGCTCTTTCCTCTCCATCTATAGAGACAGCTGGCAACGTGTGTCTGGGCGAGCAGCGCGGGCATGGCTGCCGCTGGACTGTGGCTACGGATTAGCGAGGCTAATGGCGAGCCAAAGACACAACAAATGAACATGCATTGCATGGAACTTTACATTGCCATTCTTAATTTTTCCCATTTTTTCACCGTCATCAAAAAGCACAGGCATTTCAAGCACAACCAAGGAAAAGTGCTTTCTCACATCAAAAGCGTGATTGCAACACCCAAGGCCCTTTCACAAACGGCGAGGCCGCAAGTGTCACTGTGCCATTGTAGCTAGCCCCTTTCACGTTAAACAGCATCAAATATGCCTATGGTTTTGGTGGCATATAACAAGGCTTTACCCTCTTCTCACCTTTCACCAGAAAGTGAAGCCACGAAGGAGCCAGGAAGTTGCATTGGCATTGGCATCGGTGCGGTACCTTTTACCCTCTTTGTATGGGATGTGCATATCTGTGCACGGATAATAAAGTTTTATTTTGAATTGACTGCTTTCATCAGACCTTTCCAAGCTTGTCAGAAGTGTCATTGTGCTTAAAGGGTCTATCTACCTCTCCTGACGGATTGTTTGTTATGCTAATATAAGCCTTTCTTTCTGCACCCTTCCGATGGCAGTTTTGAGCAATGTAAAGGGAAGTGACAAAATGGATAAATTAATTCAAATGAATTATAGGACAATTTCATTTCATCACACAAGTAAAAATATTAGTATTTTAAAAAAATCCCCCTTGGATATTTATTTGATCCACAAAGAGGTTAAATACAACATCAATATTTCCTTTCTGATTTTATACTTAATACAGTATGTGCATAAGATGGTTAACCTGGTGTGATGTTTTGCCTGCGCTACATTATTATTTAGCCTGCTCCAGTTGACATTAGAGGAGGAGGAAATGCAGAGATCCCCGCTGCTATGACTCAGGAGGAGTGGGAGGCTGTGTGGCGCTGTGATTGATAAATATTTTTCTAAGCCAAACAACTGGGAAGGTAGCCGAAGAAGCATGGAAACATCTGTGATTGGCTAAGCCGACTGGCACCCCCGACGCATAATTTTATGCTCCAGTGTGCACACTTCATACCAACGATGGCAATTCCCCAGCCTCATTCACACCGCACAATTGCTAGCTCAGAGTCGGCAAGGGAAAACCATGGGGACAGCGTTAAAAAGCCGATAGGTTGCAGGTAGACGTCTTTTGAGGCAGCTGGAAATTGGGACAGCTCTGACAGTGGGGAAAATCTGACAAAAAGTTGACTGTTGCTCCAATGTGAAAAGGGGATGTGTGGACACCAGGGGTGGAGGTGGCAGGGTTCGAGTTTCTTCTGAACCCGCTCTGCTTGTCAAGAAGTGACTGGGGCGTTCTTCTGCCAAGATCAGAGCCACTGCAAGCAACCGCCTTATAGGGCTCAGTCCACGAAGCAAGACCTCTCCACAAAATAGTTTTTCATTTTTTAATCTTAATTTCTCAACACATTTGGTGTTTTACATGTTCATACAAAACACATTGAAAGCCTTCGTGAACATGTCTCTAAGTCTGCTGCTCTTGATGAGGACCAGATCACTATATGTTGATATCTGTTTTCCAGAGCAAAACACTAGTTTGAAAGACCATCAAAATCAAACACAGTGTTACTGACGAAGGTTTTTGGTCAAAGAAAATATCTTGAAATGCTGAATACAATGCATAATGTTATTGCAGAATTATATAATTCAGCATTCCGTTCAATCATAATGTTCTGAAAATACCAAATTTGGAGGTAGTATGATACAAAATGTAAACTGTCACACATTTACGACAGTAATGTTAATTCAAAAGGCAATGTACTGAAAAAATAAATGACTATATATATACAGTATATACACATACATAATAGTACAATGGTGCAACACGTATGGTGCAATGCATACTATGAAGCAATGATGGACCTTTACAATTTATTCTTAAGTAACATTTTATTCTTAGAATATGAACACACTTGGATAGTTAGATCATTTAATATTTACTGTGAATTTACAACAATGGAGAGATAATATACTTTGGAGGGCCTATTGGCCTTTTCTGAGGAATGGCATTCGTAAATGACTGGTGCACCTCACAGCGTGTTTCCTTCAAGTGGGGAAAAAAATATTTACAGCCTCTCTTTGTATCTAATGAAATTTGACAATCGCATTAGAGGTTTATTGTGCCGTAATTCAATAGATGTTGAGTTGAGAGCACCTAAAAAAGACATGCATTTTTTTCCACATAGATGCCTAAATGAAATATCGGATAATCTTCTGTTTTGTGGGGTTTGCACATTTTACTTACATTTCACAGAATGCTTTCACAAATCTGGCCCCGGAGTTCAGAATTTTCTCCTTTTTACGGATTTTTGTGCTTGGTAATCTGCAACATTCAACCCTCAAACCATAGCCAATGCTCTTAGAAAATGTGGGATGGTCATCGTTTGTCTGTCTGTCCTGGGGAGCTACCCTTTAGTGTGCTTTTAGCATTTCTCTGTATGATGTCCCTATGTAGCTGCTTGATCCCTTTCTATGCGGCCCTGAAGCCGCACCACAGGTGTGCAGAGGCAGACGAAGGTGAATTGTTCCATTTGATTGGTAGGCCACGCAGGACACCGCCTCATCGGCCCTCGTACTCCACCTGCGAGCCACCATTTAATGCCTCTTGTTTTACACCGCATCCTCCATTCTCACTTTAATCAGAAGGGATTCTTCTCACGGCCTCGGCGGTTGCCACGGTGCTTTTCAGCTCCAGCTTCCTTTCTGTGGGTACAAACAACCTGGAGTCGCATCTCTGCTGCTGCTCCCAGGCCTTCTCTGCCGGTTCCTGACCGCTACGAACAACACCGCGATAAGACTCCAACTTCCCAGCAGCAGCTCTGTTGTGGGAGGGAGGCAGCTGTACACTGCTACCTTTCTCAACTGTCCAATAGCGGCACGTTGGATTGTGACATCACAGTGGTAGATGCTGCCCTAGCTACTGCCCCACTCTGATGCCCTAGATGCATTTTTACGAGACAAACAGTGTCGGTAGTAATCGGTAGCATTATGTTATCAGGCAGATGATTTGAAGGTGCCGAAAACGTCTGATCTCAGAATAAGATCTCCTACCCGCTAAAGCGAAATCCTGCATTTGAGTCAATCTCTTTGTGGCCTGCTGAACCTAATCTCTAGCTACGCTGATTGGAGGTCCACTGTAATTATGCGCAAAAAAAACGTGCACACAAATCACCCGCCCTGCGACGCAAACGCTCTTGTGTGCCACAAACACATTTATGCATGCGAGGCATGCGGGCCGATATCTCTGCAGAAGGCACTGCTCCAGTCGAGTCAGGTTTATCAGCGTACGCCGTACGGCAACCTGCATGTCAAATGGTGCAGCACAAAGTTACGCGGGGATCAAGCGTGACTATCGACAATGGATCTCCTCCCTTTAAAAGCACAAACGAAATGAAGTGAAACTGAAAGAACGCGGGGCTCTCAGTGGCGCCGACGGCCCTCAGAAGTCTGAAAAAAGAACCGCTGCTTCTGCGTCATTTGAAAACTCGATAGCCTTTTTGGCCATTATGACTCACGGTGTAGGCCCCCATTCATTCACCGCCTATCATGCCAAAGGCATGAAATTGCCTTTTGGAGTCAGAAAGTGGAGGATTTGTCCCAGAGCCTCGCGGATCCCGTATTTACTCACTTGTTTACGGGATATCAAAGTGAGGCAAACTTTGTGGTGTTGAAGCCTTTCGCTGTGGTTCTTTTCATAGCGTCGGGGGGTTGGGGGGCATGCATCGCCTGTGATTCCGTATCTCTGGGAACCCTGCAATTACATCTGGCAGCGCTCTGCGTGGAGCGACGCTTCACAGCCCTTTGTGTGGCTCAGCTTTGAAGAGTCCAGGCCTCTGTTCGTTGCTCAAGAAAGAGAGGGGACAAAATGTGAAGTGTCGTCCCCCGTCTACTACAAACGTGAGTGTGTTGGACACATCTCGGCATCACAAAGCATGAAACGCACCGCGCGACTCCAGGGCCCCAGGGTGCCGCCGTGGACCCTGATGAAGTTGCACCAGAAGTCGGGAGGAGGGAGGTGGCCTTCTCCTCCACCGACTCTCTTGCTCTCTCTCTCTCTCTCACCTCTATTCTTTCCTCCTGAGGATCAGTCAAACGTGGAGCGTTATCAGATTGAGCATGAAGACAAGGACGAGGTGAGAGAGAGAGCGAGAGAGAGAGAGAGAGACAGCGAGGGGCGGTGGAGTACTTCCTTTCCCACAATGCCCTTTCCACACAATCCGTCGCCAAAAGTCCACGCCCTCTGGAGAGGGCTGGAGGTCGAATGACTCCTATTCGCTCGAGTGCTACGTTAGCGCCAGTATCCAAATTCTGAGCATGGAACAAACGAGCGTATGTGGGCACATGCGATATTACTTTTAGTAAGCTCTTTATGACAGCCCAATTCTCTCTTAGCCTTCCACACCTGTCAGAAACACTGGTATTTCATTGAGGTCCATCCACTCTATCTCCCCTCTTTCCCCTCCTTTACAGGAATCAGGAATCACTTTGTGAGCTAGAAATGTGAGTACACATGGAACTGTACACACTCCCTGGCACTGTTACACCTTGACTTCTGTGCGCATGGTGGGGGAGTGTGCTTTAGCGTCCCATTATCTACATCTTTCATGAGTTCATACGCAATTTCACATTGTTGCAACTGCATCCCTCAATGTAGCAAGAACCTATCAACGCATTCTCTCAGACATTCAGTGTGCATCTCTGCCCCTCTCTCCCAACGCCCGTCAGGATCAGCGAGTGAGCCAGGCCTCGAAAGAACTGACTTTCCTGGTCACCCCCCCACGCTACCCTCTCCACGGCGGTGGGCCAGACAGATGGCGTTTTATGCTGAGCACAATCAGGACTATTCAGTGTCAGTCGGGCAAGGCCCTCCCCACCTGCGCAGCGCCCAATCAGGGCTTAATGAACGCGGCGGGAGCCGTCTGCTCCAAATTACTCCCAGTAGGAGCTGGCCCACAGGTACGCCCGCCAATGGCCGCCAGCCAACCTCCAGAGCCGCCAGCGCCAAGCTTTCCCATCAGCCCTTATTAAATCTAGATTTCCATCTCTACCTGTCAGCGCTCCTCTGAAGCTGTGGACTACTGGGAGAAACCCACAGACATTTGCACTTTAGCCATTACCACTTTTTTTTTATTTATTGCCCCCAAAGTGTTTTGCTTTTCATTTGGACGGGGATTGAGTTCAGGGGACGCTGCTGAGGGGTGCACAAATAGTGGTCTTTTTAAGCTCGCTGTCACATGGGCCTGGTTATGCACACACGCAGACGCCGGGGTGGAGATCTCCACATCGTGCTGAATTGGGATTGCGAATTCAAAGCCAAACGCAGAAGCCGACTCTTCACGTTTTATTTCTGATCACGCGCAGTGGGCCTTCTGGTGGCTAGTTCCTGCTCTGAGTCGGCTGTTGGAAGGTGTTGTCGGGGAGCTGTCAGCAGCGCACTTTTCCTGGTTTGCGAGCGTGGGATTCCCCCTCCAAAAAGATAGAGCATGACATTTCGGAGGAGGAGAGGCGGTCAGGGTGGCCACAGGGCGACACTGTGAGGAACTCCGTGTTGGAACCCCCGAGCTGTCAACATGGGACAGCACGCTCCACAATTCAGCGCAACTGAGGGCCAACGTGACGCTCCACACTCCTCCAAACAACCCCTCTGACAGGTCCCGTCGCTGTTTGTCGTCGGTGCTGACGGAAGCACAGCCCCCTTCCCATCTGCACCTCAATCGACTAGGCGGTCCCTTCGTGGACGGACGGCACAGTCACAGAGCCTCGGCTCCCCAGGAGCACAGAGTTAGTGCAAATATCCCCTAATGACCTTGATCCAGATGCATGCTCCCATAACAAAGGCCTTGCGCGTGTGTTGTGTCGGGAGCCCACGGAAAAGGCCATCTCAGTGAGGCAGGGAATTATGCATGCGGACCAGGGCCCTTTTCACATGGTAAAGCGCTCTGCAGCACTGTGATAATGATCAGACTCATTTCAGGCTATTTTCTCCCCTCACCTCTTTCTCCCCTGCTTTGAGTCCCCTAAGAGCCACTTTAGGGAAATAAGGCACGTCTGAGACAATGGACACAATTATGACACAATGACGGGATTAAGTGGATGGATTTTGGCGCCCATTCACTTCACCCGCGACAGAATTAATCGAGGTCACGAATATTACTTGTGAGGTGACATTGCACAGGGCCAGACGACCGACCTCTCTGGGGAAAAGCGTGCCCCTTAACGTCTTATATTACCGACCGCCGGGAATGAGCAGTGAACCAAGCTAGTGGCTAAGGGGTTTTTAAGTACAGTCCTGAAAACGTGCGTATGAATTCTGCTTCACAAAGAAAAGAGAAGTCAGTGGAACTTTGTGGATGTGTGGTTAACACCAGCACGGGTCACCGAAGCAGCCCTGCGGTGTCCGGTCTATGCCTTGGTCTGCGTCTGCCTCTGTAGATGTCTGCACTCTCCTCCAGTGCGGTAACTCTCATTCAACGCAGCTGCAACCCCAGACCAGAGATATACGACCACATAAAGTTTTATGTTTCCTTTAAAACAGCACAGGCAATCTTGAACCAGGGACAGAGCAGAGGGGAGAGAGAGAGGGAGGGATTTACAAAGCGCCGATCAAGAGGTTTGGAGCAGGCCCACCATGTTAACAAGGCTTTTAACAGCGGTGGTCATATATGCAATTAGCCTAATGTGATACTGTCAGTGAAAAACCTGGGGACATGCTAGGAAGCAGCCTCTACTTTGAACTTCTGGAAAATCCAATCTGTCAAAACCTCAATGTGCTGTTTTGACATCATTTCAAAGTTTATGAGTTTTCCAGTGGGTGGCGAGATTGGAAATAAAATCCTGAATAGTACTCCTTGTATTGGCTGAGATAGAAAAGTTTTAAAAAAAATGTTTTTTTGGGGTGGTCTGTCCTGATCCTGGGGTAATATTTCATATTTGAGCAACATTCTTTAACACCAACATTCAAATATTATGTGTGAATGTGTCATATTTTTATAGCGCTTGAGACAATATAATTACGTTTCGATGTAAACAACGTTTGTCAATATGTTATGAATGCCTCGAGAAAAAAATCCATTCCTCTTTGTGAAAACACGAATCACCAGATAGGACTGTGTGGCGATTATCCAGCCGGTTTCACTTGGACTACCGTGGCGAGAGTAGCACGGGAACGTTGTGCGGAATTGAATTGAACGATCTCTCAGCGAGCCTCGTTTTCTGCGCTCGCGCTGCTCACCAGTGTCGCCAACTAATTTTCAGGGTCAGGGCCCGTATTCACAAAGAATTTTATCTTACCACTAGGAGTACTTCTAAATCGCACTAAAACCTTTTAGTTAGGAGTCCCACCTTAAAACCTATTCACAAAGCTCCAAAGACAAACTCTCACTAAGGAATTCCTAGAATTGTGAAACTAAGAGTGAGGGCGGGGTTGACGTCGTTGCTAAGGATGACGTTGTTTCTCATGAACGAGCTTACTCAGAATGCCCACAGTGATTGGCCGATATAGGGGATGGGTCTCTCCCCGCGTACGGATCAACCCCCACGGTTGGGCACGCATATGATCCACGGATTAATAGCTAAATTGAACCATCATAGAGAAATACAAATACAGCCGCTGTTATATAAACCATATATGTTTTGTTTTTCATACTAAATGCCTTTCTGGGATGCATGTTTTTAGAAACGCGACCGAATTAAATAGAATTGAAACATTAGCGATCTTTTATTTTTTTATTAAATTCATTCAGGCATAAGACCACCCTAGTTACATCGCCTAAGGCGTACTGAATCTAAAAATGATTTTTTTTTACATTTTCGAATAAAGATTTAGTGAAATAACTTACATTGAAAAACTGAAATTATCATTCATTCAATTCCTTGAGAATAGTTACTGGTAATATTTGGTGGAAACGCGCCTTTGGTCCCGTTATTTTTTTTTTTTCTGATCTGAAAAATGATCCGATGCACCCCTATTATATTCTAATAAAGATTCTAAAATACAAATGTAGGCTACGTGTCACTGATTTAACATGAAACCAAGAATACTGACTAGTCAATTGGTTACATGTCTGCATCTCTAAATAAAAATCTGCGGGTATCTATATATAATATATATAATATTATATATATAATACCCTCGCGATTGAGGCGGTACCTTTTTATGAGCTCTGTATCATTCAAATTGCCGTGATTGCCGCCAGCAGCAGATTTTCGGATCGCCATGAGTAGGTCTTTAGCGACTTACCCCGCATTCTAACAGGGGGCGATACTAGGCGACTAAATCACCCAGTGGGCGTTGCCCACATTTGAATGGCTTCCTCAAAAATGCTTCCGACGTGCTTACAAAATTTTTGCATGGTAAACGAATAGTTCATCATAGATTTTGAGAATCTTTATTATAAATATTAGTTGGCTAGCAGTATTGTTTCCTTCAATCATGAACCGCAAACTCAAACTCAGAAGGCTTTTTACAATTGCGGCCATTTACTTTTTCCAAACGTACCCATGCGATACAAAATTGCCTTTTAACCAACACAAACATTAAATAAGATGTATGTAGGCCATATAAGTTTAGCTAGCTATAAATATTTATGCTTTTAGGATTAAATAACGTATGGCGGTACTGCAGACCGCTGTTATCAGTTTCTCCTCATTCATGTTGAAGTGTCGGAACTAGGAACAAAATTTCGGTGTTGTGTTGGTTTCCGCGTGGGAGGTAAAAAGAGCAAGACATGAATTTGATTGGCTCTTACCGGGCAATATTGCCCGAAAGTTCAGAATTTTCAACTTTTCTGGGCCACCGCCACGCCCATAAATCAGACAATCGGTCAGGCACCGGAAGTCGCTCACTCTCATAGAGAATCAATGCATTTCCGGCAGCTCGTCGCCGAATCGCCCCCTGTTAGAATGCGGGGTTAGAAGTCCTCTTGCCTGCTTCTAACTTGTCCTGGATTTAGGAGCTGTTTTTAGCTCTCAAACCCTTTGTGAAATACTCTTATCCCAAAAATTTAGGACGCCCATTATTTTTGGGACATGCTCCTAAATTTCGCAGTTAGGACCAACTTTTACCCTTAAAATTCTTTGTGAATACGGGCCCAAGTTGCTATAGGCAGGTCGATTTGTTGGTAAAAGTTGCTAAATGACATTGTGACGTCGTTGCGTGATGACGTAAATGCGTCCTAACGTAGATTACGCGATGATGTAATTTACTTGCGCTGAAGCGCAAATTACTCAAATTGACAAGCCATCTCTGTGAACCCAATTTACATTTACATTTGACATGTTAGTCATTTAGCAGACGCTCTTATCCAGAGCGACTTACAAAAAGTGAATTAATACATGGTAAGATTAATTTTGGAACCTTATCCACGAAAGGACGCCACTGAAAATAGGTGACAAATTGTTTTGTGTTTTTTTTAATTATTATATTTTCTCTTATATCTGACCAATTGTTGTTAGCTGTTTTAATCATCTTATTGCGTTACCAAACCAAATATGGATGGATGGATGGGGTAGCTGGATTATTTCTAGTAGCCAGGTGCTAACGATTTTTTGATAGGCTACAACAATAATAAAACAATAATAGTTAATAACAACACTACAGACAGGCTGGGTTCAATCGACCTGGGCCAATAAATAGCTGAAACTTGTACAAAATGTTTATAACGCAAGCTCAAATAAACATTGATTCACGAGCCATATCAAACGCATACGGTATGCGTCTACAATGACAATCACAAACAAACCATTCAGTCAGAAGCCAGATCATAATAGAAAACACCTGTGGATTTGTAAAATATTGTATTATAACATAAATAGTGAGCAGAAATGACGGCGAGCACGGGGTTTGAATTGAAGATAATGCAACTACGACCTAGTTATCCTACTAATCTCAACCTGAATTTACGTTACTGTGGCAGCAAGGCATACACAAAAACCTGCTGCCTGCCTGCTGCTGCTTGCTTGTTCAGACCATTGCTGATTATGGTTCAGACAGTGCCAGAAAACATTCACTCACAAACCAAATCACAGCTAACGTAACGTTACAGAAGATATTGCCAGTTTAATTTACAGGCTAAAAACAGTGTACACGGGCATGAGGTTAGTTAACTTAACTAGGCTTTAGCTAGGAATTTTTGTGTGCTGTATCGATAGCTAAAGTTAGCTAAACCTAAATTCAGTGGTAAGAACTCGTTTAGTTAACATTACAAAAAAAGGTAACGCTAGTCTATAGCTCGTCGTCCCCAAATGCTGAACACACACATACACATAGACTAAATGGTGATGCTGATATCGACCCATCTACTCAAACATTAAACTAGCAAACCAAAAAGATTGTTGTACTCACCAATCACAGATGAACGGTCCGCCTGTTATTGTAGGTCGTAATAACAGTCCTTGTTTTCTCGGGATTACAAACGTGAAACGGTCCATGTTTCTCTCCGTTTCTCTCCATTTTTAAAACCTTTTTCCTTAGGCTACATAGACTACTTACTACTTGAAATTTCACTGCACCAGCACTTGTGGTAAATCACGCGTGCAATCACACTTGCAATGATATGAAGCAACAACACCAATCCTATCACAGAACATAACAGAGGTCAACGACGTGGGGTCATCATCATGTATGTAAATGAAAGATATGATTTGAAATTCGAATTTTTTTGTTTGTCATCAAATATTTTTATTTGTAAAGGTAATATAAATGCAACACATTTTTGTGATCAAAGGTGCTTTTTTGGGGGGGGAAAAGTTGCTACCGTAGTCCTAAAAGTTGCTAAATCGGCAACCGTGTGCTCAACTGTGGCCGCTTGTCCAAGGGAGAAGAGATGGATTTTTGAGTGGACAGAAGAGCCACGTGTTCTGACCACACACGCACTGTAATCACTTCAACACATGCCCTTGTACTGTTCTCTTTCCCCTGCCCCCCATAACACGGGATTGTAACATAGAAAGATGAAACCATCCGCCGGAATGGTATTTGAATTTCTCTTTCTCGTTATTTAGCATTCACACGGCCCCGCTTTTAATCCACACAGACTTAATCAAATATTAAAAAGGAATCCTTAGAAACGCTTGATATAATCATTATGCAAAAACTGCTGAAGTGGATCCTTTTTACGAATGTGTCTGTGAACCAAAAGTGGGCCAACATCAACATGAAGGGGAGGCAGTCTCCTCAGCGTGTGCTTCTGACAAGAGTCACGATGGGAAATTGTTCTTCTTTCACATGCTGGAAGCCATCTCCCCCCCAGAATATAACGAGTCCCCTCATTTCTGTCCACCAGCGTGAGGACAAACGTTCCACATCTCTAGGGTTACTGTTCAATATCAAACCAAATTAATTCATAATAAGTGGGATAATGGTGCTGCAATTACAATCTGACTTGGGTTGAAGAAATATCTTTTTTCCAAAGGATTGGATTATGCAAAAATTATACCATATGCGACAAGACAAGATGTAAGCGCCAATGCTTTAAAATATGTTAAAAACCAAGTAATGGTATTTCTCGGGATGAAACAACTGGACTGTTGTGCTTTAGGAAAAAATCGTAATAGTTTTTTTTGGTATTAAAACAGGAAAAAATCTAAAGGGACAAGATATCTTGTATATGAAGTGACATATTTGGCTTTCCTCCGCCTACCTGGTACTCCCCAGTTAGCACTTGTGAATCATTTCCAAAAGTACGGCATCTTCCATAATTACATGCAACTGATCTACTGGGCATAAAACTGAGTTTTGCCCACTAGATCACTGGCAATACAGGTTATTATGGCATTCAGGCTGTAAAAAGGTTGTGAAGCCATGATTTAACTTAAATATGGAAGACCAACATGAACTCAGTTTTTTTTCAAGGATCAAATACATGTACATTGTCCATCAGCAGCCTGGAACTTGAAATGCTCATCTAGCCAGCTGTTAGAAAGGTTAACTGTCAGCAATAAATATTTTGTTGGCTTTGTCTATTAGAATATTAAATAAACAAAACTGAAGCTTACCCTTGACCAGCAAACCTATGGCCAGACGGGAGTTTCTATATCAAAGAAGTTGGCACAAATGTCACATGTCTGTCTGCCTGTTTAAATATAGTTTGAAATATGATTTCATACAACAAATCTTTTCCAAAGGTAACAACTCAATAATTCCCTACATGTTTTCAATGTATAAATAGTCTAACCCTATACTAAACAATGAAATATATCCAAACCTGTGACCCAACGACTGGTATCTTGTAACTGTTTCCAAATTTCAATAAAAATCACACAAAAGCACTAGTGTAAAAACAACCCCCGAGTCAATCAACTGAAGGGAATGTGGTGGCTGTGGGCGCCATGCTGTGCCGATGAACTGCAGTCAGCCTTTCAAATACCTTCGCCCTGGCAGGAAATTGAAATATTTTGCTGTAATGGCTGGCCAATAGCCATTGATCATCTGGCCAGCGTGTGGACGTTGTAAGAGGAGCTCCTCTGTGGACTGCCGATGGGCTGCCGGGGCCAGGGGTTCACAAGTGGAGAAGAAAGACCCGAGACAGGAAAAAGAGACGCAGCTCTTTGCGGGGGGTCCTGGACCTCTGTCTCCTCCTCCCTCCTGCCCGAGCTCCTCAAAAGCTCCTCCACTGTTTACCTTCCTCTTCAGACAGCCGGCTCCTGTGGAGTCTAAAGAAGTGTCTCTCCCTACGCCAGTGACCCTTGGGCTGCAGTGGCTGCTGGGAAACTGAGCTAAGCTTTCTACCACAAGCTTGTATCCCGACTCTTGCCAAGACCTGATAGTCTATTTGCCATTTTTTGCAAGGCCCTGCCCAGACATTCTTAAGGATAACTGTAAATATATACAAAAATATTGAATTGCAATATTGCAAGTGCAGGAATGAATAAATAACTCAAAGGTGGGACCTCAGATATGATCTATATATCACAATAGAATAGCTGTAGCTAAGTAATGGTTACACCTTTAGGACAGTATTTGTTGCACTGTTGCACTCTGTCATGCTTCTCTAATGACAAACTGAGAAGTGCTGTAAGACCTACTGAGCTATACGGACTGCTTGAAATTTGCTTGAATAGTTTGTATACAACTGTGCTTTAATATCTATTATCTAGTTCGGATACATACATAATATTTAAATATGGTTCAAGACAACATTTTCTCCCTTGCAAAATAAGTACGCTCTCCTGTTGCATCATTCATTTATATTGTAGTGTTCAAAAGCAGTGCATAGAAATGTTGGCATCTGGTTGTGGTGTGCGATAAGAAAATGCGCACAACGCATCAGGAAACGAACCTGCTCGGTACTGAAAGAGTAAGGGAACTACATGATCAATGTAAGATCACTTAAAGGTATATGGGCAAGTGCTGAAGGGAAGTTCTCTCCAGGATGAGATGTTAATATGCGCATTAATAATGGCGGAACATTTCTATCCACTTTAATTTCGTTTTCCGTATGACCCCGTGAACCCATAGAGCATTGCGTCCTAAAAATAGACTTTCAGTGATATATGATTTATTTCTCAGCTATTTTTATGCCGCATACAGGAAGTGACATCAACGGGTCAAAAAAAGAAAAGAAAAAGAAGGAGATATGTTTCGGGACGGGGAGTTGGATGTCCAGTACCTGTGTTGATTCTAAAGATATGGCGCTGCAGGTGAAGACTGCTGTCTGCGAGCGCTGGAATAACCCACGTAGACAGAGGTTGGCGCCAGGGGAGACAGTGAGTCCTGTGCTGACATTTATTTTTTAACCGTTACTTTACTCCATTCCCACGAAATTCACCACAAAAGCCACACTTTTTTGTTGTTGACGTGTGTAACGCAATAGAGAATAATGGTGAATGCAAACTGGAGTCAATTCGGTAGCGCGGAAGGTGTTAGTGTAATATGTTTACGCCAGTGCGAAGTCGGGCAATCGCCGTGTTTTGAAAACAACAGTCATTTATTGGACTGTATATATTTACACCCACGTATGAAATGCTGCTCCGCTCGATATTACCAGCCTGTAATCACTGTATTCGTGCGTGCTGAAGTTGTGAGCGCTGCTCTAGACAGTCACGTGCCATTCGTTATTATTCGTTATTATTCGTGGGGTCATGGAGAGGGAAATGAGTAAGTATTTATGTGACGCTGGCATCATAAGCTACCGTAATGCGTAGACAACATTATTACCGATGGCCCATTCCGTTTTGTCAGAGCACTTGAAATGGCTGCTGTATTATTTATTCATCTCTGATATTCCTCATATGCGCTCTACTCTGTCGATTAAAATGGTAGATAGCTTTCGGTAGGTAATGCTGTTTTTTCTTTATTCGTACAGTTATTTAGAAATATGTACTGATGCACCAGCTATGTATCATCATTGCATTGTATCAAGATTGGCTTTCCAGCTCCATGTATGATTTTTATGGTATGTATGTGCTTTGTCTCATGTACAGGACTTGATCTTAGCATGATGATCATTAGCATAGATCTGACCAGTGATCAGCATGTGTCCTTGGTCGTTCCAGACAGGTAGCTATATCATTAACGTAGACAGGATTGTTAATCTTTCTGTGTGCCATGGCAACTTCACCTGCTGTGCACCTCAAAGCCATGCTATGTGGATACCCGGGACACTCCAGACAGGGGTGAGGGGCTCCGGGAGCTAACGAGAACAGTGAGTGCCTTGCGTCCATGCGGGCCAGCAGTAATTAGCCAAGCAGGGGTGTTGGACTTGCCCATATATTCAGTGCGCTGAAAGGCCCGGGGTTGGGGGCCTATTGACTGCTGACAGGTGCAATGGGCAATGGTGAATGGCGTCAGGCGTTGGGGGAATTGAAACCAGAGACAGGACAGCTCTGTCTACGGCTCCCAGGTCATCCCGGCCCCTGCGCAGAGGGTCAAACACCAAAGCAAGTTCAACACCCTCTAGCTCCTCTGCCTCGAGAGGACAGGCAGGAGGCAGAGGGGGGACAGGGGAGGGAGGGAGGGAGGGGGGGGGGGCAGAATTGTTATTGTGATCTGGCCACTGAGACCCAGTCCATTGCTACCTCAGGATGAGGTTGGGGGTTGGGGGTTTGGGGGCTGATGGCCACCGCAAAGCTACAATGAGGGGAGAGAATTTGACCTTTTAACTCAAAACCATCCTGAAGCCGTTTCTAATGGTTTTACACATTTAACAAGCATGCCAAATTAAATATGGTTCACCCATTATTAGCTGATTATTTATTTTTTATTAGACTGTGTCTAATGTTGCTCTGCATTTGTGCACTTCGCATAAAGTCCTTTTCACTGTAATTCAAAAATAATTTGTTTTAAGAAAGAAAATGAAAAAAACCCTCATCTCTTTATTTCTCTGATTTAATGTCACCATGTCTCTGAAAGAGAGCTGAAAGTAGCTCAACCTATTAGCACCGATGCAGAGATGGCCACTTTCCTCCTTGACAGGTGTGCAAGCCTGGTTAGCGTTTGCTAGAATAGCTATCACCTGTAACAAATCTTTACACGCTTCTGTAGTTGCAATGACTATGGCCAAACAGTGGCTGATGGGCACACTTGCCATGGCTGATCAGGTCCAGCTATAGTAGACTGTGTGGATCCATGAATTAGCGAATGCCTAAATACCACTATAGTAAATCTAGAATCAAATGAATGAATTTCCTTTCTATAAAAAAATGCTTGATATTTCTCGCTATCAGTTTGGTTGCCATGTGTTTACTAACACTACCTTCCATGCAGTGATGTCAAATCACTTAGTATACCTTTAAGGGTGAGTCAGGTATTGTGACATGGTGTACTTGTTTTTGCTTTGCAGGGCCATATTAAAGACAAGCACCTTTGTTGTTTTTTTCTTCTCTTTCCGTCTCAGGTTTTTGTACCGTCAAGTAATAAATTGTGGTTACAGCCATTACAAAACCCAGACAGGCAGATTTTTTTTTTAAGCCCTCATTTAATTTAGCATTCCTTCACGTTTTATGAGCAGGTGTTTAAAATTATGGGCAGGATGTTTATTAGAAACTTTTGAAAGCAGAATTTCTGCTTACCTCTTATCTGACAAACAAACACACACACATACACACTCACACATACACAAACATGCACACACACACACACACACACACATCCGTGCAAATGTGCACACAGACGCACACACATGCACACACACACACACATAGAAACACACACACACACATAGAGAGAGACACACACACACATAGAGACGCACGCATACACACACACACACACACACACATGAAGCTGATAAAAAGGCACATGTATTTGTTGCTTTGTGAGACAAGCCTTGCCCTCTGTACTGGCTCAGGGTGCTTTCCTGATATGGCACAGGCTGGAGGATTTCTGACCAATAATTATGCTGGCTTAGTGCGAGCAGTGGCACTCCCGCTCCCCATAAACCAAGGTGCAGGACCAAGTCTCCAGCAGCCCACTGCCCATCCTGATTGGGTGAAATGCAGCCTGGGAAGTGTGAAATCCCAGATAAAGCGCAAAGCCCAAACAGGCATGAAGCTCCTGAAATGAGCAAAATGATGGACTCTCTTTCTCTCTCCTCCAGTCTCCTCCAGCTTCGTTTGTGGTTGTGTGTGTGTGTGTGTGTGTGTGTGTGTGTGTGTGTGTGTGTGTGTGTGTGTGTATTTGTCAATCTGCCTGACTCTGTCTTTGTGTGTGTGTGTGTGTGTTGTGTGTTTGTATTTGTCAATTTGTCTGACTCTGTCTTTGTGTGTTTCTTTGTCCATCTCTCTGACTCCGTTTGTGTGTGTGTGTGTTTGTGTGTGTCAGCTGTTATTTCTAATCCTGGATTTTAAGGTTCCTAAATCATTGTGTCACACCAGTTGCCAAGTCGCTACGACCACACAGTGATGTTATATATTTATTCCCTTATATGTGTACTTATTCCCCTGATCCTGCCTTTGTACATGCAACACAACTTATTGTTCCCAGTTATTTATATGGTATTTTGTAGTGTAGTGGGTGACTTGCTCTGGTGTAAGGGCAATGGTTGTCAGTAATGTAGTTGAATGTAAAATACGCTTTTTTTCAATACTAATCCATTGAACTAGTGAAATAATTACAGATATTAATGTTTTAGTGATTTTTCTGCTGTAGAAGTTAAATCGATTCCATGTTTGACGCAGGCCATTATTCCTACCTCTTAATCACTTCTACTGTTACATTCCCAAAACACTCTGTGTGTGGTTTAAAGAAAGCACATGTTAACAACATAAAGAGACACAGGGCACGAAAGAAACTACTCTCCTTTTTACACAAATTATGCCATAACACAACAGTAAACCTTGTAATACTAAAAGGCAGGGTACAATTCAACTAAACGTCCCCTTATTAATATTATATTGATTCTTAAGGTATTTCTAATTGTTGTATTATTGTTGGTAGTGTTGTTATACAGATCGATATTTTCCAAATAATTTCAACTTGTCTTGATCTATTGACACCTACTGTTTCGCCCAAGATCTCGCTCAAATCTGCAGACTACTGTTCACAAGCATAGTTCAGTGGTACAAATAATTATAGCATAATGGAAATCTCTGAAACTTTGTGTAAAAAAAAAAAAAAAAAGATAAGGTTGTCAAACATGTTAAAGAATCTACATTTATCACCTAAAATATTCCTAATTAAACAACACAACTCAGTAGTTGGTGACACGTATCTTTTTAGTAAAAAAATATATTATATTATAGTTTTCCCCTTATTTGAACATACAATACAGCTCATTACCTATACTATTTATTTTATACAGCTTTCTTTGTTCATCAAGGATGTGAATAATTTTGGAGGGCACTGTATACATACAAAAATTAAATGTTTCACCACTGGAACAAGGGTTAAGATTAACTGGAGCCAGTCTGAGGAGTCTATAAGATTATATTGTATTGTATGTATTGTATTGTAATGTATTGTATTCATCAGTAGGTTCTAAGATTGGGTAATGCGACCAACCATGTTTCCTTGCATCGGTTGTAAATTCAGAAATGTCTGATAATTGGCACACTTTTCCTTTAATCCATTAAAGCCTGCTTATGCAATAGCTCTACTTTGTATATGCTTTTCTGGAAAGAGAAAGTTTGTCAAAAATGGAGCAGCAGGTATTTTCTGGGAAGTATGTTTAAGTACATGCAAAGTAGGAAGGAGATTCGAATCCTAATCAGGAAGTCCCTGTTCCTCCAGTATCTTCCCAGAGCTTTATTATTACATAATAATATATAATAATATAAAGCAGTTACTTTTCAGTATGTTTCCATTTTTACCGAATTCATCATATGTATGAAACATATTTTTTTATTGTCTGAAAATATAGTTTATTGTCTGATCCAATGTATTATCTGAGAGCCTAAGAGTAATGGCTGTGGAGAGAGGAATGTTTTCAAGACCCAGTCTTCTGCATTTTATACTGGTGTTTTAACACCATACAGGATTGTCACTTGTTTATTCCTTTTAGCCACTCATACAAAGCTTTGAATGGGAAAAGTGTTTCCACATGTGATGTGATACCACGGACCACCAGGAAAGATTTTCTTGATTAGACGGAAGTGTATTTTTTTTATTGGCCATATTGATGTGGCAAGTGTTTTCTTTGTTTTTCATGCACTGACCGAAAGTTAAAGGTTAGTCATTCCAGTTCCACTGAAATAAGTCCGAACTGATGTGTTTATGACTTAACATGTTGCTGTTGATCCCTTGTTATTAATAATGTCCCTCTCTATTTAAAAAAAAAATCAGTACATATGTGTTATCATAACATACTGAATGTCTCCCAAAGCAAAGTTGGACTTGATGTTTAGCATTGTTTTTCCATGATTCCACAGTCATGCAGCTCACATGGCTTTGGTAGGGTCTATGGGTTGGACAGTGGGCTTACCAAATGGATTCCTACTTTGGTAGAGTAGAAATCAGCAAACGGAAAGACAAGGGTGGTGGATTGTGCAGAATTGATTTGGCTTTCCAATTGTATATCACAGTTGATGTACAAGTTAAGTTAAAAACAAGGTAAACTTGAACAGTTTTGATGGTTTCATGTTGGTTACATTTGATTTAATCAAATACCACTTACTGTTCAGAATGTCATCATTCCAACAAGCAATTAGGTAATTGGAGGCAGATGTTATGATAACATGTTATGTTATTGTTATGTTATCGGTAGGTGAGATTTAAAAATGGTAATGCTAAAACCATTTACATTACAAATAAATTCACAATAAAAGTCATGCTTTGTGTTAACAAATCCACTATAATCTACTGTATACTAGCCAACAGCCTGCCGATGACCTGTTAATTCTGGCACAAAACATATTCTGCTACAAGAGGCAGTGGAGTAATTCTTCAGAATGTGTTAGCCATGCAATTTGTTTCCACATCACCTCAGGAGAGGGCTGGAAATCGAAAACCAAATTTTCTGGGGGTTCACATAAACACCAGTATGTACATTCTGAGTGCAAACAGATATGCAATGGAATTTGAAATTTGTGGCCTAAGAACCCTTGGGCAATATACCTATTTATTCCACGTCTTATGCATTGGCACGCACTGCTTTTCAAGTGCGTGTAACGTCATGCTAGTTGTATGGCTCCAGCTCAGGACACCTTGGTTACGGCTGTACAGTGGAAAAGGGGCAGCAATGATCTCTGGCTTAAGGCTTCTACATGCTCAAATGACAATAATGTGACAGCAACACAACCAGGGCTCTGCAACATTAATGCAACCTTTGCGACCTATGCAAGTAGGGTGTTGCATACCTAGCACAAAAATCTAACTCGCGACCGCATCGCAACCGATCACGTAGATGTTGTGCATCATTGATTGGTCGGTTAGTCAATGGAGGCGGAGCTAGTCATAGTTTATAGGCCACAGTTCATCGAGCTAGTAGCTAACGATATAGATAGCTAGCATCATTTGTTCGACACGGTATAAAATGAACCAGCTTCAGGAAACTTTGGCTGAAGTTCGAAGGTACAGGCTTTCATGAAAACTTTATCGACCTTGTTCAATACATTGACACCTACTAGTGTACAGAAGTGTAAGGACACCATGTTGCACAGACTGCGCATAGCCTTTGCAGAGGTATATATTGCAGAGTGCTTGCAACATTGTTGCATTGCGCAAACTGCGAAGAAGTCGCACAAGTTACGCAGAAGCATGTAGATGCCTTTAGTGTCTCTTTTAAAGTGCCAGGCCTACCATCTGAAGGGCCCCCCTAAAAGAACAGCTGTGAGTTCTCAAAAGAAGACAGACGTTTGTTGGTGCAAATAGTGACACTTGTCAGTTTTACGCTCGCTAGTGTCGTAATTCATATCCGCGGCGGGCAGCGGGCATGCAGGAGTAAGGTCCGCTGACGGTCGGCCCCCTACCAGGAGCAACAGCAGTTATCACCTTTGAGGAATGTTGAAGTCCTGTGTTAAATTCCCTGTGACCCCTCGGTGGAGAAGGTCAGGGTGTGAGAGTACCTGGGGGCCAATGGCCAGTGAGCATCAGGGATCCCCAGATCAGGCTTGGTTAGCCAAACTGACCCAACCCGTGGGCCAACTTCTCAGCTCTTCGGCATCCAAACACAATTTTTCAGGGTGGATTTGCAACACAAATGCCATTTTTTGTTCATTTAATGTGGTGATTTTTCCCCCTTGGTAATCCCCTCTCCTTTAAAAAAGACACTGTTACTGTACCTAAAGCTCTGCCATTCTCATAGATCCAATTCCTCATTTGGCTTGCTAGCCTTCAGCCCCGTCAATGTTAGGGCATTTACATTATTACCGCGTTTAATCGCTGCAGTTAATTCACGTCTCGCTAAATGTTTTAATGTAGCTCTGCCACATTGTGCTGTGTTTTTAAACATAATTAGTTTAAAATTATGGCATGGCAGCTCCACCTACATAACACGGCAGTAGGTGGAGCTGCCATGTGTTATCGGGGCTTCGACATGTTCAATGCACCAGTGAATGACAGCACAATATGTGGTCCATGTAGCCTCAGCCTCCATCAGAATTTATTCGTTTCTATGAAGGTCTGTGGCACTGCATCTTCAAATGTCTATTGCTGTATTACTATAATGATTTCTTGCGCGAACAATGATTGATGCTACCATCTATAAATGCACATGTTGTAAGTCACTCTGGATGACAGCGTCTGCTAAATGCCTAAAATGTAAAATGTAAAAATGTAAAGTAAGTGATTGCACTTCTGAGACTGGAGGTTGGTGATTTGTTTTGCGTAGCACAGATTTTGTGGAATGCGATCGTCCAAGTACACTTGCTGGGAGTTCTACCCAGAAGCTACCATTCCAGGGGAACCAGCCTGTGCAGACAGCATGTGGTAGAGGATCCCCGTGGGCGGTGAGCGGCTAGATCATCCTCCACTGCAGGGAGACGCCACTGTGACTCAGTGTGGCACGCGTCTGTGGAGTTAGGCCCATTGCACCCAACCTGGCTTCCTCCAGCACGCCAGGCTGATGCTGAGTTGGCACACCTCACTGGCTGGCGATTGTCCGAAGACGTCTCGGAGGACTCGGCGCATTCTGCCGGTGTTGGCTAGTCGGAGTGGTGTGCCTTGGGAAGGGGTTTGTGGAGCCAACCTTCGACATGGTCGGCAGCGTGCCTTGCGATTCAGAAAAACCCTGGCAACGAAATAAATAGTCCGTTTTTAATAAGTAAACATTAATAGAACTCGTTCCCTGGCTAACTACTACAGTAAGCCTGCTTATGTAGTGCAGCGATGATAATGTGAAGCTGGAAAAATAGTTTTTACTTTTCTGTGATGAGAAATTGTTCAGCTACTGAACGCTGAAACACAGCTAACTGTCTCAGTACTAAATATTTATACCAGACAGAAATAGCATTTGAGCCATGTTGGTGTGTAAATTATTTTTTGTTAATATATGTCACACATGTCATTGCTGACTGGCTGACTTGTTCTTTCAAAAGTCAAAGGGTGTATACCATTGCGCTCAACCGGTCTGACGTCTTATTAGGCAGGTTAGGTGCGCATAACCAAAATAGAATAATTGCCAAAATTGAGAGGATGGTTCACACTCAGAAAAGAAGGTCCTTAGACTCAAAAAGTTATTTTCAGTAATTTTAATCCATTTAGGCACAGAGCAGAAAACACAAACGTTTCGGCAACTAGGCCTTCGTCAGTGTGCAATGAAGTTGTCTGAATTTTGGCAGCTATGTATGCTGCAACCAATTATGCAATTAAGCGATTAGTGAATCTTTCCAAAATCTTCAAACGAAGGTTGTTGATCGTCCTCAGTGTTGATTTTTACACACTCTGGTCTGGATCTCCCTCCTTCTCTCTCACACACTTTAATCTCTATGTGACTCACCAAGCTACTGTTCTGAATAATATATTTTTTAAATGATATTGGGGCGCAAAAACAGTTATTTAGGGGCATAAACAATAAACATTCTAACCCTAAAAATCGAGGGGAATTTATATGTTTGTCAAGCACTGAGTTTATTTTTAATTTTTTCAGTATCGTTGCTCTGGCTTGTCTCAGGGTCCGCTGGCCGCCTGCTTTAATGCACGGTTCACTTGGTGCATGTCCTGTTTAAACGCTGAAGCGTTCGAACTGCTGTGCGGTTAAATGAGCGAAACTCTGCAGCACACCTGTGACTCCCAGAGTTTTGTCGCTTGTCAGAAGTCCTCATATCCATGATGTGCTACAGTGTGAGCTCGGTGGCTCTCTGACCTTCTGCCATGCCTCTGGTGTCCAGGCTAGCTGCTGAGCCCTGTCCTCCGTGGTTGGCGTTAAGCTGCATATTAATTAACCGTACCAGGATGGCAGTCACCCTTGAATGGGAGGGCTTTATACGTTGTGACAACCCCCCCCAAAAAAATCCCTGCAGTTTCATCAGATCGACGGCGTCAAACAGGCCTGTGCCCGTCAAGGTGTCCTCATCAGTACCTTGGTGGTTCTGTGTGGCTTAGTTGGTAGAGCACAGTGTTGGCAACGCTTAGGTTGTGGGTTCAATTCCCACTGGGACCACATATACTGAAAAATGTATACATTCACTACTGTAAGTCGCTTTGGATAGAAGCGTCTGCTAAATGGCATATATTATATTATCATCCTCCTCCTCCCCACGTCCTGATTCTTACAGTTAATCATTTTATCATAGACAACCTTCCACATAACCCCCACCCACCCCTTTCAGTCACAGCGAGGCCATCAATGAGGGAGATGTTTAAGCGAAGCACCTGATTTGTTTTGTGGTTATTTTACTTTTTTTTAAGCTGTGAATACACTGTGGTGCTCTCTGAAACAGGACTTGAACTCCATTGTTGCTATGGAACAAGAACCCCAGCCAGCCTCACTCCCCCTTGCCCTCACTCCCAGTGCTTAAGATCAAGTGTAATAGCCAATGACATTGTTTAGTTGTTTAGGACCATTTTTAGGTGGAAAACCCATAAAAAGAGGCCCTGTCGCACCAAAGGTCAGAGCGGTAGGCTTTGTAGCGCAAGGGCTTATTTTAGTCCTAAAAGTTGTATTTAACTTTTTACTGTACCAGCGTGGATGTAGGCCAGAAGTCACAGGCTCTTTGGGGTCCCCTCCACCTCAGAGTCGTGTGCTGGTCTGACCCGCCTTGTGCACTTCAATTGAATCCACAAAGTGCCAATTATACATTGTGCGCTATTACGCCGTATTATAAACATTACGAAATGGTTTTTGGAAATTAAATAGACATTTGTTTGACACCCTTCTCCTCCAGGACATCGTTCTGTACTACACAGTCAATTCAAGATATTTAATTTGGAGGGGCGGGGGGTGAACCAATTAATTTAACTGTATTGTTTACATTCCGATTTCCTTTTTGTCTTCGAAAACCGGAAGTACATTTTAAACATATTTTAGAAAGAAAATACGGGTGCCCGTTCAGAAAACTGTGGAAAACTTCACCTCCATCTCCTCTTGCAGAGACACACAATGGCTGTTAATGTACAGGAACAGAAGTTTGGGTAGCTATCTGCAACGTTGATTTCCCCCTCACCATGCTAGACTGTGAAGACAGGCTCTGCTCTTAAGTGGAAGGCGTGTATTAATTGGAGAGAGGCTAAGTTCACATTTGCGCGGAGGACAAAGGCAATGTCACGCTGTCCTGTAGTGGGGCCCTGGGTCACCTTGCTGGTCGGCTGCCCCGGTACAAAAGGCCGACCATGTTTCCTCGGCTTTGTGCCGCCCTGAAAGGGGACCTCCAGTGAGAGGGGGCTTAATAAGCCATCGACTCTGAAAGGTGTCGGTCTGTTGGACGCTCTCTGGATTTTCGGCCAAAGCGCTGCTCTGTTTGCTCAGGGAGCCCTCCAGGTGGTTTCGACGCTCCCTGCGGTCTGCTACTGCATAAAAGGGGGCTCAAGGATTGTTGCACAGCATCGTTCTCTGTCTTGTGTGGCCTTGTTTGCTGATGAGCACGTCGCTGCAATTCTTTCCTGGTTTTGTCACTTTTTGAGGCCGCTGTACAAAATGGTGGCTTTGTAAAGGCGCCATTCGTGTTGGCGGTGGTGTCTGCTGTTTGCCGTTCTTTTGTCGTCTATACGATTTTTTCTTCCTCTACCATAAGGATTATTCAATGGACCTATATAACGAACACAATCTATTATTATAACTGGGTTCAGTTTAGGAAACAGAGGCTAATAATATTGTGCAGTGTTATATTGCATTACTGAGAAGACGTATTCAATGCTAGGGTTTATATTTGCTTATCGCTTAAGCTTGTCAAAGTACTCCTAAAACATGTATTGAATTTGTAAAGGTTTATAATTTTTTGTCCAGTACTTTCATGTGAATTGGTTCCAAAACCCAAGTATTCTGATGTATTAAAATCAGTTTTAAAAATCTATTTCTTAAGATGTACTAAGGTATATCTGTACTCCATTCGTAAAACTGGGAAACCTAAGTGACAAATTGTGTAATGTAGTCTTATACCCAGCAAAGACATATTGTGCCAAGTGATGTGCACAGCTTCTGAAACTGTTAAAGAATTAACTATAACTTACTTTGCACATGCATCTAAAAGAAAGGAAATGGGTTGCGTGGGGGGGGGAAAAGGCCATAGAATATGTTCACAGCATAAAGCCCTGATCTGTTTCTTTGTTTAGGTATAAGATTGGTCCCTCACACTGCGTGACTGTATTCAGTCACTGTTGCCTTCAGACACTGCCCCTCCTGAATGCACGTCAAACACAATTTTTTTAATCAACCAAGCCAGGTTCGCAGGTTCACAGTAGCCATTGTTCTTCTCATCCCTTAACATATTTTCGTTTGCATAATTTTCAGTTATTTGGTTGAAATAATAATACAAAAAGTGATTCTAGTCATGCCTTGTTTTAGTCCCAGGTGGGAATCTCTTCAAACTCTGCCTCTGAAATACCATTTTGGTTGAAATGGAAGGAACGCAAAAATGATCAGAAGTGGTGGAGTTCATTTGGGGCGAGGCAAAAGAAACACGCACCCTAAGAGAAGGGGACAAAAGGCATTGGGGGGAGAGGGCCTTGGGAGAGCCTTGGCTCTCGTCTGAAGTGGTTAGGGCCTCTGCCTTTGTGGGTGTTATGTCCCTTGAGCAATTATCAGTGTGGGTGCACGTGTTGGAGTGTGTGACTGAGAGCGCGCATGGCAGTCGGTTCGCACTCTCGCCACTCCCCGTCCATAGGCTGACCAAAAAGGGGAGGAGTTCCCCGCAAAAGGAGCCACCCTTCCCCCGCCACCTCCAACGATGCCTCCCACCCCCTTCATGAACAATGATGGGAGTGGAGGGAGGGGGGAACTGCTTTGACATGTTTGTGAGGGCCGGATTCAGATATGCAGGACAAAGCCACGTGTCCTGCCCTCGCCATGTAAAAAAAACCTTAGCAGGGGTTGGGGAGGGAGCAGTTACTGGGATATACTAATCATGGAGGCAACCTTCATTTAATGGACTTTTGAAATTGTGTTCAATTTCACAAGTCGATAGGCGCCATCACAATGAGGTGGTGATCTCAATCACAGGCCTGGGGACCGCGATAGCTGTGAAACAAGAGAGGCTTTTGTGAGCGTTGGTGGGGCTCACAAAAAATATGAGCCACGGCATATTATGCTTTTAATCCGTATGCCAAAATGACAATTTCCATTTCACAAATAGGCCACTGTTTATTTTATCTGTTCTTTGTTACCCCAGAAATTTGTAGGCAAAAAAAAATTATATATATATTATTTTTTCAAACTGACAAAGTTTGCTTGGCATCAGAAAACACCTGATCAACTCTTTTCATCGTTTTAATGGGTGAAATAACACATCAAGAGCAAGAACCAAATTACACGTCAGGGGCACTCTTTTGGAGCGATCGATAAGCCGTATCAAGTAATGGAAAGGTGATTAGCAGCTGTCTTTTTTGGCTGCCTCTGTTGATTGGAGGCTTGTTTGTGATGCTGTAGCTGCAGCTGGAGCTCAGGGCCCGTATTCACAAAGAATTTTATCTTACCACTAGGAGTACTTCTAAATCGCACTAAAACCTTTTAGTTAGGAGTCCCACCTTAAAACCTATTCACAAAGCTCCAAAGACCAACTCATACTAAGGAATTCCTAGCTAAGAGTGAGGGCGGGGTTGACGTCGTTGCTAGGGATGATGTTGTTTCTCATGAACGAGCTTACTCAGAATGCCCACAGTGATTGGCTGATATAGGGGATGGGTCATCATAGAGAAATAGTTTTTCTGCTGCTGTTTTTACAGTAACAATTCCCTAAATCTTGATGCAGAGTTACAGTGAAGAGATAGACAACCATGTATGTTTTGGTTTGCTTTGTTTTTCATACTAAATGCCTTTCTGGGAGGCATGTTTTTAGAAACGCGACCGAATTAAATAGAATTGAAACATTAGCAATCTTTTATTTTTTTTTACAATAAATTCAGGCATAAGACCACCCTAGTTACATCACCTAAGGCGTACTGAATCTAAAAATGTATTTTGTGAAATTTTCGAATAAAGATTTAGTGAAATAACTTACATTGAAAAACTGAAATTATCATTCATTCGAAACACGCCTTTGGTCCCGTTATTTTTTTTTTTGCTGATCCGAAAAATGATCCGATGCACCCCTATTATATTCTAATAAAGATTCTAAAATACAAATGTAGGCTACGTCGCTGATTTAACATGAAACCAAGAATACTGACTAGTCAATTGGTTACATGTCTGCATCTCGTAAACAATCAGAGGGTATCTATATATAATATATATAATAGTATATATATAATACCCTCGCGATTGAGGCGGTACCTTTTTATGAGCTCTGTATCATTCAATATCTCCAGTGTTGACGCGATTGCGACAACGATTGCCGGCTGCAGCAGATTTTCGGATCGCCGTGAGTAGGTCTTTAGCGACTTAGAAGTCCTCTTGGCTGCTTTTAACTTCTCCTGGACTTAGGAGCTGTTTTTAGCTCTCAAACCCTTTGTGAAATACTCTTATCCCCAAAATGTAGGACTCCTAAATTTATGAGTGACACGCCCATTATTTTTGGGACTTGCTCCTAAATTCCGGAGTTACGACCAACTTTTACCCTTAAAATTCTTTGTGAATACGGGCCCAGGTCTTTGGCAGGTCTGTCTGTGTCCCGGGTTCAGAGAACTTTCCGAGAAAAGTACAGAACTGAGGTTCGGTTTACCCCTGAATGTGGTCCAAGCAGGCTGAGCCGTACGTGGCCCTCTCTTCAGCTTGCAGCCACATGGAAAAGAGGCATCAAATTGTGTGGGGGGGGGGGACCTAAATCTTTGATGCTAGCGATGGGCTCATTACAAATACACTAAAGGTGTAAAAGGTTTTTGCCGAATGCATTAATCATTCGGTTTAGATAAAAGTGAAAACCTTTGCTTTTGGAAGAATGCATCTCGGGGGGCCCTGTGGAGTAAGTAATATCTCAGCAAATTAAAGTAAAGTAACACCTTGTCTGCTGGGCAATTGTGGATCCTCTGGTGGAAAGGTGCAGTGTTGAGACCGCACTGCTGACTTTTCACCTCTATATATTAATATTACTAATATTTTGTATTTCTCTTTTCACGTGGCCCCTTGCTACCCGTTTGACCTCTGGAGCTCTGGACAGGAGGACCAGTAGGGCCTGGTTACCTGCTGTGCTTCATGGCTACCAGAGAGAACGGGGGAAGGGGGGTTGCCTGGTGTCAAGAGGATTGGGTGTTGGTAATATTTTGCTTTTTACTCGATCACTGTGATGACTGAATATATTTCCCTATGAAAATATATTCTTATTCTTATTCTTTAAGCAATTTAGATGACACCCTTTCCCAAGTCATCCAAATAGCACTTAGCGTGTACAAACATTAATACAATGAGTAATAAAGAATGTATTATTATTATTATTAGTTGTAGTATTAATAAACAATCAATAATTAATATACTAATAATAATCCTACCCTGAGTCCAATCGGGAATGTCTTACTTGTTTCTGAGGGTTGCCAACACTCTGAACAGGGTGTGAAGTGTGTGTGATGATGTTCAGCTTGCGATGGATGACCCCCTTTGATTGTGATAATATCACAACAGATATGTAAGTGAGAACATGGGAATTCACTTCCCTCAAAATAATTTGGCATTCCGGGTGTATTTTGCTTGATTGATCTTTGGATTCCCTTTCCGTGTACGAGTAAGAGCACTTGAATCCCATTCAGACAACTGCTGTATTCATCGTAGTGCAGTTGGCCCGCGCGCCGCTCACCTCTCCAAGAACACCTCATTCGGGAGGTGTGGCTGTATTCCCCAGTCAAGCGCTGGCTCCATGCAGCAGCCATCACTAGAGCGCACAGCGGGAGAGCTCCAAGAGACTGGGCTGCTCAGATAGAGGAGAGAATGAGTGGGGTGTTGGGGAGTGGGGGAGGAGGTTTGGTCTCCCTCCTGAAGGTCCCCCTCCCCCATTCTCCAAATCGTCCCGTTTCCTCTTTGCCACTTTGCCCTGACGACCGACTGACTGCTTAAATGGGTTGCGCCGAAAACGTGTGGCCTTCTGCTCTCCGTGACAGACCGCGCATAAGCAGCAGAGCCGCATGTAATCGCGGCTGTTTTGGCCCCGTCTGCCACAATCGACGCGAGGACCCGCCCACCACCGTCTTGGCCAGGGTGGGTGGTGGAGGAGCTCTCTGTCTCGCGTGTGCTAAGTGGCTGGGAAGAGGAAGAATCCCCCTGTCGGCCCCGCTCCCCTGTACTCCCTTGGCTCCCTGCCCCCTCCTCTCGCGGCATAGACGTGCGGTGCGGGATCTGTCAGCACCGAGAGGCCTGCTGCAGTGTCACACTCGTCTGCCTCTCTCTCGCTCTCATTCCTCTGCAACTGTTTTCATTTTCGGGCAGAGCGGAGTCCACCCTCCCCCCGATTGTGATGTTGATATCCATTCAAATATATATCGTGGTGTAAGATGACAGTGTTAAGTATAATCAGTGCAGTGTTAATGATAATAACGAAGCTGTTGTCTGGGGCGTTCAGAAGCTGCCGTTGATCATTGTGCGTGGTGTGAGGTGGCCTGTCGTGCACGCCTGTAGTTTCTCAGCTTTTGCCTTCAATCGTCACCCTGTATGCTGTATTTTGTGTGGAAGATTGTGCACAAGATGTGTCATGTGAAGAAGAGTGAATTGGGAGGAACGACTTGTGTAGCAGGAGGGACTGTAGTGGGGGGTGATCACAAAAGGGAAACAAGGGGCCTGGTAGCAGTGGAAAGGTCAGCACACAGTTCTCTGTCAAAATGACACTCTCTCTGCGTTTTTCTTGTGTGCTGTGCTGGACCAAATAGGGTGAGAATACACTGGTGTATTAGGTTGTATATAGGTTGTGGGTTCGATTCCTACTGGGACCACATACAGTCAGGTCCATAAGTATTTGGACAGTGACACATTTTTTGTTGTTGTGGCTCTGTACTCTAGCACTTTGGATTTGAAATCAGACAATGACAATGAGGTCAAAGTGCAGACTGCCACCTTTCATTTGAGGCATTTACATCCATATCGGTTGAACCATGTAGGAATTACAACCATTTTTATCCATGCACCAATTTTACGGGCTCAAAAGTAATTGGACAAACTAACATAATCATACATGAAATTGCCATTTTTAATACTTGGTTGCAAATCCTTTGCAGTCAATGACTGCCTGAAGTCTGGAACCCATAAACATCACCTGGGTTTCTTCCCTGGTGATGCTCTACCAGGCCTTTACTGCCGCTGTCTTTAGTTCCTGCTTGTTCGTGGGGCGTTTTGCTTTCAGTTTTGCCTTCAGCAAGTTAAATGCATGCTCAATTGGATACAGGTCAGGTGATTGACTTGGTCATTGCAGAACATTTCACTTCTTTGCCTTAAAAAAGCAATATGCTTCGGGTCATTGTCCATCTGCATTGTGAAGCGCCGTCCAATTAGTTTTGAAGCATTTGGCTGAATCTGAGCAGATAATATAGCCCTATACACTGCAGAATTCATCCTGCTGCTTTTGTCAGCAGTCACATCAGAACTGTACAGGCTTTTTAAACTCTAATCTGGTCTTCCTGTTTTAAAGGCTTACCAATGGTTTACATCTTGTGGTAAACCCTCTGTATTTACTCTGGTGAAGTCTTCTCTTGATTGTTGACTTTGATACAGGTACGCCTACCTCCTGGAGGGTGTTCTTGATCTGACCAACTGTTGTGAAGGGGGTTTTCTTCACCAGGGAAATAATTATTCTGCCATCCACCACAGTTGTTTTCCATGGTCTTCTGGGCCTTTTGGTGTTCCTGAGCTCACCAGTGCATTCTTTCTTTTTAGGAATGTACCAAATAGTTGAATTTGCCACACCTAATGTTTTTGCTATCTCTCTGATGGGTTTGTTTTGATTTTTCATTTTAATGATGGCTTGCTTCACTGGCAGAGAGTCAACAGCAACAGATTCCAAATGAAAAGGCCACACTTTAAATCAACTCTAATCAACTCTAATCAACTCTAGACTTTTTATCTGCTTCTTGTAAATGAAATAATGAGGGAATAACACACACCTGGCCATGAAACAGCTAAGCAACCAATTGTCTTTTGGTCCCTTAAAAAGGGGGGGACCACATATAAAAAGTGCTGTAATTCCAACACCGTTCACCCGATTTGGATGTAAATACCCTCAAATTAAAGCTGAAAGTCTGCCCTTTGAGCTCATTCGTTGTTTAATTTCAACTCCAATATGCTGTGGTAGACAACTAAAATAACAATAACTTTGTCAATGTCCAAATATTTATGGACCTGACTGTATACTGTAAAATGTAAGCATTCACTATTGTCAGTCACTTTGGATAAAAGCGTCTACTAAACGGCATATGTTACTGTAACACATCAAAATGCCTGGCTTCCTTTACTGAGGTCCTTTGTGAAATGTTGCGAGTTTGTTGTGCTGGTATGTCTCCTCTTACAGCAGGAGGAGGGGGGAAGAGGACCGGTCTTGTAGTTCACCCCTGTTGAAAAGATTGGTTTGTGGGTGGTTGTCTGCTGTGACTGATTGAACATTGCAGTGTGATGGCTCTTAAATCCTCCTGCCCCATCAATCCCCTCTCCATGTGCCACAGAAAAGTGGGAGTGCCCTGTCAAACAGTAAAATCGCTGGCAATTTGCATGCCTGATTGATGGGAGGTGAGTGGGAGGACAGGGTGACGAGGACTACAGGCACAGGCAGTGGACCCATGAGGCTGCAGAGCAATGTACTACACCACACAACACTACACTTTACACCACACAACACTACATCACAATAGACTACACCACACAGACGTTACATCACAACAGACTACACTTTACTGCACAACACTACACCACCAATTTTTATATTACATTTTTACATTACATTTTTACATTTACACCCCACACAACACTACATCACAACAGACTAAGAACATAATAGAATAGAATAGAATAGAATAGAATAGCCTTTATTAATCCCGGGGGGGGGGAAATTTGGTTATGTATAAGAATACATAATGACAAGAACGGACCGTTCAGCCCATCTAGGCTCGTCAAGGCCTAATCTAAAGAGTATCTAGTACTGCATCTAACCTGGACTTGAATAGCCCAAGTGTTTCTGCCTCTACTACCCGACCTGGCAAGCTGTTCCAGACATTGACAACTCTCTGTGTAAAGAAAAATGTCCTAATATCTGTGCGGAATTTGCCTTTAACTAATTTCCACCCGTGGCTTCTTATCTTAAAAACTCTTTGGTAGTTCACTTTGTTAATCCCTTTTAAGAATTTAAAAACCTCAATCAAATCCCCCTAAATCTCTGTTTGCTAAGCTTAAATAGACTGAGTGCCTTAAGTCTATCCTCATAACTTTTACCTTTCATTCCAGGTATCAATTTAGTTGCCCTTCTTTTAACTTTTTCAGGAGGTTCTATATCTTTCTTGTAGTGCGGTGCTCAGAACTGCACACAGTACTCTAAGTGAGGTCTGGCAAAGGTATTATATAACATTAATATAACCTTTGATTTATACTTAATACTGTTTGCTATGTATCCCAGCATCCTGTTGGCTCTTTTCACTGCTGTAGCACACTGCTTTGATGCAGATAGACTTTGATCAACTACAATTCCGAAGTCTTTTTCAAATTGAACACCTACTAATTTTTCTCCTCCCAAAAAATACTCCTGTCTTATGTTTATATTTCCCAAATGCATAACTTTATATTTAGCAATATTGAATGTCATCTGCCACATTTCTGTCCATTCTTGGATTTTGTTTAAATCATCCTGGATTACTTTAGTTGATTCCAAATCCAAATTCCAAATTCCTGTTTGCTAAACCCCCAAGTTTAGTATCATCTGCAAATTTAACTATTTTGCTACTAACGTCCCTATCAAGATCATTTATGTAAATAAGGAAGAGCAGAGGTCCCAGCACTGATCTCTGCGGGACACCACTGCCCACAGCAACTAGGTCAGATACGGCCCCACCTACTGTTACTCTTTGTATCTGCCCTTGCAGCCAATTATGAACCCACTCTGAAACTAGTCCTGCAATTCCTACTGAATTCATTTTAACAATGAGCCTCTCATGAGGTATCTTGTCAAATGCTTTCTTAAAGTCAGGTCAACACACTTTGTAGCCTCTTCAAAAAAGTCCAGGAGGTTTGTTAGGCATGACCTCCCTTTGAGAGGGATTATTTTTCTGTTTTTGGTAACCTAAACGTTTTTTTGTAACCTCTGGCAGTTTACCGTTTACCTTTGTACCATTTCAGGTTATTCACGGGACTTGAACTGCTTAAATTTCAGTAAAAACTGGAAAATGGGGGTGTTCTAAAACTTTTGACCGGTAGTGTAAAGGGCTGCTCTTTTATTAGTTCTATCCTTCCTAAACAATTTGTACCCCTCCACATTATATTCATCCCCATCCTCTGTGGTAAACTGCCAGAGGTAAAAAAAAAAAAAAAAAAAAAGTTTAGGTTACCAAAAATGGAAAGATAATGTACATTTCATTTAAAAAGTTATTTAAAAAAAGGCCCTTTTCAGAGAACAAGTAATGGGTTAATGTGGGTTAACAGTCACTCTGTGCAAGTCGCTGACTCTGGATCTAGCAAAAGAGCCCCAGACCATCACGCTTCCTCCTCCATATTTGACAGTTTGTGTCACACATTGAGGAACCATCCTTTCGCCTACTCAACGGCGTACGAAAACCCTGCGTGATGAACTGAAGATTTCCATAAGACCTTCTTCCAGTCTTCAGTAGTCCACTGGTAGTGCTTTATGGCCCAGGCAAGCCTCTTTTTCTTATTTTGCCATCTTAGCAATGGCTTTCTTACTGCCACTCGATCTTCTCTTCACAGTTGAAACTGAGACTTCCTTACTTCGACCAGTGTTAAGCTGTGTGTGAAGCTGTTGTCCTGTGAGCCGCCTATCACGCAAGCTGTTGACTCTCAGAAACTGATTTTGTTGTGGCTTTGGGTCTGCTAGACCTCTTCCTGTCAGAGTTTCCTCCAGGTTCCAAGTTCCAGTTTTTGGTAACCTAAACTTTTTTTTTGTAACCTCTGGCAGTTTACCACTTACCTTTGTACCATTTCAGGTTATTCACTGGACCTGAACTGCTTACATTTCAGTAAAAACTGGAAAATGGGGGTGTTCTAAAGATTTTGACCGGTAGTGTAACTGTGCCGAACCACCTCTATTCACATTATGATCTAAAAAAATCTTTATTAATATATCCTGAGATTTATTATTATGCTCCGCCCTGGTATCTTCCATCTGGGCAGTCTGTACCTCCCTATCCTTAATACTACTACTAATTTCCCCCCAGTCCCTAGTTTAAATATTCCTCCGCTACCCTAAGCATACGCTGGCCCAATGCAGCTGTACCCTTCCGCTTCAGGTGTAACCCGTCCCATTTGTACAGGTCACCCCTGTTCCAAAAGTAGTCCCAGTGCCCCATAAACCTGTACCCCTCTTTCCTGCACCAGGTTTGTAGCCATGTGTTAAATCTCCATATAAAATTGTGCTTGCACAACACAGTGGCTTTACTTGCACGTGGTACTGGCAGAATTCCAGAGAAGACCACCGTGGAGGTTCTGCTCCTTAACTTTGATCCTGATTCTATACATTTGTCCTGCAGAATCTCAAACCTACCCTTACCTATGTCATTGGTTCCAACATGGACCATGACCACTGGATTCACCCCTGCTCTGGCCAGGAGCTTGTCCGCGTATTTCATGAGGTCTCCGACCTGAGCACCAGGCAGGCAACATGCAATGCGAGACTCATTTTCCCGCGAACAGACTATACTGTCTATACCTATGATTGAGTCCCCCACTACTATTAACTCCCATTCCCTGGGTGGCATGATGGCCGCCAGGGTGCCCTGAGGCTCATCAGTCCTCCCACTCACAGAGGACTGGGCCAGATCCTCTTCCTGCAAGGGCTGGAATTGGTTGGACACCACAAGCTCTGGAGATGCCACCCTTGCATGTGCGTGCCCTTTTCTACGCTTGCGCCCTAACGTCACCCAACTCTCTCTCCCTACCTGCTCTAGAGTCTCCCCCCTACCCAGCTTCGGCGTGCAGGCTAACTCTCTAAAGGGCATACTAATTAGTTCCTGGAACTAAATTATAAATTCTGCAGGGCAGTCGAGACCAGCAAGTTGAGTTTCGAGATCAAGAATCTTGCTCTTGAGATGCTTCACAAGCTGGCAACGGTCGCACATGAAACCCTCCTGGAAGTCTCCTTTCAGAAATGCAATCATTATGCAACACTCGCACTACACTGCCGATGGCCACATTTTAACCCCTATGTATTGGTCTATTGCTCTCCCTGCACTGAACGAATTACTGCCACACTGCACAACACTACACTTTACTGCACTTTACAATTATCTTTTTACAGTCGGTTGTTTGCACTCTGCCTTCACAGGAAACGGCCACTGTCAACAGATATATGCATGAATAGAATCAACAGTCAAATGGGGCAGTTGGCACATTCTGCCCCCGTGGATAGGGCTTGCCCTGGTCTAATGTGGCGTGTGTGTGTATTTCACAGGAGTTAACAGAGACCTCTAGACTGCAGACTAGAGAGGACACAAAGCAAAGTGTGAATGTTTGAGTAGCGTGGAGATAATCGTAGTGCAGTTAGCAGCAACCCAAAGGGCACCATTAGTGAAGTGTGTGTGGAGGGGGAATTGGCTTTGTACAGCACTCTGCTGGCATGGGGGGAGGGGCAGGCAGGCAATGGGCTTTTTACAGCACTCTGGCATTGGGGGGGGTTGTGAGGCTGTAGGTCTTCTTTTGGTCAGAGTATAGTAGAAAAGACACAAACTTTTGTAAGATGATGGAATTTAGAGCAGGCATTACAGCGGAGGATATGGAGCTGTCCTGCGGAAATCTGTCTGCCTTTGGAGTGAGAGCCCCAGTGTAGGGAAGAGGCAGGCCATTTTCCACGGCTAGTGCATTGGAAAATACATACATGTGCATGCCAATTGAGGCTGCTTCAGCAAGGGAACACTTCACTGAAAAGCTGCTGGAAGTGTTTTTGGAGGGGAATGAATTTGTGTCTGCGGTCACGGGGGGCAAAGCCACAGGATCTCAGCATGTAACAGCACAAGGATTGCGGTGGTGGGGGAGGGGAGGCCATGCTGTTGCGATCCTGGCAATTCTTAATTCTATAGCAACGGGTGACTGCAATTCCTCGATGATTTGCCGCTCTTGATTTTTCATTTGTTAACTTTTTTTTTCTGCTTTTCTCTTTTCTTGCTGAGGAAACATGCTCTTTGCGGAAGTTGAACCCTCAGAGCGATAAGCGGTGTTTGGTGACAGCAGGGTACAGCAGTTTCCTGATATTGCGCTCGGTGGAGGGATACAGGGCACACATGGCAAAGATACATCTCTGCCTGGAGAAAATACAATGTTCTGATAGAGCCCATGTGATCTCCTCTACCATCTGAGACAATGCTGTGTCTCCTCTAAACTGTGTGTCTTCCTGTGTGTGTGTGTGTGTGTGTGTGAGTGTGAGTGTGTGTTCATGTGTCTGCGCACTTCTCGATTAAAGATGGCATCGTGCAGGAAGTTTATTTTATCACCCTAATAATTGGTTAAAAGAAGTGCTAAAATGCTAACAATGGATAGCTTCAATGTGGCAGACAGCGATTGCTGATTAATTTGGTAGGTACACACACACCTACAAGGAAGCATCGTCAGTAACAATCAAACAACAATACACAATACGCGTAAAGGGTGTAGCCTTGGATTGGACCCCTCTTGGAATTGGTATTTGCGAATGCAGAGTGTTGTATTAGAATGAATTTAAACACGTTGTGCAGAAAGGTGTCAGCGCTCAAGCAGACAGCACGAGGGGCTTAGTTGTCTGTCTGTAACTCATCTGTGAAGTTCACAGGTAAAAGGGTTGAGCACTGCAAGCCTGTGAATTGCCAGTGATCTTTTTGCTGTGAAATTATAACGTTTACATTTTACATTTTAGGCATTTAGCAGACGCTCTTATCCAGAGCCATTTGCAATAATTGCATTTAAAATGGTGGCAAGAAAACTCACAGCTAGAGCAAGAGATCAGTACCACAACAGTGCGATAAATGGCGTTGTAGACAGATGTGCAACACACCTACAAAACAGGGGTAGAAAAGCTAGGACTTTTTTTTTTAAAGGGAAGAGTGGATATATTCAGTGGAAGAAGTGGGTTTCCAGTCTGTTTCAGAAGATGGCCAGAGATTCTGCGGTCCTGACCGAGTGCGGAAGGCCATTCCACCACTGGAGGGCCAGGGTGCGGAGAGAGGAGGCAGGGCCATGAGGAGCTGCACCTGGGAGCTCGAAGGGAAGGCACAGCCATTTTGGCACAGGAGGCCCACCAGAGAGGCCTAGCTGGGGTGTATGGTGGTAGGATGGAGCAGTACCCCTTGTGTCCCGCCGTGCCGGCACTGATGAATATCTAACATTATAAGACACGGGTCAGTACTTGTGCATGCAATTATGCACTTGCCTCCTTTGCCAGGAATTCAAATTGAATGAAATCACATTACTGTAAAAGTAATTTTGTAACAGGTTTGTTATTATTTCACTGTAAATAAGTAAAGGAAACGCCCCTTCGACTGAGTTCAGGTCCGCTAATAGCATTTTTCCACCGACAGCACGGTACAGCGCGCCATGCTAACCATTCGTACCTATAACTATCCCCTTCACGGGTCGAGTCCCTGTGTTGTTTTTCCACCACACAACAGAACCGTGAAGATAGGAGGGGTTAGATAGGAGGAGTTATCTCCTGTGACAAAAAAGAATGTGACCGCTGTGGTAACATTAGCACTGACATTGTAAACATTCCAGCTCAAATTCACAAAAGCAGAACACAACTTCCCCCGTAACATTATCTAAAATGTTCTTACCTCTACCCAGGCATTTGGGAGTCATGTCGAGATCAGCGAGCGCAGAAGGTACCATGCAGTGACTTCACACTAGGCTATATAATCTTTCATATGTATTATTCGGCGTTGGTCCTCCAATGAATTGCAATTTACCAAGATCATATTTAATACCTCATATTTCTTACATCTGTAGATTACATTTTTTTAAATTGTATAAAAATGAAAACATTAGCTATATTTGTCTTTGTGTTTACATCTCTGCTTTTATGTAGCTTGTATATGTATGTCCAGGACAAGCTACAAGTAGTAGTGAATGATATATCTTATTCCGATCGCTATTCCAATATGAGCATTTGCAATATCATACCGTCAAAGTTTTTGATATACAGTAAGTCTATAGCAACACTTGACGCTGGGCATGTTTTGTCCAATGCATTTGCATTTGTTTCCAACACATAGTCCCAGACCAGCTTTGTCTCCCCAGAACTCATTTACCAAAATCACACCCCAGACTCAGTCTCAGCCCTTAATTAACTTAATATAATGCCTATTCTATGATGTCTGGAACACATATCAATGATCAATTTTCCACCCATGTGTTTTGTTACATCGCGTGCTATATCGCAATATGTAGCAAGATTATCGCAATATAAGATTTTGCCCATATTGTGCAGCCCTAGCTATGAGTTTAAAAAAATGTAATGCGATGAAGGCGCAAGATTGTTCAAAGACTTTGTCATTTGACACTGTCCAGTTCAGATCCTTTTGTTTCAAAGGCCTGGGTTTAGCTCGAGCATCGGAATGCATTGAAGTGATTCCTATATCCAAAATCTATTTCTGTGAGGAATGAAAATGTTGTACTATGAAAATGTATATTCTAATTGCATGAATGAAAATGGCAATACAATACTTTGTCCTTTCAAAGAAAATGTGTTTATTTCAGTTTTCGTAACACAAACCTAACTCGTAGAATCACGCAAAACTGACACTAATGCCAAACTCTATATAATACTTTTCGAATAATAGCCTACCAATAATCGAAGTGAAGCAAAAAAAAAAAAACATGGTGGTTGTGTGTGAGCCAGTCTGAGATTTAGCATGACGATTCTGTGACGATTGCGCTTGACAAATAAATTGTCTGCAGTATTGCTAGCTCCACCCTTAGGTCTCTGATCGGCTTGGTAGTACCTAAACAGAGCAGTAGCTAAATTCAGCTTAGGTTCTTAGGTTCGGTACGGGTTTCTTCGGTACGGGTTTCTTAGCGGTGGAAAAAGCGACAAAACGCGGGAACACGGATTGGTAACCGTACCATGCCATACCGTACTGTCCGGTGGGAAAACGCTATAATTTGACATCTCTGCCGTTCTTGCATTGTTGGAGAAAGGGGTGGATGTTTCAACTGCTTTATGCCGTGTAAGCAAAGTTTCATTGCATTTCAGGGGATTTTTCACTCAGGAACATCGATTCCTTCCTCTCATTTCTTTAAGGAGAAATTAAGTAAACTATCTGTCCCTATTAGAAACTTGTCTGATAAGAGAAAACACCAGCAGTCATTTGAAGTAAAGGTGTTACTGACGTATACATTCAAATACAAGCTACTTAGTATTTGGCTCTTGTTTCGTTGAGTACAAACTTAAACAAAACAAGCCAGTATTCCTTTCTCAGTCACAGTCTGTGAATAGTGTGCTTTTATTCAAACAAGAAGTTCTTGGTATGTTGCTAAGCAACATAATGGAATCTACATTCAGGAAATCAAAGGTTTAACTTTACTCTGTTGGGAGTAAGTTAAGAGCCTCTTAGAGAGTCTAATGCTTTTCTTTTTACTTTCATCAGTAAAATTTGGATTTGAGCAATGTAGAAGGTAAACAAATATATATACACTACCGTTCAAAAGTTTGGGGTCACCTGCTGGAAACTATTTTTATCTCATAATTGACAATGCTTTACACCGTATACATTTCTGTAAATACTTTAAAATGACAAAAACACATGTAACAATGAACAAAATGAACATCAAAGAAATGTTCAAGAAAATTATATTGAAAATTGAATCTTGGATTCCTCAAAATAGTCACCCTTTGGCGTGAGAATAGCCTCACAAACAGTGGCCATTCGGTTAATAAGTTTTAGCAGGAAATCACCCAACATGTTTTCCCAGCTATCCTGCAGCAATTCCCAGAGAAACTTGTGGGTTGCTTTGCTTTGACTCTTCCTTTCCAGTTTGCCCCATACAAGTTCTATGGGATTGAGGTCTGGACACTGGGCAGGCCAGGTCTTTAGTTTGAGTTGTTGTTCACATTCCTCCTTCACCAGATAGTTCTTGCACAACTTCAAGGTGTGTTTCGGGTCGTTATCTTGCTGAAGAATGAAGGAGTGCCCGATTAGCCATAGTCCAGATGGAAGGTGACCCCAAACTTTTGAACGGTAGTGTATATACATATATATTTGATTTTTGCTGGTTTTAATAGATAAATATGTTTTCAGAGAAATTATAATCAGAGACATACAGGGAGTAGACAATATAATGGAAACACCAAATTAAAAAGTTTTTGTATTTTGAAGTAACTGAATTGCAGTTACAATTACAAAGGAGTCTACACGTGTTTCATATTAATGCCAATAGTAATTACCAATATGTTCCTGCTATAAAATATGTAAAAACTTTAACATGTGAGATTCTAAAGCCACATGAGAGATCTCAAGGCTTGGAAGGTGTGTAAGTAACAGAAATGGCAAAACAATTTCATGTTTCAAGGGGAAATGATGACGACATATGCCAAACAAGGAAAACCTGCATCAGGAAAAAGGAACAGTGGGCACAAGCTGAAGCTCACTGAAAGCTTAAAAACCACATCTACTCCATGACCAAGTCTAAAAAAACAACAACTGTCGTGAGCTCCACAAAGCTGGATTTTATGGCAGGGCTACCTAATGGAAACCGCTTGTAACTAAGGCCAGTGTGCAACAACGTAAAATCTGGCGTAATGAACTGGACTTCTGAGCAGTGGAAGAAAGTAATATGGTCTGATGAGTCGTCTTTTACTATTTTTTCCTACATCTGGACAGGTTTATGTTTGGAGAAGTCCAAAGGAAACCTTCAATCCACATTGCCTGTTCCCCAACTGTTAACATTTTATATTTTAAGCATTTAGCAGACGCTCTTATCCAGAGCGACTTACAAGATGTGCATTAATACAAGGTGAGAACAGTCAAAGTTAGCGTACAAGATCAGTGCAGTAAAACGGCAAAAGACATCATTGCAGGCGTCTGCGTATCATACCTGTAACATTGGGAAAGAAAAGGTTAGTGGGTGTTTTTTTTTTAAATTATTATTTTTTTTAATTATTTTTTTTAGAACAAGTAAACAGTGGTGATGACAGATTGACTAGATGGACAGTGTTCAGTGGTAGTGAAGTCTGAAGAGGTGGGTTTTGAGTCTCTTGCGGAAGATTGGAAGTGATTCCGCAGTCCTGACCGATTGCGGGAGGTCGTTCCACCAACGAGGGACCAGGACAGAGAAGAGGCGAGACTGCGAGGAGCGGCTGCCAGGCGCCCAGAGGGATGGGGCAGTCAGTCTGCCAGCGGAGGCGGAGCGGAGGGGTCTGGACGGGGTGTAGGGCGTGATGAGTGACTGGAGGTACGGGGGAGCAGTACCTCTGGCTGCTTGAAAAGCCAGCACCAGTGACTTGAATCTGATGCGTGCTGCGATGTCGAGCCAATGCAGAGAGGAGAGTAGAGGGGTGACGTGGGTGAACTTCGGCTGGTTGAACACCAGGCGAGCAGCAGCGTTCGGACTAGTTGCAGTGGCTTGATGGCACAGGCCGGAAGGCCTGCCAGCAAGGAATTGCAGTAGTCCAGACGTGAGATCACCAGGGCCTGGACCAGGAGTTGAGTGGCCTCTTGGGTGAGGAACGGTCTGATCCTCCGGATGTTGTGGAGGGAGAAACGGCAGGTCCGAGAGATCGCTGCAATATGGCTCGAGAAGCACAGCTGGTTGTCCAGGGTTACCCCAAGACTCCTGGCAGACTGGGACGGAGACACTATGGAGCCTTCCACGGTAATTGACGCATCAATCATCGGGAGTCCTTCGCTGGGAGGAAGAGCAGCTCTGTCTTCCCCAGGTTCAGCTTCAGGTGGTGGGTGGACATCCATGCGGAGATGTCAGCCAGGCATGCAGAGATCCGTGCCGGGATCTGGGTATCAGATGGAGGGAAGGAGAGAAACAGTTGAGTGTCATCAGCATAACAGTGATAGGAAAAACCATGAGCAGAAATAACAGAGCCAAGTGACTTGGTGTACAGAGAAAATAGGACAGGGCCTAGCACCGAGCCCTGCGGGACACCGGTAGAGAGGGTGCGGGGAGAGGAGAGGGATCCTCTCCAGGCCACCTGGTAGGACCGGTCAGCCAGGTAGGACTCAAACCATGTCAGCACAGATCCAGAGATTCCCATCTCGACAAGAGATGAGAGCAGGATCCGGTGGTCCACGGTGTCGAACGCCGCCGACAGGTCAAGGAGGAGGAGGACGGAGCTAAGGGATCGGGACTTAGCGACGTGAAGAGCCTCAGTGACCGCAAGGAGAGCAGTCTCTGTGGAGTGGCCTGCTCTGAACCCAGATTGGTTGGGATCAAGCAGGTCGTTCTGTAAGAGATGAGCAGACAGTTGATTATAGACAGCCCGCTCTAACGTTTTGGAGAGGAAAGGGAGGAGAGAGACAGGTCGGTAGTTAGAGATGACAGCAGGATTCAGAGAGGGTTTTTTGAGGAGGGGGACAACCTGAGCGCATTTGAGGGAGGAGGGGACAGAGCCAGAGGAAAGAGAGGAGTTAATGACATTAGAGACAAACGGGAGGATGTCCATAGCAATGGACTGGAAGAGGGGGGAAGGAATGGGATCAAGAGGGCAGGTGGTGGGACGGTGGGAGAGAACAAGTTGAAGGATGTCCGAGTCAGGGAGGGGTGAGAAGGAGGACAGAGAGGTGGGAGGTTTAGGTAGCGGGATGGGAGAGGGAGGGGTAGGGGGGAAGGAGTTGCGAATGACCTCAACCTTCTCGTGAAAGAAGGATGAGAAGTCATCTGCGGTTATAGAGGAGGGGGGTGGGGGAGGAGGAGGGGTGGTTGTTAAACATGGTGGTGGATCTCTTATGGTATTAGCAGCCACCTTGAATGAGTCATTGGGTCTGATTATTAGTCTGCATGGTAGAATTATGAATACAAAGCCATTTTAGTTGACCAGTTGCACCTTATTGTTCAAACATTGTTTCCTCAAGATGTTCCCATATTCTAAGATGATAATGCACCCATACACCCAGATTCAAGGGTTGTTTCTTGAACACCGGTATGAAGTCAAACACTTCCATTGCCTCCCCAATCTCCAGATCTAACATCATTGAACATTTATGGGAAATTCTGGAACTTAACGTGCGGAATAGATTTCCACCGCCTTCATCTCTCAAAGAACTGGAGGCTTTCCTTCCTGAAGAAAGGTCCAATATCACACTGGAAACAGCTCAAAACTTGTGTAACAGCATTCCAAAAAGGATTGAAGCTGTTCTGAAGGCAAAGAGCAACTTCTTATTAGTTAATAAATATTCATATATTGTTTGGTGTTTCCCCATGTATGTAAATTCTGTCACACTCAAAGTGGAGTGAAGTAATACAATGCCTTGAGTTATGGGTAGATATTAATCACAATGGCAAAGAGCAGGGTTTTGAGAGGCCAGTGCACTACAGATCATTTTTTGATGAGACGAGTATGATCGATGAACCAATTGCTTTGGGATCGTTTGTTGACGTCACTTCATTTTTTTGCCCTACCAAAGAATATCAAGGTGGGCAAGAACAAAGTGCTAGTACTATCCATAATTGTATTTATTCTTTTGTATTTATCAGCAAAAGATAATTTATTGAATCATCAGTTTTGTCTATCCTGCCCCAGGGATCCCTGTAGGATTTTGTTGAGCACAACACATCTGTATTTTTTCCTTTTTAATTTATATCAGAACATATGTTGACATGTTTAGCAGGCAGGATTATTAGAGCAATTCACAGATGTGTCCCTTTGTTTTTTTGGTAGCAAATGCATAAATCCACCTGTACTGTTTCTGCTGCAGTGTTTACTATGGGGGGCTCAACTAGTCCATGGGTTTCACTCTCCTACACTCTGATTTCTGATTGGCTTGGTGCTTAGAATCTGCCTGCCAACGGCCAACTGAAATTCTTCATGAAATTGGAGACCACTCTGCGGTCTGTGGACATGGCAGACCGGGCCAATTCGCTGCTCAGGGTGTACTGGCCTTAGACCAGAGGATGGGAGATTTCTCCATTGACCCATTGCTCGGAGCTCCTAGCTCACATTGCTCAGAATCCAAATCTTTATCGGAGGCTGAAATTAGGACATCCCACCCATACACTCAACTGCCAGATTTTATTCTGCCCACTACCAGTGAGGCGGTTCACAAGAACCTACGTACAAACACGTATGTTTTCACACATAATGTCATTTTAATAGACTACACTACAAAAAAAGTAAATACAGATAATAAATGCTGAGTAGAATGAGTTAATGACTAGTGGTGGAAGTGACCATTACAATACCTTATTTTTATACCCAATTCAATGTTCACAATACTTGCATGACACATGCACGTATAAATTGTGTGGTTAAGGGGGTTTTCTTGTGTTTGAAAATCCATGACAGAAAAATATACTGTAAGTTTGGAGTTGATAAAGAGCTGTATTGTGAGTTTGCATGAGTGTGTGTGTGAAGAAAGAGAGAGAGAGAGAGAGAGAGAGAAAGAGATGATCTTTTCTTTAGTGAAAAATGCAGTAAGTTTTGGCCATTTTATTGTTCGGGGACACCTGGAAGCTTTCCTCTGTAGCCACCATCTGACTTTTGAGTGTTTCTGTTTACATAACCTTTGATGAAATGTATATTAAGCATTTTACCGACACCCACTATAAGAAGAATGGGAGGCATTCTCTGGACGGTTCTTTTGTCCTTTTGCATTTAGAATTTTGGCTAATTCCAGTGGCCCCGGTTTTAATGACGTTCCCGGCAGTGGGCTGCGGTTTGCTCTGACCGGGCCCTGAACTTTACGAGGTATGTTTTGATAGGGAAAAAGCTTCTGTTATCAGGAGGGACTGCAGACCGGGCCCAAACGAGTTTGAAGTATCTGTGAAAAGATTCCCTTTAATCCTTTTAAGTTGCTCCGCTACACCCGCACCATTTGTCCTCGCAGTCCCGCAGCGCTGCCTTTCCTCCCGTCCCCTCCCCGTGCCCGCGTGGGACCTCAGTGTGGAGGTGCAAGATACTGCAGACTGTTTAAAAAAAAAAGCCATCTGTCCTGGGGGGTGGGGGGCGAGGGGGTGAATGCGTGCTGGACAAACAAGATGACAGACAGTAGTGAAAAAATACATTTTGACATCACTCACGCACATGCCAAGTGAAGTGGTCAGAGTTGTGGAGTTTCACAGCTCCCACGGGAGATATACACACCCCTGTGTGTGTGTGTGTGTGTGTGTGTGTGTGTGTGTGTGTGTGGTGATGGTGTAAAATGCTGTTATCATATTAGGTAGTGAGTCATTGTATTTTTTGATATATTTCAGGGTATATCAAATGTGGAAACAATCATATTTCACAAAAACAGCCTTCCCATCGACTAATGTCCCTTACAAACTTACATTCCTGCCACACATTTAGAAAACCCTCTTTCCCCCCTTGCACCCCCATCCCGATGTTTGGAGCCTTCATTTTTCACCGCAACGCGGGGCTCTGTTGTTGCAGAGCAGCCCGTAATAAGGCTTTATTCCTGGCAGGCTGGGCCTCTCTTGTCCTGCCCCCACCTGCTGGGACTCTGAGCCCAGGCAGAGCGGGGGGTTCTCTGACCACTCGGACGGACAACGGACAACAGCTGACAACATGTTTTGAGAATCAGAAGAAGAATAAACTGAAAAGGAGAAGAACGTGTTATTGAGTTTGATTCAGAGTGTATCTGTGAATGAGTTTGATTCAGCGCCTATCCGAATGCATACATATACACATTTGTTTGGCTTGAATTTTCTCACTGTTGACTTAAATGGATGCACAGTATGACAATGAAATATAAGCCATTACAATCCATTTGGCCACAAATCACTGTCCTGCTGGAAAGTAATGAGTTCACATGCATTAATTAAAAACACTTGTTTAAATGTGTTACTCAAAATTGAACACAAATTGCAGTTTAATTTGAATCTTAACTTCAGCTGAGCATGTCTTCCCTGCCTCAAACATTTTTTTGCCTTCTGGGAAAAAATAAATGCATACAAGTATCGTCATAATCGTACACATCTTATAACTATATGTGCACACAACAGTGTCATATTATTGACAGATGAACATGTAGTGGCATGAGTATAGGAACATAAGAATACATAATGACGAGAATGGGCCGTTCAGCCCATCTAGGCTCGTCATGTCCTAATCTAAAGAGTATCTAGTACTGCATCTAGCCTGGACTTGAATAGCCCAAGTGTTTCTGCCTCTACTACCCAACCTGGCAAGCTGTTCTAGGCATTGACAACTCTCTGTGTAAAGAAAAACGTCCTAATATCTATGCGGAATTTGCCTTTAACTAATTTCCACCTGTGGCTTCTTGTTCTGCTGACCCCACTCATCTTAAAAAATCTTTGGTATTTCACTTTGTTAATCCCTTTTAGGAATTTAAAAACCTCAATCAAATCCCCCCTAAGTCTCTGTTTGCTAAGCTTAGATTGAGTGCCTTAAGTCTATCCTCATAACTTTTACCTTGCATACCAGGTATCAGTTTAGTTGCCCTTCTTTGAACTTTTTCAAGAGCTTCTATATCTTTCTTGTAGTGTGGTGCCCAGAACTGCACACAGTATTCTAAGTGAGGTCTGACAAAGGCATTATATAACATTAATATAACTTCCTTTGATTTATACTAAATACTTTTTGCTATGTATCCCAGCATCCTGTTGGCATTTTTCACTGCTGTAGCACACTGCAGATAGACTTTGATCAACTACAATTCCGAAGTCTTTTTCAAATTGAACACCTACTAATTTTTCTCCTCCCAAAAATACTCTTGTCTAATGTTTTTATTTCCCACATGCATAACTTTACATTTAGCAATATTGAATGTTATCTGCCACGAATCTGCCCATTCTTGGATTTTGTTTAAATCATCTTGGATTACTTTAGTCGATTTCAATCTGTTTGCCAAACACCCGAGTTTAGTATCATTTGCAAATTTAACTATTTTGCTACTAATGTCCATATCCAGATCATTTATAAATAAGGAAGAGCAGAGGTCCCAGCACCGATCCCTGTGGGACACCACTGCCCACAGCACCGAGGTCAGATACGGCCCCACCTACTGTTACTCTTTGTATCTGCCCTTGCAGCCAATTATGAACCCACTCTGAAACAACTCTTGCATTTCCTACTGAATTTATTTTAGCAATGAGCCTCTCATGTGGTACCTTGTCACATGCTTTCTGAAAGTCCAAATATATAATATCATAAGCCTGGTTCAGGTCAACACACTTTAAAAAAAAGTGGTTTGTTAGGCATGACCTCCCTTTGAGAAAACCATTTTGGCTCTCCCTTAAAATACTATTATTTTTCAAGAATGATTCCAACTTATCCCTAATAATACATTCCAGCATTTTACATGTGATGCAAGTTAAACTGACAGGCCTATAGTTCCGTTGGTCAGTACATTCCCCCTTCTTATATATTGGAATTATACTACCCTGCTTCCAGTCTACCCTGCTTCCAGTCATCTGGTATTTCCAGTCATCTGGTATTTCTCCAGTATTGGCATATTGGTATTTCTCCAGTGATTATGGATTGCATAGAAATATCTGTCAATGTTTTATATAAGTTCTTTGAGTACTATGGGATATATGCCATCAGGGCCTGCTGCCTTAATTGTCTTAAGTTTTTTTAGTTTTTTTTAGCACTTCTACGTCCCTTATCTCAAAGTCCTCCAAAACATTCTGTACCTTGGCTATACATTTAAGCGTATTTATAACCTCTTCCTAGTAAAGCTCTCAACAAAGTAACTGTTTAGTGTGTTAGCAATATCCTTATTATTATAAACCAAAGTTCCTCCACTTAACCTCATCATTAACTTTCCTTTTTCTACTACAATATTGAAAAAACTTCTTAGGATTACCTTTTGTATCTTGGGAAATTTAAATTTCAAACCCCCTATACCTGAAATTATTTCCTTTTTAGCCTTAGCCCGCATATTACAATAATCTAACTTGTTTCTCTCTGAGTTATCCTTTTTATATACTCTGTACAGTCGCTTCTTTTGCCTCAAAATCTCCCGTAAAGATTTAGTTATCCACCGCGGAGACAGTTTTTTCATCCTATTTTTCCTTACTTTTGGGATGAATTTACACTGTACATCTACAATAACCCTTTTAAGTGTAGTCAATTTTTCATTCACAGTTCTGCAATCTAGAAGTTTTACCCAATCTATATTACTTAAAATTCTCTTTCATTTTATTAAAGTGAGCTCTGATAGTGAAAGGCTGGAACAAAAGCCTGCACGGCCAGTAGATCTCCAAGACTGAACTTGTGCACCCCTGTCCTAGAACCTCCCCAGGCACACACATATCCAGTGACTTTTCAAGTGCTTCCCAACCCATGCACACAGAGACACTCAAACTTTTCAGTCTGAGTTCTCTTTTGCCCCAAACACACAGAGACCCTCGCCACTCCTCACAGTGAGAGTTCTCTGGCAACCAGCCCCGAGACATTCTCCACTCTTTCAGTGAGAGTTCTCGGACCATTGTCCATAAATACTCTCGACTGCCCGAGTGCGAGTTCTCTTCCAATCACACCGAGGGCGAGAGGCGGACCCTATTTCAAGGCGCCCTCTCACTCTCTTTCACGATCACACCGAGGGAGAGAGGCGGACACTCTTAGTGTGCCCTCTCTCCCTCTTTCCCACACACACAGGAAGCACTCTACTCAGTCACTTTTGACAAACGCACACAGAACGCAACATAGATTACACTTCCTCAGACACAGAAACCCCCTTGCGGGGGAACATACACGACAGTACGTCACACCTGACACCACACGACATGCATGCACATGCACACGAATGACAAGACAACAACTCTGAATACACACACATGAATGCCACCACCAACCACTCAATACACACATGAATGACACAACCAACCACTCAATACACACATGAATGACACAACTAACAACCTCTCAAGGTGCACACATCAATGACAAGACAAAGACTAACTGATCCCCCACTCGCCCCACCTGCTCTTAAATAGGTTTACTTTCTGCCTGGCTCAGGTGGGACTCATGAGGCAATCACCTGTCTATCATTCATACACCTAATTACAAAACACCAAACAATTAGCAAACCACACCCACTCACATTCTCACACACAAAGTGAATAATCACTTACCATCCATACTAATCAACACTAATTAAATCATAATTAACAATCAATTATGACCTTTGAAACAACCTTCTGGGCAACATTTCACACTCTCACACCCTGCGAGATTGCCAAACCTGCCCCCAGAAAGTCTCACTGCTCCAAAGGCCTCCACAGCATGGGAAAACAAAGGCAACCCTGCCACTCCCATGTTGCTGAGACCGACGCCCTCCACAGCTTCCTAAACAATTTGTACCCCTTCACATTATATTCATCTTCATCCGCTGCACCAAGCCATGTTTCAGTAATACCAACTATGTCATAACCCCCATTCAACATGACAGCCTCCAGTTCCAAAAAAAGTATTTTTTATGCTTCTCGCATTTAAACACATAAACTTCAGAGCCTTACTCATGCTTACATTGTCCTTCCCCTCACATAACTGTGCCGAACCCCCTTTATTCACATTATGATCTAAAAAATCTTTATTAATTATATCCTCAGATTTATTATACTCCACCCTGGTATCTTCCATCTGGGCAGTCTGTACCTCCCTATCCTTAATACTACTACGAATTTCCCTCCCTGCCCCCCCAGTCCCTAGTTTAAATATTCCTCCGCTACCCTAAGCATACGCTGGCCCAATGCAGCTGTACCTCTCTGGTTCAAGTGTAGCCCATCCCACTTGTACAGGTCACCCCTGTTCCAAAAGTAGTCCCAGTGCCCCATAAACCTGTACCCCTCTTTCCTGCACCAGGTTTGTAGCCACGTGTTATATCTCCATATAAAATTCTGCTTGCCTTTGCTAGCACATGGTACTGGAAGAATTCCAGAGAAGACCACCAAGGAGGTTCTGCTCCTTAACTTTGATCCTAATTCTATAAATTTGTCCTGCAGAACCTACCCGTACCTATGTCATTGGTTCCAACATGGACCATGACCACTGGATCCACCCCTGCTCTGGCCAGGAGCTTGTCCGCGTGTTCCAGGAGGTCTCCGACCTGAGCACCAGGCAGTCAACATGCCATGTGAGACTGACTATACTGTCTATACTTCTAATGATTGAATCCCCCACTACAATTAACTCCCTTTTCCTGGGTGGCATGGCCGACAGGGTGCCCTGGGGCTCATCAGTCCTTCCACTCTCAGAGGGCTGGGCCAGATCCTCGGTTGGACACCACAATCGGTTGGACACCACAAGCTCTGGAGATGCCGCCCCTGCATGTGCGCACCCTTTTCTACGCTGGCGCCCTACCGTCACTCAACTCTCTCTCCCAACCTGCTCTAGAGTCTCCCCACTACCCAGCTTCGGCGTGCAGGCTAACTCTCTAAAGGGCATACTAATTAGTTCCTGGAACTCTACAAATTCTGCAGAGCAGTCGAGACCAGCAAGTTGGGCTTTGAGAACAAGAATCTTGCTCTTGAGATGCTTCACAAGCTGGCAACGGTCGCAGACGAAGTCTCCTTCCAGAAACGCAATCATCCTGCAACACTCGCACTTCACTGCCGATGGCCACAACTTCACCCCTAAGTATTCTTTTCTTAGTAAGTCTATTGCTCTCCCTTCACTGAACAAATTACTGCCAAAACAGAGACACTAAGTCGATAAAAATATTGTAAGCACCGAGGTGGTTCCGAACAGTCAAGTGCAGAAGTTACTAAATGGAAACAACACCCCTCTTAAAGCTAACTTGAAAACTTTTGGTCCGGTTGCCTGTAGCAAGGGAGTTAGTAGCAGCCAACCGAAATGGCTATATCTCAACGCTTGAAGGTTAAACAATTAAATTTAAGCAAACAAAAGCTAGTTAGCTATAGAATATTCTCCTGCTCTTGGATTTGCTCCTGAGAGGGCGAAAAAAACCAAAAAACCTTGCGTCAACTGGGTGTAATGTCGAATCGGTAACTTTTTAACAAGCTTTCCGAAGCTAGACAGGGAAAAATGGAAAATTCCCTCTCTGTGCCCTAATGGCGACAAAAGTTTACCTTAAGAGCAAATCTTTTTATCCTTTTACCCTTTATGATGACAAACGCAGAACTTCAATCAACAATACAAAACACAATCCCAATAATATCAATGACAGAAACAGCAATCAGCAAACAGAAATCTGCTCAAACTCTCTGTATGAATGACACAGTAATCCTGTCAGGCAAAGCAAAGTATTATAATAAAGGGTATTATAACCCTAACCCTAACCCTAACCCTAAGCAACCTAGAGAAACGATTCCGTGTTAACAACAAATTATTTTTAAATGTATTTCGTTTTTTTCCCCTGTTTTTCTCCCAATTTTGTGGCCAATTATACCCTCTATTCTTCAATTCACTGTCCCCCATGAGCCCGCCGCATGCATTTACAGGACAAGCCACCACCCTGGGGCTAGCAATGAACTGCTTCCTCCAAGTTGGAACTTGCCTATTTATTTTGCCCACCGGGAAGTACTCTGTGCTCCTCGGCTAGCTTGTGCCGGCTCTCCCTCCCCTCTCCCCCTGGGGCGGACAGCCAATCGCCGCCCCCGAACAGGGCTCCCTGTCAGAGCCGGGCTTGCGCAGTCAGGGTTTGATCCCCAACCACAGTGGGCAACCCTGCATTCCGGGCGAATGCTTTTACCGTTACACCACCCGAGGCCCCTTTGACACAACAAACAGGTGGTGGTGGAGGTGATCTTTGGCATGTGTGCTATGATCAGAGATAACCTGGGTCTGAGCGGGGCGTGGCAGCGTGTGTCACAGATCCGACGCATGGTCCTGATTAGGGCTTGATCAGAGATAACCTGGGTCTGAGCGGGGCGTGGCGTGGCAGCGTGTGGCACAGATCCGACGCATGGTCCTGATTAGGGCTTGAGCAGAGGCTGGGGCTGCCTGTTTGCTTTGACTGTTTCCCGGGTTACTCTGCCTCTCCTATTGTTTGTTTGATCACTTCACTGCATTAGGGTTGCATGAAAAGAACCTCTTCACTGGGGCCAAGGCCTTTGCCCAAATTATGGGAGCTGTTTTGACTGGCTGCCACCTTTTATTCTGACCGCTCCATCGGACAATAAAAAGAGCCTGAGTGGGAGGACACCCAAAGAAGACAGACACACACACAGTATGTACACATACACTCAGTCACACACACACACACACACACACACACACAGTGTGTACACATACACTCAGTCACATACACGCACACACACTGTGTACACATACACTCAGTCACACACACACACACACACACACAGTGTGTACACATACACTCAGTCACACACACACACACACAGTATGTACACATACACTCAGTCACGCACACACATAGTGTGTACACACACACTCAGTCACGCACACAAACAGTGTGTACACACACACTCAGTCACGCGCACGCGCACAGTGTGTACACATACAATGTAAAATTACAAAAACCAAAAACATATGCACGAAACCGGAGATGTGGTATTTGTGAGGAAACCTGCTATCAAAATAGGCTCATTCAGGTTTTTATTTGTAAAACCTAAGTGTATTTTCTGCTGTTGAGGTTTTGAGGATTTCTACTTAAACAGAGGTAAATTGAGCTCTCAGCTCTTCAAATACTCTTTACCAGAGTGGATGGAATAAAAAAAGAGCACAGTTCTCTCTATTTTTTTAATTTAAATTTAAAAAAATCGTTTTTAAAATTTTTCTTGACAATTGTACATTTTCAGCTCTATGGTAAATGGTTCTTCAATAAGGATTTCCACGTAATGGTGTAAAAATCTTACATTTTAAAATGCTGTCATGCAACATTTTAAGAGTCCCCATAAAAGCCGTAATGATGCTGCCATAATGAGGAGCTTGGAGTTTCTCACTTCCCCTGTTCCTGAGAAAAAACAAACACAGGACAACACAAAGCAAAAGGGTTTACATTTTTTAATGTGCCCGACTAGTCCCCCTGACTGTTAACTAGCAAAGGTGTGGCTGGGAGCAGGCCGAAGCATCGTGTGCCAAAAATGTAGACATGCTGTTTCATTAATTATTGTGAAGCCGTTTCACACAGTCTGTGTTTGAGGTAGCTGGATTAGGCATAGGGGATGAAATGCTTGCAAACAGACACAGGGTCACACGGGCTGGGGTCAGAGGTCAAGTTGGATGGAGGAGATTAAGACACTGTCTGAAGTGTCTCGATGTCATTCTATTTTGGCAAATAGATTGTGCTGGCTTAGCACCGTGTGTGTTTTTACAATTGCAACACTTCAGTTGAATTTTCACTGGACATTTTGATCAATTAAAGACAAAATTCAGCAATGACAAAATTGTGTGTAGAATATCAGGAATCAAGCACAATTTGATTTAAGGAAAGTAGGACCTTCTCTCTCCACTCTTACTGCATGTCTGGTGATCATACAGATGGATGAAGCAGGAATGAAAGTACCAGCCTTTCTCTGTAACGCCCTTTCATCTTTATTTCAATCAACATTCAAGCAAATATGAAGGTTTGTCTCTGGTTGCTGGTGGGGGTACTGGTGCCGGTTGGAGTACAGGTGGCAGTGGCTCAGTGGGTAGCAACATGGGCTGGCAAGCAGAGGGTTGCTGGTTTGAATCCCCGGAAGGCGAAATTAAAAAACAATGACTGGAATGCCAGTTCACTTCCTAGGGCACTACTGAAGTGCCCTTGAGTAAGGCCCTGTACCTCTAACTGCTCCAGGGTTGCCGTACTATGGCTGAACCTGCGCTCTGACCTCTCTGATGGTGTGTGTGCATCTAGGAGAGGTATGCGAAAAGATACATTCCTATTACCCTGTGTAAGAACTGTGTGTAACATGGCAAATAAAGATCCTTATGCTTATATTATTCAAAAATCTCATCAATAAGAGGAAACAGTCACTATCTTAATCAATGATTGACCTTTGTCTCCTTGTCATGGGTAAACAACATGGAATGAAGAATCTGTTTAGACATCGCTGAAGGCGTGTGGTAGCGGACGTGTGGCGCAGTGTATTTGTTTTATTGAAAGCGGGTGAAGACACTGATGGAGACGTTTGGCGTGGCGAGGCTGCTACTCGAGAAATGAACAGAAATGTGTATTATGCACTTCCTGTCTCCGTGCACCACAACCCCCCAGTACAGTTGTGTGGGTGTCCATCCGCTGTCATGCAGTGTCTCAGTGTCTCCTCGCTGGTCTCCCCTCCACTGTAACAGACTCTCTGTTACCCCAGGACATAAAATAAATTAAGAGCCAATTAAATAACTAAACAACTAGCGCTCAAAATGCCCTAAATTCATTACTTTAAAAAAACATTAAAAGCATTGGGATAGAAAAGCATTTCACTTACCAGCCACTGATTACTTTTAGTTGAGCACCATTTTCTGACAAAATAGCGAGAGTGTGCATGCGGGAGTACGGGAGATGACCCATCTCCCCAATGACCAAATACATGGAATCAGACCAAGTTGTGCTTGGAGCCATGATGGGCCGATATGAATAGCCATCAGCGTGACAGAGAGTGTCATAATAAGAGTCTGTCCGCAGGCCTTAATGTGACAGTCCGGGCAGGGCTGGAGCATGCTCAGTAGGCTCACCGAGCCCATCCCTCACCACTGCATAGCCCGTGCACCCGGGGTGCTCCCTCTCCACGCTTCTCACTGACCTTTGTCTACCTTCTGTAGGTCTGGAGGCACGGAGGGAGAAGTCTGGAAAAGGAAAAACGAAAGAAAATAAAAGAGGAAGGGATTCCAAATAATGGACACTGGGGTTTCCCTAATTGTGGTGGACATATCCAGCCGTTGGAGGGCGTTTTGCTGTTTGCTGGAGCTGGGGGACAGTAAAAGGTTAAATTAATTTATTCTCGCCCCACACTCATCACAGCAGATGCAGGAAACAAGGAGCATCTACTGGGATTGGGGGCTCTGATATATAATATATGCTTTGGATAAAAGCGTCTGCTAAATTGTTGCAGTGTTGCGTGTGGGGGAAGTACTCAGCAGGCATGGTTTGGAGACACAGCACCTACAACATTACCTCCTCCCCCGGCTCCGTCTTTTCCAGTCTGTACAGTGCCTTGAGAACTGAACGCTAACAGGGGAACTAGCTGCACCTTTAGACCAGTTTATTTCTGCTCCTGGCAGCAATTAAACACTGTGCGTTAACAGTGTTTAATCGCTTCCTTTTCCTCTGTACATTTCCAGGCAGGATGGCATGTTCTTTTTTTTCTCAGAGACAAACAGGAATTTAATTACTGCTTGCTGGGCTCGTAGGGAATCAAATCTGCCCATCAATTATGAAGTGCAATAGTCCTCTTGGCACATTTAGAGCGAGCCGCACCCTGCCTTTCCAAAAACCCTGGATTATTATATATATATATATATATATATAATATATATAATAATAAATCTAAAATCCATTATGGAGAACTCTAGCAAAAAAAAATACTAACATGAAAAATGAACAGAGCACCAGCATTAATCTATGGGGTTTTCCTCTTAATTTAGCCATTATAAAAATGTTCTGTGAATGTAGCATGAACATTAGCCCCCTTCTGAGCTATTATCCCAGCTGTCTGCTGCTGCAATTTCACACTTCACTGCTTCAGACAACCAGTCTACTTGAGTCTGCCAGCCCTAGATTTCACCTTACTTCGGTAGTAATACACCAAATATGCACTATACAAGGGAAATGTTACAAACGTGAAATTATTTGTGACTTATAAAGTAATACTAAAGATATGATTTGTTTAACAACACTAGTGCCCCCCCCATCGAAAACAATGTAAGGGATGTATTAAGATACATATATATTCCACAGACACATTCACTTTGTTCGAGACTGTTGATTGATTATTGAAGGAAAATGAGAGCCTCCGCTTCTCTATAGAAATAATACAAAATGTGATAAAGTAAGGTTTTGATGTTGAATGGTGGCTCACTCGTTGGGTGATTAATGGAGTTCCTATTGGTGCGTTACATCCTTCACATTGCGGCCATAACCGTGTGCCATTTATATCAAATACCATGGCCTGTACTACAGCAGGGTTTTCCTCCACACACCCACCCATCCACCCACCCACAATGCTAATTGATCATTTCTAATGCTTGAGTTACGCCATCTTCAAATTCAACAGCCAAACACGGGAGGCTGTATATTATTCATGTTGAATGCCCGTTTATTTCCGTGAGTAGTGCAGGGCTGCTGTTCGAGGCAGACATGAAACACTGACACACAAACAGGTTTACACAGAGGCCTAGCTTCTGTTACAGGATAACCACAGGAACGATTTCCCCCAAAAACAAAATAGGTGACTATCTGTTTTAGGTTGCAGTTCTGAATATTGCACAAAGAAAACCTTTAGTTTTTGTAATAGAGGCACAAATATCCAAAATGCTTTTATGTGCTGTTGCTATACTTTAACAAGTATAGGGTGTTGGGGGTAACAATATCAATAATATTATTGAGTAACAATGTTATTTAAGTACAAATAAATCTACTACTGTTCATAGCCATAAATGTATAGTTTAGAAGATTTTTAATTCAGAAAGAAAGAAAAAAATTAAACATGAGCAAGAGAATAAATATACACCTCTGTGAAGCACTGTGTTATTTTATTCAAACAAATAATACAATTACATCCATAAAGGTGAGCAGAACTTTCAGAGGGAGTGAGCTTGAGACCCTTTGTGTGTAGAAGTGTTATTGTATCTCTAAATATATTACAGCATGTCTGTAGAGGGGGGGTATGGGTCAAAATTGTTCTCACTGGGGATGCAGTGGATATCGATGAAACAATAGCAGCTTAGCTTTAAAAAGATGAATGGTATTATACATTTACATTTTAGGCATTTATCAGACGTTCTTATCCACAGCAACTTACACAGTTCACACACAATCCATTTATACAGTTGGATATTTTACTGAAGCAATTCAGGTTAAGTACCTTGCTCAAGGGTACAACAGTAGTGCCCCATCTGGGAATTGAACCTGCAACCTCTGAGTTACAAGCCCAGCTCCATAACCATTACACTACACTGCCAGCTGCATTATTACCCAAATTATTTGCATGTTAGTCATGTGATCAAGGATCTGCTTTACCTCCATTCGTGCCCCCCTCACTCCCCCCGTATGTTACAGGTGCGCACCACAATGAGGCTGAAGCAGCTTTTTCTGTTGTGTAGCAGTCCATTCATGAATTTCACCTTCAGGAGTTGTTTTTTAATTTCCATGCCAATTTTCAGCACGCCTGCTAATATATAAGATATAAGAGATATAAAAGTTCTCTATTGGTCAGTAAAATGCTTTAAAATGCAAGAATAAAATGGTATGTACAAAATATATATACAGTATATATCTTAAATTCCTGAAAATTACTACTCATTTTTTTTGAGAAGTGCATGCATTTACTAAACATGCATACAAACATAACTACACAATGTTTGAAGGAGCTTTATTTATTATTAATCTGATACACAAAGATTATAAATGAGAAATTCTAGGAGGCGGGGGCGGGGGGTGTAGCAATTATCGGAGTGATTGTCCTGTGCGCTGAAAGGCAATCAGCATGAGGGTTGGAAATGCCTCCGGAACACCTATGGAACAGGTATTATCCTGGTATGAGGCTGCCGCGGCTCACAGAAGCTGCCAATTTCCACCGGCACCTGGCGCCCGGTCTCCCTCAGAGCCGGTTCTCACCCGTTCCTCCTCCCTCCTGCTCTCCACTGGCTAATTCCCCTCCGCTTCTGCACCCCTCTCCCCCCCGCAAAAACCTGGATACAGAAAAGCTACCATGGATTAATCAAAGAAAAAGAAAAAAAATAGAAGAAAAAGAGCTTGCGCAAGTTTTTCACAAGAAAAAGAAAAAGAAAGCCTTTCGGAGGAAAAGAAAGGCCGTCCCTCCTCGCTACCCTACACGACTTCCAAGAACAGAACCACATTTTAACAAGTATAAAGGTTTAAGTGTTTTGCTGTGGTAATTGTACATTATATTTATTTGTAGTCTTGTTTGCCGTTGTTCGGGTATATGCTGGTGGATTTTGAGAGGGTCCCAATCATACAGACAAGGCCAGAGCATTGGGTGGCGGCTAGTGCCTTCGTCTTGACTGGACCTGAGAGATGTGGAGTTGTCACTTTAGAAACACGCTGCTGCCATATTGAAAGGCTAATGTCCATCCACTGCATGTCAGTGCAATATATGTATGCATATGTATATATTTTATATATGCATTGGAATTTATGAGGAAATTCTTGTTGGCTTTTGAGTCATCAGAACCTGCTTGTTGCCCTAATTGTGAGTATAGCTTTAGCCATTTGTTTGTTTAATTTGTAAAGAAGGGACTGTGTTTTAAGAAGGCCCTGCTCCACATACACCCCCACCCCAAAGCCCCCCCAGTGAGATATTGATGAAGCCTGGGTTGGTGCAGTGGGGAGAGCAGCCACATCATTACCCTCCCCATTGAGAGAACCCCATTGACTTGCTCACCGACGGGCTCAAGGGGATGGATTAGCCCTTCTTGTCCAGTGCCTTCTTATCACCCCCCTGCCCCCTCAGCTGGACCTTTACCATTCTCACTATCTCAAAGAGCTGGGCCCGGAGAAGGAGGGGTTACAGGAGGAGCTTAAGGACCTGTCTTTGGATTATGAAAGTTGTGCTTGCTTTATATTGATCTTACCTTGTGTTTTTCCATGAGCACAGACACAACTGCCGTGATAATGCGTGATGCCATCAGATACACTAACGCTGATTGGAGTTGAAGCGGAGAGCTTCCACCCCAGGGTGTGGTGCCCAGCACACAAACAGAAAACCACCTTTTGAAGGGAAGCTGCTTTCTGGTCCTGAATTTGGTTCTCTTAATTTGTGGTTAAACACCACATTGATGCCCAAAGGATCCTCCGTACATACATCCCTCCCTGTCCACTTTTTCTCGGTACCAGTGTCAATCAAGACTTTTCCATGAACAATTTTCAATGAATTTGGACTTATTTAAATGCAAGTATTACTCTCGCATTTTACTGTAAATCCGAGTTAAGGACTTATTTCGATTGGATTCAATTGGCTTGCAGCGTTCCTGTAACTCACGGCCCTTACTGATTTGTGGAAAAACTGCCCAAGCCATTAGCTTAGTGTCTGAAACGTGAAGCAAAACGTTCTTGCAGTCGCTTTTGAAAAGTGAATACCATAAAAAATATGTATTCAAACATTAAAATACAACATGCTTTTAAATTCATTGGCTTTTTGTTGTTGTTTCCAGCAACTGTCACTTATAGAATGGAAGAATATGGAGTATGAAGTCTGTTCCTTATTTTGCAGTGGAAGCAGACTGTATGGATTCCTATGAAACCTGCTAGGATTCTTTGGATGTGGAGTTGGCTGCTTTAGCCATTGGCTCAGGGCTAACGTTTGTTCACTGGGCTGAAATATGAAAATATGAATACAGATACAGGTGGATCCTTTTGGAACTGAAAAATTAGTTTCATCCTTTTTATAAAAATAAAAAAATCCTGGCCAGCAGCTGTCACATGTTACAATGTACAAATGTTATTGTGGGCCTGCAATTTTTTTACACCATTTTTTAAAAACTTGCTGCCAATCTGTAAATATCGCAAATGGTGCACATCAACAGTTGATCTCCTTTGACAGTGCAGCATTGTTTTGCAATTGCATGCTTAGTGTCAACCATGTAGTAGAGCAATATCTGTCTGAATTAAAGGACCTTATGACTTGGAGCCACAATACAGGCCTGGTGCCAGCAGTCTGATTAATTGACACTAAATATTTGAAGCACAAAGTATGCTTTGGAGAGATTTAAAAATGATTGTTCGATCACGATGCACTCAATGGTTAAAGGTCTGTCTGGATGAAATCTACAATCTCTTTAAGAAGTACATAGATTATAAACTTAGTGGGAAGGGTCACAGAATGCGGGGGTGGGTAGAGGAGGGTTTGAGTAATTAGGAAACAAATTAATCAAGTCCTTCTTTCTCTCAATTACAAGAATTGTTTGGGTCAAATGCTGCCTACAGATAATGATACGTTTTGGGCCTTTTTTCCTTTTGATACTATTTTGTAAGCTTGGGTGTCTAAAAAGCTAGTTTTCCCAATGTAAAAAATATATCATGCAGTCCTGTTATCTTATAAATGAGTATTATTTGTATAATAGCAGAGTTATACTTCAGCTCTTCTTACTTATTGCTTTAAACCTAAGTGTTGCACTTTTTTTGCACAACTTAAAGAGTTGTTACAGTATTTTATTACATTTGCACTTTAAGTTTCAATAAAAGAGTTTCGGAAAACCTACATCAGACCAATACAAATTAGGCCGACCTGTTTATCTTTATTTACTTGATTGCTATCTAATCTATCTTGATTGCATGTTTTGCACATAAATCTATATATTGACAGAAATAAAATGTATTTATATTATACTTTATTTTTTTGAACAGTTCTGCAACTATTGTGAATTGTTCATCAATGAAGGTACATTATAGAATGTAGAAAAGATTTTGTAGTCGAGTAGTTCCAAATCGTTACGTTCGTTAGTCCAAATAAATTATTATTCATGATTAATTCCGTTTAGTTAAGAGTCTGATATCACTCTTAATGTTATCAACATTTTGATTCGCTTGTATTAGTTCAACGCGTTCTTTTTGGAGCAAATATGATTTTGGCCTATATGGATTACATTGCATAGGGCGACGTGTTTTAACCCTTTAATGGTCTGCTCATTGTGACTTTTGCCATTGCTTTTTAATAGGCGAGATCATTAAAAGGTTAATTACTAAACGATTTCATCAGTTAATCAATATTGGTGAGATTAATATGAGAGTGATGCTCAAAATGCATTCTGATACAAACATCCATATAGAAGACCGTTTTAATCTGTTGGGGCTGTCCAGGTAGGTTACGTTAAATTGTTTAAAATTATGTTTTTGGACGAATGCATTGTATCTGTATCTGTATAATATTGAGAATAGATCTGTCCGCCTTTGACTGGCGTGAACACCGACAAAAGCATCTTAACAGCTTCGTTCTGCCAGTTCCCCCTATGTAAATTGAGTGATCAGTAATTACTTAGCTAATTTCGGGATTTCCCTTTTTCTTAAAAGAGCCTGAAACACAATGCTTTACAGATTCGCCGTTTCACCCGAAGAGCTTTATATGTATGTGGCTTTTCTGTGTCCTGAATATTCACTTGTTTCTATTTATAAGGAATGGAGCAGCAGTAGGCATTGATCTGTGGGTTTGACTGTCCCTCCAGGCCGGGCACCCAGTGGGAAATCGACAGGGTCACACAACACAAGACGCAGGAGAGCTATTCATTTGCAAACTTTGTTGTGTGAAGTTCGTTATTAGACCAACTAGCGATAAAGGAAATGTTCTCAGCGCAACTTTAGGCTTAAAATTAGGTTGCGGGGTCGAGTAAACTGAAGCACTAGGGCACAGGGGCGTGTTTAGGGGTGGCCTAGGGTGGCACGTGCTACCCCAGATGCTGCGGGCGCACCGGGCGCAAAATTCCGAGGGGCGCAAAATTTAAGAAGAAGAAAAAAAAAACCACAGTTAGGGCAGCGGTCCCCAATCCTTTTTGCATTCCCCCCCGGTCCGCGAAATAAATGAACTGGTCTCATCTTTTTTCTGCTTTTGCTCTTGTTTATCTGGCCTGAAATGTAATGTACTGTATGAATCTGTACCTAACTGTCTTGTATCAATCTTTCACCTGCCAAGGGACTACAGATTAAGATATCCATTGACGCCTTTTCCGGATATGTTGATTACTATGTGCTGTCCCCTTTAAATCAATTAAATGTAATTAAATTTTTAAAACCATGCAATCCCCAACATAACTGAGGCTAGAATCGCCACAATGAACCTGGCTCTACCAAACCCCACGTCAAAGCCCTTCCTACCAGGCTACGGGTCACTGCGCCACAGAACTTGATTTTTGTTATCTCATCTCATCTCATTGGCACTAATTAGTCTAGAGTCTGGACCCATAGACTTTCTCTTGCTATTTTTTTTCAATTGTCTTCACTTTTTCGTCTACGAGACTGATAAAATACCTCCTTGGCGTTTAGCCTTTAGACACGAGTGGGGGGAGAGAGGAGAGTCCGAAGTGCACGTGACATACAGAGGAAAGTGTAAAGTATGTCAGTTTCTCATTAATGCGTCTTTCGTTACTGTTGAAAATGACACCATCGAATTACGAGACACCATTGTTGAGACCTGCTGGAATTTGCGTTGTAGAACATTTGCATCATTGAATGAGGCATCATTGTTACTGCTTCGACACACTCTCCGGGGACCCATTCAGTTAAACTCTTCTGACAGCTTTGTGGATAAATTCGTCAAGTGTTTTGACACCTTGCCATATGGTAAGAAATCATAAAAAAAGTAATTGGCTATCAAATCTATTACCTCCGAAAAGTCTTAGACAACATTATTTTCGGTCGGGGAAACTGAGAGCTCTTACAAAACTGAACACCAGTGTAATGGTAGCCTACAACGAATCGTCGATAGCCTACAGGTCGAAGTAGCGACGACATTTTACATTTACATTTTAAGCATTTAGCAGACGCTCTTATCCAGAGCGACTTACAAGATGTTCATAAGTAGCCTACATGGTAGGAACAATCATATTTCGCGCAAAAGATCAAGTTCCAGTTCCATTAGGGCAAATGTAGAGCGCTAAATTAAACGAAAGTGGTAACACAATATCAAAGGCGGCAGTGCAGTGTAATGGTTAGGGAACTGGACTTTTGTACGTTGTACCCTTGACTTGTACCCCAGGTACTTAACCTGAATCGCTTCAGTAAATATTCAGCTGAATAAATGGATTGTATGTAACGAAATGTAAATTGTGTTAGTCGCTCTGGATATGAGCGTCTGCTAAATGCCTAAAATGTAAATGTAAATGTAAATGTAAAGGTAGGCCACAAGGAAACTTAAATAAAAATGTCCTCTTCGTAAACGAAACAGTGGTTTAGTTATAGGCTACATATGACACCGACTGGAAGCTACAAGTACTGACATACCCTGTTGAGTTAGCAAGGGATAAACATGTTCAAATGTTTCAAAGGTGCTAGTGAAATTGAATAGGCCTACTCAATGAGCAGACTGGGCGCTAATTCGATAAAGGGGTAGACGTTTAAGGCTATGGGTGTTGCTATTGTTGTGGCATATGAAACAACGTAAACTGGTAGTCTCATGTTTAATATTTATTTAAATGCGGCCACGTAATGTAAAATTTGACTCCATGTATTTATAAATTGTAACAGCGAATTTTTTTTTTAATCGTGGATATTCCAAGTGCAGGAGTAAATTGAACTGGTCCTGTTTTCTGAGGCAAATCTATTTGGCGGAATTATCATAAAACAAATATGAACGTCATTTTAAATAGGCTATAATACCATACAAGAAGGATATAATATGTTCAGGGGTTGTTTGTCATTTATTTGTACTCAAATGTAGACCTACTGCAAAAGTAGCCTACTGTTAGTGAATTATGCGGCCGCTTGTATTAGCACACATTGTCTCCATATGATAGGCCCTATAGTCTTCATGTATCAAATGGTTTAGCATACCTCGTTTGGAGTTAACTAATGGGTCTTAATGCGTTTTGGTCATTCAATGTTAAATATCTGGCCATCATTCACAACTTGAATAAAAAAATCCCATAGCTTACTTCCTTCGATTCTGTATTTATTGAAATGGCCTACATTTGAATACTATTGTCCAATCGGTTTAGCATTACAATAAAACGTCTATAGGTCTAAATGATAGATTTGAACGAGGTATGCCTTGGATTATTTTTCTTGTTGAAAACGTTTTGCATAGGCTTTTCCAGTGAATTTAGGTGAAAAACAGTCCATGTATTCACAGTCACAATTTAATGGAAAAATAAGTAAAACCAGTAGACCAACGTTAAGGCTATGCTAATTTATACATACATAGTTAAAAGTAAAATGAAAATGCAATAATTGACTCCGACATGGTCGTGCGTACAAATATGGTTTAAAGGTAGCCTAAACCTCCTTGTAAACAAATTATGGAAAAACTACATGGTGTCGTTGCGTCAATTTGATACAAATAGTAGCTAAAATAGTAGTTAAATAAATGAATGCTATTAAAAGAGTATGCCACTGTCCCACCCTAGAAGTAAAATGATTGTTTCCCTGCTGACATATACGATGTTGATTTATAAGGGTAGCCTATATGTTAGTCTGCAATCACCCGTTTAGCCTTCCCGTTTATTATTGTATTTGCATTAGGCTACTGTCCTTTTGACAACTAGTTTGAAAATCTTTATCTTCTCAACCTAACTTAACACATCATACAATTTGCATTATCTATATGCTTAATAGGAGGAGGGGAAGACAACGGGAATAACAATCCGAATGATTCATATTGCTACTACACTATTATTATTATGTCATACCTTGAATTAATCTGTATACTGAAACAAACTTTGTGTTCACCTGCTGAGGAACGAACACCATTTTCAAAAGAACACTTTCGGACCGGTTGTGCTGTCAGCACGAGTTTAAAGCTGCGTGTGCTCGTGCTTATCAACTGGCTGATGCTTCCAGTGCTTAATGCTGTTCTTCGTCACTTTAAGTAGGCTATATGTTATCCCGAATAAACGAATGATGACAATATTAGAAGCCTGATTTCATATTTTTTGAGATGGCTGTTTAGGCTACTAATTTTATGTAGTGGTTATAGTCACATGTAGGTAAAATATCACCTATTATGTGACCATATATGTTAACTCACTCCTTGCGTTCTTCACAAGGTAAATGCATTGGAAGTATTTACGGTATTAGTAGAATACTTGTCAGTGTTAAATACAATCTATCAGAGTTTATGGAGTCAAACGGAGACTGAAGTTGATAGTGCTTAACACAAATTAAAGCTGAAAAGCGTGCGTGAAAAGAGTGAGTAATATAGCAACATTACATTAAATAAACATTACCTGTAGCCTAATATTTTGCATATATTAGGGGAAGTTATAAGAACATAAGAATACATAATGACGAGAACGGGCCGTTCAGCCCATCTAGGCTCGCCATGTCTTAATCTAAAGAATGATTGGTTTTAATGCATAACTCGACTTTTATCCCGTGTGTTTTACAGAGACCCTGGTCTCGCAACAACACAAGGGATATAGACTCACCGTTCTAAGGCTAAGGCGCCGCTAGGCTAAGATATTCAACCTCAAATCCCTAATTCGGCCCTCAGTGTGATGTTCGCAGCTGAAGATAATCATTTTAATCAAAGGTAGACATTAGCCTACTATTCTTTATGAGAATAGATGATGGATAACAACAGCAATTTTGTTCAATCTCTAATACTTTATTTTACTTAACATGTTAAGGTTATTACGTTAACATTAATACGTCATCCAAATTGCTTTTGTGTTCATTGATATATTTACCCGAACGTTTTCTTTTTTCCTTCCCCATTCCATACAAAGCGACGTAAATGCGATGCTAGTATAGCCTATATCTGATACCTATATCTGAAGACAGTTACGTTGAATAAATATATTCAGCGTATTGATTTGACGTTCTTGATTTGACACGATCATGTACCACTTGTACCACTTTCCATTCTTACTTCAACATGGTAATAGCAAACTGAGTAATGCATAATTGTAGAACAACCTGATTATTTACGCACATTCATCTCAGGGTAGGTGCTGCCCACGTGCTTCCAACTACAGGGTGCAATTAAAAGCAGTAACGTTTGTGTTGACTAGAGTAAATAGACGTGGCCGTATGTAGGCTACAGTATTTCCTTCAAACGGATACTCGGGGCCATGTGTTGTAGCCTACATTATAACAATGTGACTGTACCTATGGGCTATAACTACAAACGGCTAAAACACCACACTCACAAAAATCACAAACAAAAAAACACACCGGAGCCAGTCCTTTAACCAAATTCAATTTTATTTAACAAATTCAGAGCATACATCCTTTCAAGTGGTGATATTGAACACCCTGTATCAATTCCCTAATTAAAGCATGCCATCAGGGGCAGGAAGTTCGCATGTTCTATAGGCTACGATATAATCATACGATCATTCTTTCCATGTCCTTCCTTATAGCCTAGACATAGTTAGAAGACGTGTGGGAATTTTAAGAACTGCGTGGCCTGGTATCTACAAATCAATATCTTAGAAATGAGCAGTAGGAATCACAATATTAATTAATATAGGCCTAGTATTGATTGTGCGCCTCGTATATCGAAACAAGACTACTTTACTTATTATGATTGTGCCTGTTTCGTGCGCTTGGAACTGAGAAAACATCCAAACGCAATTTATTGACGTTGTTTAGACTGCCCTTCTCATAATCCCATAATTGTCATAATTTAGTGTAATTCAACGAAGTTCCGAAAATAGAGTGCTAAAGCCTACTTAAGTTGTTGTAGCCTACATTTTCATTCAAAAATAACACATAGCCTACCGGAAAATGTAGGTTACTGCATGCGACAGGCAATAATGCGTGCTTGAATTAGGATAATACCTGGATGTGTAGCCTACAGGATCACATTTATTGCACGCAATAATATAGCCACTGACATCATTAGGACCACATAAACTCGATGGCGTGATAAAAGGCGTTTGGAACCTGCTTGCATCGGTGTATCCTCTCAGACCGTGCTTCCCTGCTTAGCTAACAGATACTAGGCTATGTGATTGAGAGGAAGGAGGAAAGGTGGGGGTGTAGTTTGTCCATCACTCTGACCAAACCATATTTACCCTAAACAGATTCTGTGAAACTGAGCAGCTCTGTAGCCTACATGTTTTTTTTTGCATTGCTGATTTTTAATTTTTAAATGTAATTTAGCCTCCGACCAGTACGAGAAAGGAGCGGTTTGATGGGAATACGTAGAATCAAATAGCTTACTACAGCTAGACTGATTTGTAGCCTATGAGAGCATTCGCAATTTTAAATTGTAGTCCATCGCGGTAAAGGATTTGAATGATTTGACAAACACGGCTAATTTGCCAAAGTAGCCTACATGGGCTCTCTTTGAAGTTACAATTAGGCTAATCCAAGATACCGATGAACACGTGCATTTGTTTTACACTGTCACTACCAAGGCTACCAACAACATCATTACCATCAAGCCACGGCTCCAAAATACTGCTACCAGACGGCATTACCACGTGACCGGCAGTGTTTTTTTTTCTCCCTTTGAAAACTTCTCGCAGAATGCAGATTTCTAGGCAATTCCTTTCCCGATATTTATATCCCGTAATCCTTTGATATAACTAGCATGTCCCATAGCTTCGGTAATAATGTGCTAGATTCAACATAATGTTCTCCCATAAGCCATTACAACTATTTGCTTTCCTAATTCACCAAGGTTTTCTATTACGACTCAGCGGGACATCGCCATATTGTGACGTCATATTATCCCAGAAGAACTTGAACTGTCAGAGTTACGCGCCTGCGCAAAATGTGAAAACTCGGCTGAGATCAAAACCAGTTTGTGTGTGTGTGTGTGTTGTGTGTGAGAGAGAGAGAGAGATTTAACTTTTATATTAAACATAAAGAGAAACACAAGAATAATTTACAAATGCTGAATATTTACACATATCAGAAATGTTATATAGGCTATGGACACAATATTGACGTATCTAAATAGAGTAATTCAATATAGACAGAGAACAGGGAAATCACATTATTTAATAGGCCTGTTGCCATGTCAGCATGCTGTCGCCATAGGCGCCGATCCCGTGGGTGCTCCGGGGCCCGAGCACCCACGGAGAAGGCCGAGCACCCACGGGGAAATGCCGCCGGAGCCAAATTTACATTGATTTGATACATTTCCTGGGTATTGAGCACCCACGGGCAGAAACATAAATCGGCGCCTATGGCTGTCGCATAGCCTACTATAGGGGCAGGGCAACACAAATAATGCAAACTATAATATGATGTAGCCTCGATATTTATTTAGGCTAGATGTGTTTTGCTCAAGTGTTTCAATAGTTAATTATTCCATTCAAGCTGTTTATCGTCCACATGGACAAAGTATGCAACTTAACTGTCTAGGCCTACATATCAATCGTAAGATAAATGAGCTTATATTTTATTTTTGTTTTATTCAAGTCGGTGCACTTTATGCAGGGCGTATGTTGCAAGACACATTATGAAACTTTAACTTAGGATTTAACAGGCTATGTTTCAGAATTCTAAAAGCAATATATAACACACACTCACCCCAATGACAACAATTAGTCTAGGCTGTAATTATGTAAAATATGTGTATCTTCTTTGTGGTCGGGCTGTGGGCTATCTATCTTATTCACCTTAAATGCGTGTCATTAGTAATTGTGTAACAATATTTAAATGAATGTAATATAGTTATGCCAATCGAAGTATTGCTTTTTTTCTTACATTAAAACGGCTTTCGATATTTACTGTGGGTACAAATGCTTAATCCTTGGTTTCTTAAATGTAACACTTGAAAATCTAAAGAACGTAACTGCTAAGACGGGCGTGGAGTTAGAAGAGATGTGGAAGGAATTGACACTGTAACAAAAGCACATTCATTACGTTCCTGTCAGAGTACTGATCGTTTTCTAACGTGAGCATGATAAAGCACGATGCAAATCAACGTTGACAAAAAAAATGTGTCAATGTCTTCAGAAAAGTGGCGCCTCGGTTTCAAGTTCACTTCGATTACCTACTTTATCCTGACTCCATCACGAGCAGAGGAGAGCCAAACACTTGTAGTCTAAAAATCCCAATTATAAGTCACAGTTCATTATGGCATTGCAATTACCAGTCAGAATTTCGATGACGGTCTATTTATCACCAAATGATTGATAACGGTCGACAACGAACAATTTCTAAAAGTGTTGAATAATTTTAGCGTATAAGACAATAACATTCATTCAGTGTAGCTATAATAATTTGCCTCCAGCAAAGCACAGCGACACACAATTGGTTAACCATCTGCTTTTCAGGCACAAAGTGAACCATTTCCCCGATAATTTGTTGTATCATAAACTATGCAGAAACTAGGAAGACAATTTCAATGCAATGAGTTACGTTCTTTAGAAACAAGGTATGCCTACATCAAAAAAGCGTATTTAGCACCCCGGTGATTCATAGTTTATAGCTTCTGTAAGAAAGAATCCTTCTACACGGGATTCAACACCAGCAGTATTGTTTATCCTCGTGAATACGAATATCATAATATCATGTCCATCAATCGAATGTGTAATCATATCGATATTAATTCCACATTATTTAGCACAAAACAGTCACATTTCCACAGAACTACATTCACAACAGCGTAAGCAGACAGACAAAAACATTTTATTTTAAAAGTTACTGTGATGCAACATTGATGCACACACTGAAACACATATTCTTTGCATCCACAAAGACAATCGTTGCTGGAATAATAAATACGTAACTCGAGATTAGATTGGGGGTATTTTTTTTACTCCAGTATTGTAAATACTCATATTATCCCTTTTAGAATATAGCTGACAATTATATGTATTTATTTAACTTCATGTGAGATAAACTAACCGGTCATAAACTGGCCCATAACTGGCTAATGAGTGTTACCCTTTAAACGTGTGCTTGAGGTTGCACTTGAAATCTAGCTTACACCTTAAATGATAAAGTAAGCAAAATACATAAAATAAAGTCAGACGGATTTAAAAGGAAAATTGACAGAGGATTACTTGCACGATCATTTTCCATCGCTCCATAAATAAAAAAAACAATTCAGCTTTACATGATTGATATAGTAGGCTACAGAAAGGCCTGTATCAAAGGCCTCACATGCTAAAACAGAGTTGACGGAAATAAATCCATTAATAGACAATCGGCAATCCATATTATTCATATGATTGGTATTTTCCTTATATTAGAACAAGACACCTTTATGCATTTAAAAAAAAGATACAATCGCAATATGTGAACTTTAGATTTAAGATTTTTTAAATGTTAGGTTATGATCCAAAACTGTACAGTCTTGTTAGAAAACATTTCCATAAATATCATTTCAATGTCGGAACTTATACCGATATCTAAATTACAAATGGATAAATATGGCATCATGGGTATGTATTTACATTGTTATTAACAAAAGGCAACGGCATATTCAACTGTAACAATCGTAATTGAATACCAAATTTCTCCACCTGAAGACGGACGTTGACAACACATTAGACCCCATCAAACAAGGAAAATACATTCACGAGTATATATTTATTATTTATTTATTTTTTGTTCAAGTTCAAGACAAAGACTTTGGCACGTTTATTAAGACTATGTGAAATTTTAACAATCAATTCAAAGGCGATATGAGTATCACCCTGACACACCGTGAAAGATTTATTCTTCTTTTAAATAGATTTTGAGAAAAATACATGAAATTAAAAAAATAAAATAATTATCTGTAAACTAAAAATTGACATCCCATAATTTTTTTATTTTTAAGAAACTGTTATTGTATTATTTTCTTTTTCTGTTTGCTTCTCATTTGGAGTATAAGTCACTTTCAAATCCTGAGAATGGGCGAGGGCTGGTGGCGCGTGGACATGCTATCTTATTTCCTTCAAAAAGCTGCTCCATTACCCATTTGAACACTTTAGGACGCAAGTGGAATAGCTTTCCTTAATCTCGTGGTACTTTGAGAGTCTGCTCTGCTCAGTTTCAAACGTACCATTCATTAAAGTTGGGCGGGAGTCCGTCGTTATGCGTTGAAGTATTTTGCACAACTGACGGCGGTGTTTTCGTGGATTCTTCTGTATTTGTTGACACCAGAGCTGGTGGTGTGGACGACTCGTACCCAGAACTTGCAGCGGGTGAAGACTCTGAACCTTGAGACTCGTGTACCTACAATAAAAAATAGTAACAATATCAATTAAGATGTAGAAATAATAAATACACGACCTAGCTCTTGAATTGTCTCTATATAGGCTATATCAGCTACACATCTGAATGAAAAAGATAGATATATGCTATGTTGACATTGTTTTTGAACATATTTTGTCTAGTCCTGCGAAATCAACATTACAAAAGAATGCATTCAAATAAAATGAGAATGCTATTTACTTTGCATCTTTAAGCGATTAACGAAGCATAGAGTGCCCCAGTAAGTGTTTACACCCAGTAGATAAATAGTTTATTACCTTCATGTGTTTCCTGAGAGAGCTTGGGTGTGTGTAGGACTTGTCGCACACTTTGCAGATGTACGGCTTGTCCGAAGTGTGCACGTGCATGTGCTTTTTTCTGTCGCTGCTGTTTGCAAACCGCCTGTCGCAGCCATCGAACTCACATTTGAACGGCTTTTCACCTGCAAGAAAAACAAAATACACGTAGCTATTATTTCAGCCGTATCAGGTTTTAATCTACGACATTCTCACTACGCCATTGTTACTTGTCAACTCGTGAATTATGTATTAACTGAAACAGCCAATCATATGATAAACCGCCCAAACGATGTCCATGCGCTTGAGATGAAATTATGTTTTCCCTACGACATCGTGTACTCCTTAACTCCCGCGTATGTATTTCGCAGACACGACTAGGAACATTGTACGGTTGTACAGCAATTGAATAGGCTAAATGAGTTGATTGGGTCTGATAACATTTTTGCAAGCTGTTTATTTGTTGCGATGTCTGACATGTAACATTCCTATGTATCACGAAGTGATATGGTGAAAATGGGCTATAGGTGATTTCAAGAGAATGTTTGCCAATCAACAGCAAGCGCCGGAAATAACGGCTGAACTCTCAAGAGTAGCCAGAATTATCTGGCTTTTTTAGTAAAGTATGTGATCCTTACAAATACACTTTGCCCCGAGACAATAAAGCTCTCGTTTACGTTTAAAACATTAAGTAACTGCTTTTGGAATGAACGAATGCATTCACATTTGTTTACTCAACTCTGATTTCGAAACGCAATTGCGTATTTTATATCTGCTGCGAAGGACTAATTATTGTCAAATGTTGACGCCAGGCGCGTCTTTTTCTATAGCCTACTTAAGAAAAATGGGCCTCCAATAATCCCAAAACAAGGCGTGGAAGACTACTCCGCTCCTCTATATTCTGTTATCTACCCCTCCCCCATTTTTTTAAAAGTGAAAAACAGCCACAATAAAAAAAAGCTTATTTTAAAACGGAAGCGCACGGTTACGCGTACAAAACAATAGCAATGATAAATCACGAAAGCCTCTGTTTACCTGTGTGAGTTCTTTTATGTATTTTCAAATTTTCCGACCTGGCAAATATTTTTCCACAACCGGGGAAGGGGCAGGGGAATGGTTTCTCTCCAGTGTGCACTCTGATGTGATTTACGAGTTTGTATTTGGCTTTAAAAGATTTCCCTTCCCTAGGACAATCCTCCCAAAAGCAAGTATGGTGACTTTGTTCGGGACCACCAACATGTTCCATGGAGACGTGCGTCACCAGTTCGTGCATGGTGCTGAAAGTCCTATCGCAGGTCTTTTTGGGTCTGTTCATCTGGTTCTCGTCAATCCACTTACAGGACATTTCTTGCTTAATCGGTTGTCTCATATATCTGAAGAAAGCTCCGGGGCCGTGGTGAGGGGGAACGTTCATTCCCATGTTCATGTTGATCGGATGATTGTAGTTGTGAAGTTGCGTAGTGCCGTAATGGTCCGTGCGGGGGCTGGCAACTGGTCTGTAAGGGTCTGGTCTTCCAAAAATATCCCCGCGTAAACCCAAATGCATTTGACTATTTACTATGTGCCCATTAGGGGAAGTGTGACTCGCTGTCTGCTCGTGCAGCCCCGAAAACAGGAGATGCCCCGGGTTATCAGACAGTCCAGGGGGTCCGTGCAGACTCCCCGCCGGCGGACCGAAGATCCCATGTTGGGCACTACTCGCTGCGGACTCTCCACGGTTTCTTAACAAAAAGTCTCTGGTTGAATTGAAAGCCCCGCTGGTATACGAACCCACCTGCCCACCGTGGTGGTGTCCGAGCGCAGCTGCGTATCCGGAGGCTTGCGGGGTAAACGCAGATGCCTGGCTGGAGGTGATATCGTGAGTCACTGGGCTGAGTTTGAACGCTGCGGAATGGGAAGAATCTCCAAAGGGATTGAGCCCCAACCCCGGGTCCCTGTTCGCCATCTCATGGTGCCTCGGCGGCCCAAACCCCCCAACACCTAGCGCCGAAAACTGCGGACTGCTGTCAAGAAGCATAGTCATCAGGAATAAAAATGTAAAAGCTCGCAGTTAAAAAAACAACAACAAAACAAATGTGAATAAAATGTTTAAAAACCCACTAAAACGAGGTACAAACAGTATCTTGTTCGATTTCTGCGGAAATATAATTTTGAAAAAAAGGAAAATAAAGGAGAAAAAAGCCGCAAGTAGAATCCTTCCCTTCAGAAACTGGGGGAAAAAAACTCCCGCAACTACGATCCTCGAGAAAGAGGATCAAACTTCCCCCCCCTTACAAGTGAATGATGTCCTTGGACTGATAAAGTCAATCACTCACTCCTTGCACATAAATGAACTCGGGAGGCAGCCGCACCGATACCCAATGAGAGGCCAGCTACCTCCTTGGCACGTGACGAAAGCACAGTACGTTAATTGGCTAGATATCTGTTGATTGGCACTGTTCCGCTTCGCGCTTCAATTTGATTGGTCGGTCGGTGTTATGTTGCAGGTAAGGCAATGGGACTCGTCGCACGAATAATTGTGGCTGTTTATTTCCCTTCGAGACACGACAGCTCTTTGGAAACTTTCGGAAAGTTATCACATGTGAGATTGTATGAATACGCATATTCTATTGTGTCCCACAGATTAATACAAAATTCTGCAAGCATACGTACATTCTAACTGCTGTGACCGCCAAATCGTACAATGTAGCCCACTGATATTGTTTTTACGCTTTTAATATGAGGTAAGTCAAGTTCTATATAATGTAAATATAAACCAAGTTTATATACTATTATACAGGTGATCTGCTGAACTGCAGACACCTTGGAAAATGACTAATGTTCAAAATCTGTCCCTGAAAATCTGTAGATATTTGCCTCCTCTCGTTGCATGGGTTTGTAAGTGTGAGAAGTTTACAGGTCTCCTCACTGAATGTTCAGGACCCGAACAGGTACTTTCTTAAATCAAATTAAATTCGTTAAAATAACATTGCCCGAGTTTTCATGACACACTTATCTGACAGAATAATTGCATTTAAATAGCTCTACCACATATTATGCAATGTAAGCATAGTTATGAGCTATTTTATTCCTCCTTTTAAACGACGTATTATAAACTTCCTTCTTATTATAGACGTTATTATATAACTTTGTAGTCCTTAATTATTTATTTCTGAAAGATGGGATTGCTTTTCATTTCACGCATGTCATGATATTTGGCAGAGTTCCGAGTTCTTGCTTTCTTGCAGCCGCGTGGGAGGGGGTCCGTTTCCCCCAAAGCACTGTAGGGTGTAGAACGAAGGAATAAAGGACAGAGGGAAAGATAGCAGTAATTGTAATGTCCTCAGATTTTTTTTTTGCTTAGCCAAAAGGATCCCAGGCTATTGAGCCAGTTTCACAAAGTTTCCGCCGACTCGCTGCTGGAAACATAAAATCTGATCAAGTTCAGGGACGCGTTGAGTGTCTCAAGCCTTCCACATCCCTTTGCCGAAACAGTCCATCTGGCCGTAATCATTCTATAGCTATCCTGCTCTGATTTCTGTTGTTCATTCTTCGAGAGTAATATGAATGAAGTAGTAAGGTGAGTTCACTCTAATATTTATATTAAGTATTTACATTGTTGTGTCGGGAGCTGGAGAAAATATGATATATATATATGTGTGTGTGTGTGTGTGTGTGTGTGTGCGGGGGGCTGATGTTATGGATAATATGATGATGTGGCAAAGTAAGGCCCGAACAACATAAACACAATGTAGTTTAAATGACAATATTTTTAGGGGATCATAATACTTTCGTGCCGTTAAATGGATGACATGGGGAGGAAAAATAAAAATTGGTCAAGTTCGGCTGTTTGTGACATATATAAACACTGTACCGTGAAACTTGATGGGGAAATGTCAGCTGTACCTTTATCTGCCCTGCAAATCCGTGTTTGCTTGGGTTGTACATTTCTCAAAGAACATAGCAGTCTGCTTTTACTAGTCACTTTCATTGGTCCACGCGAGTAAGTTTTGAAGGGAAAGTGTAGCAAATAAGCTCAGTTCAAGACTGGCGCGCACGTATGCAGTATCTCTACCCCCCTCTTCACATACACACAATAAATGTGATGGTAAGTCTTCGACATGTTATTGAATTGCTGAAGAAGAAGGTGTCGGCAAGATGATCAAATGCATGCTGTCATTTTGCGTCTAGCTACATGGTTATTAAGGAGAGGCTCGCGCATTCTCTCGATTAGAGATAAAACAATACAATATCCTATTTCTAGTTTACCACTAATCAAAACGTTGTGCCATATAACAATGTTCTGAAGTTGCCGATTAGTGGAAGGAATCTGGCTGTGACATTTGACTCCAAATGGGGCCTATAGTATAGTTCTATGTTGCTTTACTAGTCTTATAAAAAAATATCTAAATAAACTGTTAGTCTCCAAAACTAGATGAAATCCCCTAACCCCCCCCACCGAAAAAAATTATGTTGAATTTCAGAAGATAGAAATTCCATATGCATACAGTATGGTCATTAGGCTATACAAAATAAATAAATAGATTGTTGGTATTTTTCTGTCTTCACCATTTTGAGGTAGGTAAGTAGGCCTTAAAATGTTGTCATATCCAGCACCAGCATCTGCACACATATTGAATGCTATGTTACAGTCTGTTATACAACTACAATCACCATCTTTTTTTCTTAAAAAAAAGACTTGCTCAAGTCTTTTATTCATTTGACATAGCATAACCATAACAACAACAACAACAACAACAACAACAATAATAACAATAATAATAATGTGCATTAGTATGTAGCCTACTTGTCCATTTATGTTCAGGCTTTGTTTGCATGGCTTGTTAACTGACGTCAATTTATAATTGTAATGCTGTTATATAAAAATGCCAGGGTGTATACATAACAAGTAGCATACCCATGATAAACACTATTGAGAGGCTGCCCGCGTTGTGCAGTAGCCTATCTGTTGTATAACTACTTTTACGTGTACATTTTGCCAAGGGTTATGTTGCGAAATATTAAATACCTGCCTTAATGCTGATTTTGGTGGTGAAATAATCCTGGATGGATGGGTGACGTACCCGATATACCGGCCATGGTGCAACATCATTGGGATTGTTTCATTGTGGTCTACTCAAACGCCTCCTTGCCGAGGCCTACCAATATATTGGACTAGCTTTTTTGATGATTCATTTTCATTCGGCACACGTGAATACTTTGTTTTGAAATCGCAACACACATGGTTGATAATGCATTGCGAGTAAAATATTTTAATTTAATTTACTTCCAATATTTTTAATTATCATAACAATTCATTTGCCCTTGTCTTTATTTTCACATGAATACATATGTGATTAGTCTGTTGTTTTGTTTTGTTTTGTTCTATTGGCATACATAGTTCATACATATAAGTGTTAGTTTAGTTCGCCATATCACTCAGATGTGACCACACAAAGCTGCGTATCAACATGCTTGCTGTGCAGTCGTGACCAAAAGGTGTTTTTGCACTTGATTTAACCATGACGACCGAAGTGAGAAGACATTCTAAAATATGATCAGTAGTGCTTGTAACGTGTCGAAAGCTCTACCAAATGCGTGGCTAATAAGAAATATTACATATTTGAAAAAGTATGAATGCCTGTTAGGACGAATGTATTTCATAGTTTTGACAAATACAACATTATATAGCCTATATATATATGTGTGTGTGTGTGTGTGTGTGTGTGTGTGTCTGCTTATAATATGTTTAATACTTGATTTCGTTTGAAATTCAAATATGAACAGCAATTGAATGAACTGAATGGCTTCTTTGGTCCAGTTTTATTGTTGTGTGTTTTGTCATTTTATGCCTATAATTGCTATGGTGATTCACTGTGTATTTTTTAAAAGAGATAATCAGATTTTAATTGTTTCAGTATAGGCTAATTATTTTAGTAAGGGCTTCCCAGATGCTTTCGTTATAAATAGTATTATTTCATTTTGCAACAAAAATAGTTAATCACAAAAACAGTTAAGCTTTCAAATCTTTAAACTTAAATATTTTGTTGTACTAACCATATATTTGTGACAATAAAGACCACCCCACTGTTTTCTTGCACCTGTATTAATACGGTACTTCAGCTCATATTCGTATTTCATGTTGTGCCCGTACACTCCTTTAGTGAGAAGAGGAGACACGCAAACTAAGATTTCCTTTTTCGTGCACTCGTGCACTCGGGTTAACTCCCGAATCCAGAATGTTGAAAAGTTGCAATATCTCTATCAGTGACCTATGACCTGGGGGTGGTTCTATTGTCTTCGTTTTTTTGTGCGGGGTACCCTTTTTTTCCAATTTTGACCCTTTCCGCGACACTGCTGCTTGAGTGGCAACCGAAGCTTGGAAACATTTAGCGCAAATATTTACCGTTGTCTTCTGCTTTTCCACTTCTGCGTTTCAGTAACACATGTGCAGCCTACGCATTGCACTCTGACCGAAATCCAACCAAAGCCAACCAGAACATCACAAAAAATCTACACAAGTTGCCGTTAAAATCATCAACGCAAGCCATATGGGATGTAATTAATTCTCTTGTAGGTGAAGATATGGATTCCATACCTAATGTGTGTCATGCAGTCTGTTACTGGCGTTGATAAGCACCACAATAAGCTCTTTTAGAGATAAGTGGAATATGAATGTTCGAAATGTGAACATATATATATATATATATATATATATATATATATATATATATATATATATATAACTGTGTATAGTTTCGGTTGTTAAAATGGTTTATCTTAAAAATCTGCAAACATATGTTACAATATGCACTGGAAACTTGGACGATGTTCTCTCTGTACTGCAGCGAAAGCTAGAGCAGCAGTCAAAGTAGTAAAACTTCAGCTAAAATAATCCCCGATGCGAACGATTTTTTAAAGAAAATAACAATTATCTGTGTCTTTGAAATAACTGCATACTGAGGTTAATAAAAAATAAAAGTTGAGGTGGGTTCATTCCCGACACACTTATAGTAAATCATTTTGACTGCCTTTGAAATGGGTATGAAAGGAGGTGGAAACGCTTTATGCCTAGAACGCTTTATATAGCTTTAAATACCGGGCAATTAAACCTTCGGCATTTTGGATACATTTTTTAGATTCATATATAGGCTATATATATATTATAGACAACTTGATCTCAAACATATAATCTATAATCGCATCTACAATATATGTAATTAAGTCATATTTTTTCATTGAATGTTAAAGACTCAATTTTATGAAACAACACTTTCAATAACTTACTTTGTGCAGGATGGCATATAGATATAATTTATAAAACAAATAAGCTCGCAAACAATTCAGGGCAAACAATGCTCCAATCACAGAGGAGCATGGTACGTTCCATTATTAAAATAGACTAATGTTTAAAAAGTGACAAATCGTTGTATTTTTCACTTTTTATAGCTTGCCACTACCAGACAGGAAAAAAACATTCGACCAGCAGATATTCAGCCGACTGCTATAAAACAAGAACAATCTATGATAGTGAATGCACCAGAAAACACTCATCAAAGGTATTTTTGGGATATATTTTAATCAATAACAACGTTCGGGCTGAGGAAAACTTTTTTGTCATGAACAAGTTCGACAGACAAGCCACGTTGAGCAAGGAATGCTTACGTCACTAATTTCACCTCTAATCACATAATTTGACTATTAATTTGAAACTTACCTTTTATTTCGTTAAGTAGGCCTACTTAGCGGAGCCAATGAATATGACTTTATTATTAAATATGCAATGAAAAGTTTAGCTTGAATCTAAAATTCATCATTTTGAGCAGTAAACATAAATCGTGAACAGCATACGCTCTCGTGTTTTTAGATGTAAAACCCGGCATATTATACTTCCAGGTTTTGCATATTGCTGCGCTACACAGTTTATATAGATCCCATTTCTTATTTTTTTGTTGATTGATTCAACCCTCACACACACAGGCATGAACTTCGACTGGCCTTCAGGGCGCAAAAGTATTCAACCTCTGTCCACAGGTAAGGGGGGATATAGCATAAACGTTATTTAGTGCTTTTATTTAAAGAGCACGCCCTTTATCCATGGGAAACAAAATGCATGCATTGGAATATTTTAGGAATATGTTTGGCTTAGCCAGGGGCTTGATAACTTAAAATACGTTGTTAAAATACGTTGTTAGCCTGTTAAGTTACTCTTTAATTATCTTTACAGGAAACGTAATTGGAGCCACTCACAGACATAGATTACTTTTGCAGTCTAACTCCGCGTGTTGTAATATAGGATCACGCCGTTTGAGATATTTTCTTTCAAATTGTATTGAGTTAAAAATGTATATATTTTGTATATTTGGGTAGGTGCCAAGTTAATATTTACAACGAAGCCCCATATATTGAGTTGTAATCCCATGGCGAGATTAAATAAATTGTATAAATTGGCTATACATGTGTTTAAATACTTGTATGAAAACAAATCAATGCTCAGCCCTTCCAGTCACAAATGAAAGCCAGAACAGAAGTTTCGTAAACAAATCTTTCCAATCACATATGTTGGTATTTTTCAGGTTCCATGGAAGGCTTTCTTGCTATTGAGGGTTCTTTAAAATTAATGTTTTTTCAAATGTAGGAAATTAGTGCGAGTTATATTTAGTAACAGACAAACCCTTATGGTATAGCCGTAACGAGTGGGGGGGCGGGGGACGTTCTGAAAACAATTTTAGTTTGGGGAATTTACGAGGTTCCTTTTTAATGCCGCGCCTGCAAGTCAAAGAGCGACCGATGTTTGGCAGTGTATCAGCGGCACATTTCAAAGCATTTTCTTTGCAATATTTCTAAAAGGAGTCCTGTAGCGAACGCATGCGTGTCTTTTTAAACCAGCCAAGCTCCCGTCAATCATATACAATTCCAGCCAATCCCAAAGCGCTCTGTTTTAAAAGCAGATCTACCCGCTGTGCTATTATATTGCACCATAGCCTGTTTAGAAGCAGTTTTTACTACCAGGGTTATTGCCACAAACCAAGAGGGCGCATAGTGAACGGCATGGGACGCACACCAACTTTAGCCAACTTGCGTGCGGTTGTAGCGTCCCATTCAAATCGTAGGTTGGGATGATGTATAGGGTAGATGATGAAACTAACGATTTCTAGGTGATTTCAAAGCACATGATGTGTCGAATTTCCGAGGTCACAGCCACACACTCAAAGCATGACTGGTCTGCCGAGGTTTAGTGGCTTCCCTCTTTCTTACGCCTATCCTGGGGAGAGCAATACTGAACCCAGCGTGGTGCTGCCACCTTTGGCAGGGGCGCACACGGGGCACCCCATTGGCAGCCCCTTAAAACTCTGCCCCTCGTATAGTTTACGAGACTACCCTGAGCCTAGGTCCAGCACTTATGACGGTTATTCGGCCCCTCAGCCTCCAGACTCTGGACATTCCAGTCATCGGTTAGAACACAGCCCTAAGGGCTCTGTCGGTGGAGCATATTTCATTGGAAAAGGCATGCCACTGGTTACTGATCAACTGGCGTCAAGACCTACTCAACACTATGCCACTGGAAGGTACAGTAACCTCGCCAGCTACAGAGAAAGCAGCAGTCAGGCATTTTTCACCGCTTACCACGAGCAGCCCCAGGGGTATACCGGTGTCACTCGAGATCTCGGCAGCCAAGTGAAGCTCAGTCTACCGGGGGAATTTCTTTCAAGAACAAACTCTTACAGTCATTTTCTTAGCGGCCAAAGGGGCAGCAGACAACAGGTAGTCACCCAGTTCATGGCTTTCTACAAACCATTGAATATATCCATACAACGAGGAGGAAACGACGCCTTCCTCGGCTTCTCCGTATCTCCGCATAACATAACACGCGAGATTGTCTGCAAGTGGAGTAACAGCCATGAGGAGTCTGGGAAGCGGCCTTGCGCGATGACATTTGAGACGATGCATGGACTTGTCACCCACATAACGATGGAACACGTAGGGGGACCCGAGCAAGTTGAAAACATTTGCCACTGGGAGGACTGCCCGAGGGAGAGAAAGCCATTCAAAGCCAAATACAAGCTGGTAAACCACATCAGAGTCCACACTGGGGAAAAACCCTTCCCCTGCCCCTTCCACGGCTGTGAGAAATTGTTCGCAAGATCAGAGAACCTCAACATTCACAAGCAAACGCATACAGGTGGGTGATAGTGATAATAATAATAAGAACAACAACAATAATAATAATAATAACAACTTTAGGAAATATTACCATTTGGAAGTCACAGCAGCCAATCCAAACCACAGATGTTTTCTCTGATCTTCTCTACCCACTGAAGGAAGTGTTACTGAACAGTTTGAGGACAGTGAACTCCGAAATAAAGGGGTAAATAGCGAATTTGCTAAATCAAGTTATGCAAATGAATATTAAATTATTATTATTACGTTAATTTATAGATCTTTAAATACTTAATAATTCATTTTAAAGAGGCTCGCGACAAATACGATTTATATTTTAACGAACCGTTCATTAGTGTAGTTGAGAAACTGATCGGAATACTGGCGGAATTAAAAGACACAAGACACAATAATTGAAAATACCTTTAATCTGAGCATAGGTAAATCAACACACATATAGGTGTATTCGCGGGCGGTGCATAGGCCTACTTTTAAAAATATATTATACATAAAGACGTATACAGATATTAAGACAATTGATACATAATCCCTTTGTTATTCTCATTGAAATGTTTAGCAGTATGTCTACTTTCAGTTTAATGCCATGACTCCGTAGAGGTTGAGCGTAGTACAGTTCCAGTTAATCACCTTGTTTTGCGGCCAGCACACACATAGCTACTCACAGATTAGAGGAAAATAAATATATAAACCACGGGACACCGGAGAGTTGTGACGTATATTTTACGTAGCGCTCCAGCCGCCCAACGAGGGGAAACTCCTACTGATAATCAAATGTCCAGCGTGGACGCCAGCGCCAAGGAGAGCGGTGCTGCTCAGCCGCAGGTAGCGCAGAGCACCGGATTCAGGGCTGTCGATTTTGAAACGATGGAAAGAAAGGATTATTTATCTTACCACGTGGACATATGCAATCGTAAATCAAACCATTATTTATCTAATCACGTGAACTTATACAATCGTAAAATAAACATTGTAAAGTCCTCCGTGATCGTTTAATATAGGCTACTGTGACTTAATTCCATAAAGGTAGTTGACAGTATGAATATGGGGATGAAATCTGAGAGGGATTTTGCGTGGAAATAATGGACTGGGTGTATGCACTTCACACTGCCTTGGTTGAAATGTAAAGAAATAGATTAATTAAACACGAAATCACGAAATCAAGAAATCCTGCACACCTCGAGCTATTCACGCTTGCACCGCTTGTTTGTTCTGGTATAAGATATAAACATAATTACAGGAGCTGTACAACGAGAGGTAGCCTACAACAAATTACAACAAACAAATAGATCCATAACATTCTCATTCATTTCCCAATTAGGAATGATCTTACTTTGTTTTCAAAATAGTGCAATACATGCTGATGATCTACTATGGTCTACCATGAATATATTCCTGTAGGCGTAGACATTCTTCGAAAATTGTAAATGTTTCAGCGTGAAATAATTAGAATTGATAACTGCGTGAATGCTGTAAAATATCTGGTGTGGCGATAAGTATATGAAAGGTGGATTTGGGGCAGGTAATAAAACCGATTTGATTATCCCGTGACTCCTGCGTGCATTTCAATTAAACCGGTTTAAATTAGATGTAAAGCAAAAGCAGAAGAAAAAAACTGAAATATAACAATCTTTAGCGCAATTGACGTACATGCACAGTAAACGTGCTAATTAAATTAATAGGCTACGTCGAAAAAGCCTTTCCTATTAGACTATGCTAGTGAACCACACGTTTCCTTACATAACACTCGTAATTTCTCCCTCCTTCGCATTTAGGTAAAAAGCCTCTTAAATGTGATTTCGAAGTCCGCAATCGGCGATTTGCTAACAGCAGTGACCGGAAGAAGCATTCTCATGTGCACTCCAACGATAAGCCGTACACGTGTAAGGTCAGAGGGTGCCAGAAGTGCTACACCCATCCAGGGCTGGACTGGCTATATAGTCTACCGGGCAAATGCCCGGTGGGCCGGTCTAGTTTTGGGCCGGTAGGGCCTCGGTAGGGCCGGTAGAATCATTTTATATATATTATACCACGGACCGGGTTCCGAGGGGCGCAATAAATTTTTCACGCATATAAACGAACTGGTCTCAGCTTCTTTTCGCGCAGCACCCCCGCCCCGTCGACAGATTTATTCGCGCAGCAGCACCCCCGTCGACAGATTTATTCGCGCAGCAGCAGCAACCCCCCGGTCGACAGAAAATGCGGCGCTCGCACCGGGTGCCGGGCCGGTCTGAGCGCGAAATGGCAGGGCCGATTTTTTCTCCCAGTCCAGCCCTGCACCCATCCCAGCTCCCTTCGCAAGCACATTAAACTGCACTGCAAGGCCTACATGGCGGAACCCGATGAGGATGCGGACAATGGAGAACACCTTGCCGAAGGCAGGTCGCCTGAACAAACGTCTTGTCAAAGCTCATCCCGTCCTAAAGCTCAAATGTCCTGCTCCATCCTCCCTGCCACACCCCAAGACGTTATGGCCTGACATGGGAGATGGTTCCAGCGCGAGACCTCGCCTTCTTCATGTGTAGGACAACAGCCTGGATTGTGCACGTCGATCGCAGTCTCTCTTTGACCTGTCACTATTACAAAGAGAACTGAGGACTGAGATTCTACAGTAGGCTACTCTACCAGCCAGACAAGCCGCAGAAGGGCCTTACAGTCGCACATTGGTTCCCCATTCCAAAAAAGTATTGTGAACGGCTGGTAGGCCTACACGTGTCACAGCGACCCAGAGGTTTTCTCGTCAAAGCAGTGACAGATCCTCCGTGTGACTAAATGATGGCAGTATATATACATGCATTATGACATTTTCAATATTTATTTGCATTCCTATCAGACTAAAATGAATTGATGAGGAGGTGCTACACGAGAGTGACAGTCCAAACTAATTTTGTGATATTGTAATTGTTTTGATTCAGTGTATTTCACCAGATCATCAGATAATTTGTGCCCCCATCGTTCGGTGGACGTTGTGTGTTGGGATGGGTCATTCACGTCACCACGCACTTTGTGACTGATAAGCGTTAAAACTTTAAAGCTTTAAAACTCGTGTTTAGTGTAGCTTTGGTCTCTAAATGTAATGGGGTTGGGTTGTAACACAACCGCCGCCTTTTCTGCTTTTGGGATTATAAATGAAAACGTCCCATTTTTCCTACAAAACAATTGTTATTTATTGTGCTTGCTTGTATACTGCAAGCGATAAAGAAAATAAATAATCAGTGTATTATGTGTTTTGTTCACTTTGTGATATTTTATATGCGAAACGAAGCAGCAGCACAGTTTCAAATATAGCCTACCCATTATGGACATTTGAGATATCGAAGGAAGTACGTTCCTTGTGGTATTTTTACATACCTTTTCCTCGTTATATCTGTCTGTGTAGCGGACAATGTATAATTCCAAACAGTTTTGCGTTTCGATTGGATCGCAGATTAAATGTGACAACCAATATTGTACAGTTGTTCTTGAAACGTATATGTACACACAATAAACTATAATGTATTGTAAAATAACAGCAGGCTAATACAATATGATATTTGAAATGGTACTGCGCAGTGTATTTTTATTATGTGACTTTTTCCTATATACTTAACTTGGATGTCTCTGTAATTAGTCATCACTTAATCCCGTTGGCCTAACGTGCATTTTGTTCTTGTGTCATCTTTCCAAATACTGTGATTAGAAACATTAAATTAATCTGTTAAATGTCGTATTTAATGCGAACCAAGCACATACATCTTCAAGCAGCTAATCGTCTTTATTTATTTCAACTGCTACAGTGTTTCCGGGGTTGGTAGATATGCTTTCTGATTGGGCCTTCTGCTCACGTGCTCCCATATTTTTTTATTTACACGATATTACATTTTTGCTATGTATACGCATTGACATACTGTATGCAAAAGCATTGTTTTGGTTCACTGGAAAACAGTTCAACGCAGCCTCCGTGATAAGAATAAAGATATTTAATTGAGAAATTCTACTGTATATACTGTAACATTCATTATACATACACATTTTCATTAAAGTGTATATTCTCTTTGATCAGGCCGTGTGTGATCAAGTCCAATGCATTCTCAATGAGAACGTGCTTGAATTGCACGATGGCTCCTCGCAGCTACAGCAGCGCACACTGCAACAATAAATTTCAGTGGGAATAAATTACAGGTTTCCTGGAATGAAATGAGCACGTTTAACCAATTGTAATTAATTATCCATGTGATAGGAGAGAGGTTCTGGACTGCTCGGACGTTTAAAAATAGGCCCAGGCTTTTTATGTTATTTCAGTAGCCTATGCTTCCTCTACGACACTGTATGATATAAAATAATATGTAGGCCTACTTGATGTGGTTCCTTCACCCAGAATCTGCAGTAAATTATTTTTTTGTGTATCGTAGGTTTACCACTAAGATAGCTTTAGCTAATTCGCGTTTAAAATACACTTTAACTGGGCCATTTTCGCTGTATCGATGTTCAGTTGTGAGGAGTGAATGAAACATCAAGAATGAACATGTAAAATCAGCAGCAACAGACAGTATCCTACTTAAAAACAGTAATGGTAAGGTTTTTCACGATCATTCATCAGTATCACCAGTGTGTTCAATTGAGAATGTAGCCCGGGTTGCTCTTTTACTGAGAAATGCAGGGGCACATGTTCAGACCTACTTCAAAAACATACTTAGCGTATATAGCATAAACATGTATCGATGTGTGGTGTAGTCTTATAGATCGTTATTTTGAAGGTAAATATATATTTGTGTTTGCTGTAAACGTGGAAGTTTGTGATATACATTCGATGAGGTGCGCATATCCCGTGGTGGAATAATAATGACATACAAATTAGACCTACAGTTTAAGGCCATATGAATAACTGGTGGCTCATTTTCATTTTATATATTCTTAACTGCTACAATCATTTTGGGGATATAACTGGCAACCCGAGAGAATTTGGGAATTTGGAACCTGTGGTTGATTGTAGAGGAGACAGCTATCCGCTTAAGGAGGATAAACACACGAGGCAGTCCCACCACTGGCTTTTCTCCAAGCAGCTATGTATCACCCTAGTTATACCGTACGCTACAGGTCTGGCTACGCCTGGATACATAGGCCTATACCCTCCCAAATTATTCACAACCTTGGTAAATGTGAGAAAATAAGTCTGTAGAAAATAAACAATACAGGTAATGAGCTATATTGTATAATGGGAAAACGCAGCTTACTTTGCTTTACGTGTGAATAATTTTGGATGGTACTGTACACTGCTGTCGCAGCCGATAGCCTACTTAATGACAGCAATAAATAAATAAACTGCTTGCAATTTGGCATAGATGCAATTGTGTGCATTAATTTCCTTGCAATTTCAATATTGTAAGATAGATCACAAAACAATCGTTTTAACAAGCTATTTTATTTTATTTTGGAATTGCAGCCTTTGGGGGGGGGGGGTAGTATTGAAAACAGTCATATCTGTCCCCCCAATAATTTGTAGATATAAAATATTCCCTTTCATTATACCCCCATGTGATTACGCCCCTTGGTTTATTCTACCAATTCATAATAGTGTTATTATTAATAATAATAGTGATAATAATAACATATTGACAAAAATTAGGATTCGATACAGGGCCACATCTGGGAAACCTGGAAGTAATGCCAACAAGATCAGGAGAGAAATGTCTTAAACCTTTAAAATGAGCTTGGATATTGGTGCTTATTGATCCAATCTCTTGATAACTCAAGACAAATTACCAAACCATTCCCAAAAGATTCTTCTAATGGAGACTAAAAAGGAATGTCATATTTTGACTCTTTTATAATTTCAGAAGTATGTGAATTAATTGCCACCTTTAAATCATTGTCACAACACAGCTGTTTTTTACAGAAAATGTATTTGAAATGAATTAGTTATCCTTGGGAAAAGGTATTATCATCATTAAAAGTATAACAAATTATACACAATTGTGCATTAAATATAATACATTTCCACGAATTAATTCCCCCAAGCACAGATTTTGTTTGTGTACAGTGCTTTAGATGTGAACAACAACCTTATCTTATTTAATTTTGAAAGTCTTAATTAATATAAATTGATTGATTTCTGTTGTTGGTTTGCATGATATTTCTGCCAGTGGGTATGGAATGGTTGACGCGCTTAAGTCAAAATGTAATCTTTTTTAAAATTCCATATATTGGTGTTAATATTAAAACAATAACAGTACAAGTTTGTTGGTCACAACGGTTAACACTTTGTTGTACGTCGCTCTGGATAAGAGCGTCTGCCAAATGCCTGTAATGTAATGTAATGTAAATATATGAAAACTATTGTGGAATTTACCTAAAAATGTAATATTTCCTTAAATGTATCATTCACAGAAACCATTTAGGGGTTAAATTGAATACATCCCTAGACTGCCATATCACCCTAACAAAACTCAATGGATTGTCTCCCAAAATATAATTTCCATAAATTCTACATCCTTCCAAATGATGACCAAAATGGCCAGTCCTCTATGTAGCTGTATCTATTGTTGACGTCTTACACCATTAACTATATATGTTCTAAGTTCATAATCACAATTCTATTTAAATGCAGGTAGTTCTGTTGTGTATACTGTATACAGCATTTAAAAAAAAATTGGCATGGTGACCAAATATGGAAATACATATTAGCAGCATACAGCCATCTGTCTGAGATTCTATACAGCAGTCACACGGGGGTGGGGCAGGAGGGCGCTGAATTAATTACCCTGCCACTTTGTGTGACTAGACTGTATTGTAGTCATTCTTCCTGCTGGAAGAGAAGGTAAACTTCTCTTTAAAAAATGTTTAGTTGGACAACACAGGATTTTCAAGTTTTTTCTTTTTTTTTTATCTCCAGGAGGTTAGAGCCTGAAGCGCGAGACTCCAGAAGAAAAGAACCAGTCCTTCCACCAGACACAGGTAAAGGAGTCCACACAAGAGAGAAATGCATATTGAGGAAAAGGGTGTGGGAGGGAAAGATGTGGAAGAGACAGCAGGTTGCCAGTGAGGGGGTGAGAAAGCTAGCGGCGATGTTTTGGCTTGCTCGTGTGGATTCGCTGGTCTGTGCATTTCTTTTCAACCGTGTTTTGTGACAGATTGAAAAAGTGCACTCGGAACCTCCTTCTGTCCTTTCCCTCAGCTTCTGTGTGAATCGGTCCAAAAGTGCTGGCACCAGTGTCCATTCCTCTGACCCCAGAGCCCTGGAATCTGTCAGTCTGGCTGGTTCCCCAGCACCGTGTCGTGTCTCAGTGGGACAGGGTAGAACAGGGCAGGACACATTTATTACAGTGGCCACTGTTGCGCTTCAAGTAGAGGAGGCAGAGAACTTAGCTTCATTTAGTAATTATCCTCAACCCGTTCTTGATTGTTTCGCATGATTAACATGTATGCCAGACTGAAAAAGGATCACCCATTAGCTGCTGATTGGTTTTTAATGGATGGCATCCGACGTGATAACATTTCCTTTGTGTGCTTAACATTAAATCTTTCTGGTTATAATGGAACAAAACATATTTTGTTGTAAATTAAAACTGCTTACTGATTTCTTTGTTATAATCAACTTTATTCAATGCCACTTTTTATCATTTAAATTTGAATTTGTGAAGTGCACAAAGTTTCTGTAATACAGCATTAGGCCTCATTAAGTGAAAAGGGATCAGCTGCCAATGGACAAGCCTTATTTCAATTGAAAAGTCAAAAGTATTAAACGATCAATAGCATAGTTCTGAATTGCATCCCTGGCTTCTCCCAGCCTCGCATGGCCAGGTCAGGAGTGTCCTTGTTCCCTTATTCAGGTTCCCTACCCCCGACCCCTGACCCCCCCACACTCATCTTGGGCTTCCCACTCTCGTCTCAACTTGTTTGACTCTCTCCTCGAGGATATCCTCTTTATGACTCCTGCACATCAGGCTCCTGCCCTCCGAATACCCTGTCCCTCCTGCCCGGGCCCCTTTCACTCTGACTCGGCCCCCTCGATTCTGGGGCATCAACGAATGGCCTCCCCCTCCCCTCCCCACCCCACCAGCTGTTTCCACCCATTCCCTGACCTGCTCAGATGGCCCTGCTTGTGTCTTTGACCACTCCGTGCAAGGCTGCCTCATAGACTGGTTTCTAACAGTGTTTCTGGTTTCCTATTTCCCTCCATCTCTGGCAGTCCTGCCCATGCTACAGAACATGAGGAACATGCATGTATTTGATACACAGCAGGCCAGGACAGGGTGTAGACTTGTGTACACTTGGAGAAATGCACTATACTTTTTGAGAGGTGGCAGCAAGCCAGGACGTGGCAGTGGCATCAGAGGAAAATAGCACATAAATAAAAATAAAAAACAAAGCAAAAATCATTTGATTTCTTGAGAGCCCTATGCTGTGGTTTCTCATTGCATTTTTCTGAGATCGGTTTCCTACTCGTGTCTCCAAGGTGTTTTTTTAAGTGGCAAAAGCTGACAACTTGACAACCAACCATCTTAAAAAAAAACACATTAGTAGTTTTTTTGTCTTGCAAGAATTTTGCTGTTTTGATGTATTTAAGGTTGTTTGGTGAGAAAACATGCCACATGAAAACGACTGAAAGCATCAGAATGTAGAACTAATGACACATTGTCCTATCTGATCTCCTGTGTATGTTATCTCCAGCTGCAATGCAGTTTTGTGGTGCCAGTCTTATGTGTAAGACAAATGGCACAAGTGCAGATTAAATGGTCTCCAAGAAAGCATCATATATTGACTTGTTTTTGAGCTTTAGCCCAAACATAAAAAATCTATATCCACTGTCCCTAAATTTAGAATAAGTCTGCCCTCCTTTAACTGCCACACAGCCAAACAATGCCTTTTCTGTGCATGATTGAATTTGTATTTTGATGCGTTTTTGTTTTCTGACTTTCCCCCTGCAGTTCTTAAGAAGTGAGCTAACTCTCATTGTCTTTATTCATGTATTACCCACGTGCAACAGAAGACATATTTGTGACAGTTTCTGATAATCTGGGACCTGGGCAGTTGAGGCCCATTTCCAGCCAATAAGCTTCAGTGGTAACCTGCCTCTGACCAATAGAACAGCAGGTCAACACTTGGCCCAGAGAATCTTAGAATGTTGTCTTGTCTGACTGGTGGTTTCTGAAGGGAGGGGGAAATCATCTCTCTTCCCCTTTTAAAAAGGCAAACACCTTTGGTTGTAGCTGAGGCGACTTCCCCTGGCCTAATGGAATGTCTAATCGGGTCTGTAAACTCAACATCTGACAGAAGGATGCCTTGTCCGATCACAGCCGTGCTGAAGTCCGTCAGGGTTCTGAGCCCGACTGTTGAATTTCCTGAGTTCCCTGTGCTCACAGGGTAAATTAATATGTACATGACAAGATATCTTTTTTCTGTCTGCCTGCTGTCATGTGGACACATGTTTTGACCCACGGGCTATGGTTTAGGAAACAATAAGTGGGCACTGCAGTGCTGGTCTTGCTATTAACCTCTCAGCATTAGAATAGCACCTTAAGGCCAAATAGTACAGTGATGGATGGGAGCCTTTGGTTAGAGGGGGGGTGGAAGGCTGAGGGCTGGGTGACAGCACCAAGGAATTCCCCTAGGGCCATTTCAATTACAGTTTGATTAAGCTCTCCCGTGACCGTGATGTGTTGCTATTAAACCATGACATTACATAGGGGGTCAAACCAGATCATAGCAGCTGTTGACCCCCCCCCGATCCTGCCCCCCTGACCAGTATCTATTGAAGAGGCAGGTGTTAAGTTGGTCACAAAATTGAGGGAAACTGTCGCCATGATTGAAGAGCTAGAGTATAGATCAGAAGAGTCTATGTCTGCCAACGTTTCTCATAACTAGACCTTAAAACAAACTTTCAAACTACTACAAGTTGGCGATAAGGCATGTGTAGTTTGGTGAGGCTGTCCTCTCGTCACAGCTGAATGGCCCATTCGATTGTGCGATTGCACAAATGACTTGGTTGCCAGTAAGGTCTTAGGTGTGAATTGGTCTGGCCATTTACCACGTGGCACCACCTCGCTCCTTCGTGTGATCAGCGCAGCGCTAGTAAAGCCCATTCAGAAACTCTCCTTCTGTTGAGCTGTGCTTATTCACATTTTATATATACGTATATAGGTTTTCACATTTCAAAAGTTGTTGGTTTAACATTTCAGTTGAAAAAATCAAATACAAACAAAAGAAATATGACCGCCCCTCCCCAATCTTGGGCTATTTTGTATGCACGGTTTCAAATTTCACAATGTATTTCAGCAAGGCAGAAACAGACGGCCTTTGTAGATTTCCCTTTGTAAATGCTCAAGCAATGAATCCTTGTTTCAGACATTGATGACTTAGTCAGAAAATCCCCCCATGTTAAAAGTGCAGAATGCGAGCTGTCTCTTTAGCCTGTTATTGGAGTAGGATACATCAGGAGTAATTCACAGTTCCATCTCCAGCTCAGCGTGGATCTCCTCTCCATTAACATAAACCTGCTTTAGGATGTTGAGCCTGTCATATATATGACATTGTTACCATTCATAAAGTGACAGAATTATATAACTTTTGCAATTCCACAAAGCTAAATCTGTAAAAAAAAGAAGAAAAAAGAAAGAACATTAGAGTAATTACATACGGAAATTATGTTATGACAACTGATACATTTGCACTAATTCAGCTACAGCTAACTGCCAAAATAAAGGAAACACCAACATAATATATGCCATTTAGCAGACGCTTTTATCCAAAGCGACTTACAGTAGTGAATGCATACATTTTTCAATATATGTGACCCCAGTGGGAATCGAACCCACAACCTAAGCATTGTCAACACCGTGCTCTACATACTGAGCCACACAGAACCACATAAAATGTCTTAATAGAGTGTCAGGCCACCAGAACAGCTTCAGTGCACCTTGACATGGATTATAAAAGTGTCTGGAACTCTATTGAAGGGATGCAATGCCATTCTTCCAACATAAATTCCATAATTTGGTGTTTTGTTGATGGTAGTGGGAAATGCTGACCCCAGACGCTGTTCCAGAATCTCCAATAAGTGTTCAGTTGGGTTTGAGATCTGGTGACTGAGACGGCATATGGTTTACATCATTTGTTCAGGTGTTGAAAAAAACCAGATGATTCATCTGACCATATGACTGCTTGCAGCTATATCTTTTTTATGATTATTATAATAGTTTTTATTAATAATAATAATAATAATAATGATAAATTAATAACATAAATCATATCACTGAGCTGAGTCATTTTAAGTGTAGTATCATATACTATTTGAAAGAAGGAGACTCGCACACTTATTATTTGCTCCAAAAAGTAGTGTACTGGTTTTATATAACCTTGCAGAACTGCATGGTTAAATCTGCATCTACATGGCTAAATAAATCCACTACACTACATTTTGGAGCATCTAGTAAGAGTTCGAGTCCCATTCTTTCAATTCTTATATGCCACTTTGACTCGGCACCTTATGCTAAGACCTTTTGGGGGGGGGGTGTGTGTTTATTGTGTTAAAGTCATATTCATGTGTGCAGCAGCCCAGCTAGGAATTGCACAATCCTTTTATTTCAAGTCAAATAAGTCGCAAATATTGTGCAGTGAAAAAAGTGTAACTGCCATCGAAATAAATATTTAAGTGTTTATTTCACCTCTTTTCAATGTTACAAACTTGTAATTTTTTAGTATTTTGTCCTTAAAATTTGTGCAGGGTCTCTTTTTTCTATTTCTTGTTCAACATTATTTAATGTAATTTGTGAAAAAATGCACAGTTAACCCCCCCCCCCCGAAAGATAATTTGCACTGGATAAAAAATATATGAATTAAATTATGCGTCTAATTATTTTCACATCACCCTGGGAGGTATATATTTCAACAGTAGAATAAATCAATTGTCAATTTCTTCAAATGTGGTATTCTATTTATTTTATTATCAATATCAGTGACAGAGGTAGCCCACACATGCCCCAGTGCAGTAATAGCATGCTAAATTATTATTTTGTGCACATTAAAAAGCTAGGGCAAGTGATGTGTTATCAAAACAAGCAATAAAATATTAGGCTTAAAATGCAGTCTTTACTAGGGTAGATGAAAAAAAGCAATTAGTTCCTCTCAGGCAGAGAATGTTGGTTCTGTCGCAAATCCTCAAAATATATAGAGATATTTTTGTGTTTGTCACGGTCTTTGATCTCAGCGCATAGCCCCCTCCCACACACTTGATTTTCTAAATAACTGTCCATCTCCTTGTAAATGTCTTTGGAATGGTGATGAATAATCCAGGAAACGTTGTCCATTAATCGTAGCAGGTCATTTTATGAGCTAGAGTTGATATAATGTTAGTAATCAAGCCGTAAATCAGTAAGACTCTCTGACTTGATGATCAATCAGATTCAGATCCGCAGAGTGACGTGGTGAACATTCTTAACAGCAATGACATCTGTAGATTAAGTCGGTTAGTTGAGATCTACGTTTAGGCCACAAGCATAGCACATTTTTTATACTTTGTTAAGGGTACTTTCTATGGTGTCACTGGTCATGTTAGTACTGTCGTGGCAGTGATATTGTCTGTCACCTCTTCTGGTCTCTACACCACCCCTGCACTAACACGACAGTCAACAGTAGCATGAAGGAACCACTCAATCGCACAATGCACGACGTAACAGCCATTAAAAAGAAAAATAATAAATGGTTATAATGATGCCATGATGTCCTAAGGAGGAGACAAAACTTTGCGTGTGTTTGATATGAAATATACAATCATCCATCCATCCATCCATTGTCTAAGCCGCTTATTCCTGGTCAGGGTCGCGGGGGGGGGCTGGAGCCTATCCCAGCATGCGTTCCGGGCGAGAGGCAGGAATACACCCTGGACAGGTCGCCAATCCATCGCAGGGCACACACACCATTCACTCACACACTCATACCTACGGGCAATTTAGACTCTCCAATTTAGCCTAACGTGCATGTCTTTGGACTGTGGGAAGAAACCGGAGTACCCGGAGGAAACCCACGCGGACACGGTGAGAACATGCAAACTCCGCACAGAAAGGCCCCCGGCCGGGATTCGAAGCCGGGACCTTGTTGCTGTGAGGCGACAGTGCTATCCACTGCACCACCGTGCCGCCGTAATATATATATCAATATAATAAAATAAGGTTGACTTGTGCGCATACGTGATGCATTTTAATATTTACGTACATTTAACTTTTTATCAGCAGTAAAACTTTGGCTAGCAGCCTCTCAAATGCACCCTCCAGATTGAGATAGCAATCCTTGAAATCTGTACAACCGGAAGGTTCAAAGGGACGCTTACCCTCGCCCCAAGCGTGTTGCATTTGGCTCAGAATGTCTTTCAGCTTGTCCGCAGCACATGGGTGCAGTTAAGACGTTCCGCCACTAGGGGTCAAGGCTGAATCAGAAAGTCGAGGGTCCGCAATAACATTTCAATTAAATATTTCTCCAAGAGAAAAAATGTAATCCAGAAGCAAAATGGACAGCCTGCTTTTCCGAAGTCCCCCTTCTCCATTGTGAAGCCAAGCTGACCATTTCTTGACTAACTTAGGGCTAGTGTCTCTCCCCATATACCCCTTGGGTTTGAGGCTTATGGTAACAGGCGCCGAGTTTTGAGATGTGTTATTATTTTCTGCTTTAAAACCACTTTGAAACACAAAACACAAAAAATGTTTTGCCTTCTTCTTGCTGCGGAAGCCCACAATATAGCCACCCAGGGATGCCATTTGTCACGTTAAAGTTTTGGTAATTGTTCCAAAATATATATATTCCAAATAATAAACTATTAACAAACACTGACTGTCCTAATAATAGCTTGATGAGTGTAAACCGTATACAAGGTGTCTTGTTGCATTGAATCTGGCAGCCCTTACAATCATTGACAGTTTCTGCACTGCATCATTGACTGTCGTGTAGATAGTTTGCTTGAGGACTTGAAGCAATTTCGCATCTGCCTTTTTCCTTTTACCTTTTTTTCACCCGTCGGTCTTTTGAAGTGTTTATAGTTCGTAGTCAGTGCTTTGTGGGGAGTGTTCTATTTATTTAATACAATTGTACTTTGAATAGAGGAAAAAATAAACAGACGAACTAAACATACGATTCTTCTTTTTTATGTGGTGAAAACCCTGTGTGTGGACACAAAAGGGGAGGTTTTCACTGCGGAGAGTAAATTCTTTTGAAGTGGAACTAATCATCTAAAGGATGGTTTTCGTTGTCCTAACAACGCAGCTGAATTGGAAAGAGACTCTCTTTTCTGCGAAAGATATGTTTTCTTTCTGTCATTCAGAACTGATGATGATACCGGTTTCACGCCCTGTCCTCCCACATTGTCTGTCCAGACTTTTTTGGTCGAAAAGTCTTTACTTGGAGACGCCGCACACACGGCGGGTGACTCCTGTGTCGTGACGTCAGCCTCGACCTTCTGTTCCTCTGTCTTTAAGCTTTTCATTACCATTGGATTGAAAAGAAAATACTCTTGCACCGAATGTTCTGCGGCAACTTGCGTTTTTTTGATGTGCCTGCATTTCAACCGCTTTCTACATTAACGTTTAAGTTTTCAGTATCATGTTACCTCTGGCATCTTGTTAGACCGTTAGGTGCTTGTGTGTGTTGTCCATCATCCACAAGAAATAAAGAGATTGATGGCTTAAAATACATGCGTCCGTTTTAGTTTAGTTTATTGGTTTAGTTGGGACAATGCACATTAATTAACATCGCTGTAAATGTGCCAATTTTAGCCGACTGGCTAATTTTCAAATGTAGTCCCTGGGCAAGGTGTTGATCGCCAGAGCGTTAACATTGAACGTTTAGCGTTTAACATTTGTTCATATTCGTTATAAGTAGGCATAGGCTACGAATATCAGATAGGCTATAGCAGGGGCGGCGCCAGAAAATGTAGGTTGGGGGTGCTAAGGGGGTGCTTTATGGTTGTGTGGGGGTGGTGCTCATGAAATTTAGACACCCGTGCAGGTGACGGACGCGCAGACCACGGCTATGAAGGCTACATTACTACGCATAATGTTTAAACCAACTCAAAAATGAATACAATGACCCAGACCCTCAATACCAATAGCCAGGAAAACATTGCCACAACATGACAGATAAACACTGCTTAGACCATCTCACTCATTGCAAAATCAACGGGAGCTTGTGTTGGCTCGATTTGTTTGAGTTTTTTAGGAAAAGATAATGAGGGACGGAGCCCGAAAAAAATGTGTAGGCTACAGCACCTGCACTGATTCAAAGAACTCTGCCGCCGGTTTTTAACGCAGTATTGTGGTCAATGTTGCATTTATGAAGTGTCAGTTTGATTGTTTTTAAAAGCGAATCAGCGTCTAATCCATCGGATGGAGTGAAATGTAGGAATTCTTCCAGTGCAACATCATTGTGCAAATAGCGTGCCAAATACCTGTTCTTTTTTTCGTCGACTATCAATGCAAACAGTCCAGCTTCCTCTATTTCACTACTTATTTGCTCCCTAAGCATATTTGCCATAATTTCAATTAACTCGTTCTGTATATCATGGTGAGTAGCCTATACGTCGCATTTCTGGGATTGTCTGATATTTTGGGCGCAACAGTTTTGTCGAACTTGCCAATAACGTGTAAAAGTTAAATGAAATTGCCCCTGTTGTTAGTTTTCGTCTTCTCTTTGTGCAACTGTTTGGCACGCAGTGAAGCGCAACGACTCGACAACTGCTTGTATGTATTCCCTATTTTCTCTCATCGTTTTTAATGTCCATCACTCAAAGCACTGCTGATTTTGGAACCGGCCTCTTTCCCAATATTGAATTCAGCCCATGCATCCATGGAATGTCCCACACTGGCATTGTGTGTTTTAAACGATGCTGTCGCTTTGCGCCAGTTCTGATACCCATGGCCATGGGTAAACGTAGTCTCTGTATGGGCGAGCCCTGGGCGTGAAAAAATGTCTGCAGGCGAAACAAAACGCACTGTCCTTAGAAATCGAATATTCTAACCAATTATAATCCTCGTACCACCTGCGATTAAAAAAACGCACCTGAAGTCCATTTTTCTTTCCAGGATAATTTTTGAGAACAGGGCGCCCTTCCACTGCCGACTGGTTTAGATCAGCGGGGCCAGCAGGGGTACGTGAGCTACTACAGTTAGCAGTGGCTGTGCTGCAGCTAGCGGTGGCTGCTATGCTAACGTTAGGTATACCGCTAATAGCGGTTGTGGTACTACAGCTAGCAGCAGCTAACTGCTCCTCCGGTGGTTCGGCGGAGAGCGGCTCTCCCTCTCGATCCTGCACCTCGGCGTCAACCGGCGGCTGTCGGCTATTGATGTCCTCTTCTTCAGCCTTAGGAACGGGGGTGTCGTATTTTTGTGTGTTTCTGAAGTCCGTGGTCGTTTGCTTGGGATTAGAAAGCGGTCCATTGCGATTGATGTTTAATGTTCGAGATGGCAACGTAACGTACGTAGGCTAGTTACAGATACTCTCGTACGGGAGAGTACCCTACAATGGGACCCCCCACACACACACGGGGCCTCTACTACGGAATTATAAAATAATTGTCGGCTGGTAGTTATTTTGATTTAAAGTGTTTAATGAAAATGGAAAATTGTAAGGAAATGGGTCAATGACATGACATGCATATTTTTGTGTCTGAGTTCATTATTTCCATTTAAAAATAAATTAATCAATTCAAGTCATACATGATTTTATTATATAAAACATGTTTAGTTTGAATCAATTTTCAGTACATTCAAATAATATATATTACTTTGTGTTTTGGCATCTCAAACCCCCAAAATGTCAGGTGGCGCAACCGTCCGAGCAAAGGAACAGATTAAGAAAACTGTAAAAAGTGGTATTTTAATAATAATAAATTCAATATAAAATACTGTGGCATGATTTTATGTTTGAAACCTTTCAAATAAACACAATTTTACAAATAACAATAGTTTTAAAGCTATTGAGATAATTGAGGAACTTTTGTCCGGCAATTTGTGCTTTTCAAATGTCAGGGTGGCACAACCGTAAACATGGGACTTTTATTTTAAAGTCAAGAGGCTATTGCATCAGCCAGATGTTGCATCATCCAGAGGACCCTATCTGACATCCATGGCTGACTGAAAAGGTTTGCAGAGCTGTCACACGCCGCGTGACAAACCCTGAATGGGAACAGAACAGCCAGGAGACACGGAGTGGAGTTTGTCGGTCTACGGACCGGATTTGATTTATTTGTTTTTCTGTCTCTCCCCCCCAGACATGGGAGAGAGACAGTGGGAGTAGCAGGTTAACATATAACAAAGACGAACACAAACACAGACACAAAATCTTCACCCTACTCACCGTGAAGCTTTCGGGTAAAAACAACAAATGAAAATAACAAGTTAAAGTAACCAAACTTACGGGACACCGCGCCTCTTCCTCCAGAGTTCCCCTGGAACCTCCTCAGGCACACACATATCCAGTGACCTTTCAAGTGCTTCCCACCCATTCATACTGAGACACTCGAACTTTTCCAGTTAGAGTTCTCTTACGCATTCATTCCAGAGACACTCGCCACTCCCAGGATGTGAGAGTGCTGGCAATCGGCTCTCAAGATACTTCACTCTTCCGGTGAGTTCTTGGGCTTGCTCAGACACTCTCCACTGTCGAGTGCGAGCTCTTTTCCACTAAAACCGAGGGCGAGAGGCGGACCCTCTTCCAGGGCACCCTCCCGCTCCTCCATAATCACACCGAGGGAGAGAGGCAGACACCTAAAGCGCACCCCCTCTCCCTCTTCCTCACTCACACAGGAAGCACTCTACTCAGTCACTTTCGACAAACGCACACAAAACTCCACAACATTAAACATCCAACATTCAACATCAACCATTCCACATCAAACGTGCACGCGCACTCACACACACATCAAGACAAGACTGACTGACTCCCCACTCGCCCCACCTGCTCTTAAATAGGCTTAGTTTCTGCCTGGCTCAGGTGGGACTCGTGAGGCAATCACCCAATCACAATCACAACTCACATTCTCACCCAGACACCCAATCAGCCAATTGACTTCTATATCAATTGACTGATTGACACCAATTAAATGATCAAATAATAATTAAACCAATTAAGGCCTTTGGAGCTCCCTTCCGGGCGACAGTTCACTCTCACACCCTGGGAGAGTGCCAAACCTGCCCCCGGAAAGTCTCACTGCTCCAAAGGCCTCTACCACATGGAACAAGACAGGCAACCATGCCACTCCCATGTGGCCGAGACCGACGTCCTCCACAAGAGCTCTCTCAAATATTGATAAAAATAGCTACGTTCACCTCATAGGTAGGATGGTACACTTTCCATGTCAGGTGGTACAACCAATGTAAAACTAGGAAAATGTTATTTTATCATAAAACTACTTATTCTGTTTTAAAATGATTTGTATGCTCTTGCTAGCATAGGTCAAAGCTAATGCAGGTGTCCAAGTAGAAGCCTGTTTAATTTGAAATCAGTTGCAAAAGTCAGGTGGCGCAACCTGTAAGTCAGGTGGCAAACTGTAAGGAATGCCACTATATGAAATAAAAAATGTTATTTAAAGCTTCAAGATGCTCTAAAATGTTTATTCGTTTCAAGTTAAATATGTTATACACGTTGGATGTTAAAAATACTAAATAACTGACCCTTAGAATGCAGTAATCTTAAATTATTGTTAATATAATAATCAACCCCCAAAAAACTAATCTGTAAGGCACTATAGACACTCATAGATACTTGACCAAGATTTCACTTCAAATAAATAAATAATAAATAATAGGAAAATATAAATAATTGTACAAATATTTGGTTGCGCCACCTGACATTTTTTGGTCAGTCAAGTTAAAAATACAGTCAAAAAATGAATTTAAACACACTGAAATGTTATTTAACAAATGAGGCTTGTTTAAGCACATTGTCACAGATTCAAAAATATGCATTTTATCTATTTTGAACAAACTTTTTTGAAATAACTTTTTAGAGGCCTTATTTGTCATTGACCCAAATGCTTGGGGGGGCTGCGCCGGTGCTATGCAAGTTATTGGGGGGGCTATAGCCCCGGCAAGCCCCCCCTGGTGCCGCCACTGGGCTATAGCCTATGCTCGTTTTCCAGGACATGCAGTTTAACGCAAACGAAAAGCAATTTGCCTTTCAGTAACAAAAGCACATAAGAAACGTGCAATCATTACACCTTATATAGCTATATATATTTCTTTTTATCTAGAATTTTGAGAGTCAACAAAAGTCATTTATGATCTGATTGAGACGCACGCTTTATGTAGCCTACGAACGGTTCATACACGCAGCAACTAAACAACGCCCCAATTTCTATGTTGGCTTGATCAATGATCTTAAGAACGACGATCGGGTCTTTTTTTCTCCATTTTCTCCATGTCCTTCAAGGCAGCTGGCTGTGCCCGAAGAGCCACGCGGTCTGCATTCAATCCAGAAAATGGGCTTAATTTGACAAATAAAACCTTTAGATACTGATCACTGGGTTTTTTAGTGGACAAAGCTGGCCTAGTTAAAGCCAGATTGTAGAAACCCTGCCTTCTGCCACCAGAGCTCACATCGCTGTTGCCTATTATTGGCTATCTTACTTTGACAAGGGTTTCCGTAAACAATCAAACTATATACCCGGCGTCTATCAGTTGATAGCCTAGTATAAAGTGGCACAATATAATTAAATTCGTAATGGCCATAAACAGATGAATTTAATCTAATAATGAAAAAATGATTTCTGTTTTTTATGCGTTGGACGAATCTTCTCCATAAGATTATTTATTACCTATCAGCATTTAGATTGGTGATAAGGGTAGGCTATAGTTAAATCAAATAATTCTCACATTTCAATTACCACAGCCAAGGGTTACTTGTTATTCAAACATATATTTTTTATATACACTCAGATCCATAAATATTTGGATATTGACAAAGTTATTGTTATTTTAGCTGTCTACCACAGCATATTGAAGTTGAAAAAGTGCAGACTTTCAGCTTTAATTTGAGGGTATTTACATCCAAATCGGGTGAGGAATTACAGCACTTTTTATAGGTGGTAGGCCTACCCCCCTTTTTAAGGGACCAAAAGTAATTGTGGTTCTGTGTGGTTCAGTTGGCAGAGCATGGTGTTGGCAACGCTTAGGTTGTGGGTTCAATTCCCACTGGGACCACATATACTGAAAAATGTATGCATTTACTACTGTTGTGATGGTGGGTTTAGTGATTGGAGCCAATCGCAGAACCCCAGAGGTATCGATAAGTTAAACTGTAAGCCTACAGCCTAACCACAAGCTCTGAATAACAGAGAATAGGAGAAACAATAACAAAAAGGGGAAAACAGAAAATATCACCCAACGGGTGACTGAGTGCTACAAAGACACAAACAAACGAATAAATGAACCACCGACACCGAGTGTCTGAACGAAAGGATAAACGGCTAGAAGAGCCAAATAACCAGCGAAGAAAATGAAACCCGAAACACAGTCCACAGACTGCCTAACCGGAACACAAACCAACTCAGGAGGAGCGAGTAAGTTTCCTAAATCAGGTAACATAAAAGAGATCCTACATTTACTAAATGAGATTCTAGATCCTAAAGTAAGAGCTTTTAGTAGTATCTTTAGAAAGACGCTACCACCTTACCGGCTAAATCGTAATGATGGCTTACGATTTCGCAAAGAACCAAAAAACAGCTGGGGTTTAAATAGGGAGGAAATGGTGATTGATTTAATCTGCCCCTCCCACCAGGAGAAAGGCGCAGCACCGCCCTCAGGTGGTAAGTCAGGGAAACAACCATGACAGGACCCCCCCCTTAAGGGACGACTCCTGACGACCCTTCAGAACCACGCCGGTGAAAATCCTGGATCAAAGAAGGATCCAAGATGTGACGGGACGGAACCCAACTGCGCTCCTCAGGACCGTAACCCTCCCAGTCCACCAGGAACTGAGTTCCCCTGCCTACACGCCGCGAAGCCACAATACTCCGTACCGTGTAAGCGGGACCACCCCCAATGATACGAGGCGGCGGCGGCGGTACTTCTGGAGGCGCTAAGGCGCTAATGAGTAATGGTTTAATGCGGGATACGTGGAACGTGGGATGTATCCGCATGGATTGTGGGGGCTGTAATTGCACAGTGACAGGGTTAACCTTATGGAGGATTTTAAAAGGCCCAATATAGCGGGCTTGAGTTTCGAGACTCTACCCGTAACGGCCGATCTCGAGTAGATAGCCAAACCCGTTGACCCACCCTATATGATGGGGCTGCCCGCCGACGGCGATTGGCAAACTCCTTTTGGCGATCCACTGCGCGTATTAGAGCCGCCCTAACCCTCCGCCAGGTGACACGACAACGTCGCACAAAGGCTGCAGCGGAAGGTACCCCCGCGTCACCCTCCATCGCCGGAAATAGAGGAGGCTGAAACCCAAACTGAGCCTCGAATGGAGAGAGACCCGACGAAGCGTTGCGCAGGGTGTTATGAGCGTACTCCGCCCAGGCCAGGTGCCGACTCCATGACGATGGATTGGCGGAAGCAAGACAGCGGAGCGTATTCTCCATAGTTTGGTTAGTGCGTTCCGTCTGTCCATTGGTCTGTGGGTGAAACCCTGACGACAGACTCACAGATGCCCCCAACAGTGAACAAAACGCCCGCCAGAATCTGGACGCAAACTGAGGACCCCGATCGGACACAACATCTTGCGGCAAGCCGTGAAGGCGAAAGATATGGTCCATCATAAGACGTGCCGTCTCGAGTGCAGACGGCAACTTGGAAAGCGCAATGAAGTGGGCAGCCTTGGAAAATCTGTCAACTATAACCAAAATGACAGTGTGACCATTTGAGCTGGGCAAGCCGATGACGAAGTCTAAAGCGATATGACTCCAGGGTCGATGAGGAACCGGTAAAGGCCGCAGTAATCCTGACGGTGCCAGTTGTGACACCTTATTGCAGGCACAAATGCTACAGGCAGCAACAAACTCCCGCACGTCCCTCTCCATACCCCGCCACCAGAACCGTCTACCCAGGAAATCGTGCGGCGACGGTGTACGCCTGGGTGACCAGTGAGCCGGGAGGAGTGACCCCACTGCAGTACCTGGGCGCGAGCTCCTGAGGGAACGAAGAGGCACCCCCGTGGACCCCCACCAGGATCCGGCTCAAGGCGTTGAGCCTCATGCACCACCCTTTCTATCTCCCATAACACTGGAGATAAAATCTGTGCGGTGGGAATAATGAGTGTGGACGGATGATCCAGTTCGGACCCATCGTACAAGCGCGACAGAGCGTCAGGCTTAATATTTTTTTAACCAGGACGGTAAGTCAACAAAAAATTAAACCTAGTAAAGAATAATGCCCAACGAGCTTGCCGCGAATTACGACGTTGAGCCCCCTGGATGTATTCTAAATTTTTATGATCCGTCCAGACCGTAAAGGGATGTTCCGCCCCCTCAAGCCAATGACGCCATTCCTCTAGCGCCATCTTAACCGCTAATAACTCCCAATCTCCTACATTGTAATTCCTCTCGGCAGGCGAAAGGCTCCGAGAGAAATACGCGCATGGATGAACCTTTTGGTCCATGGCCGACCGCTGGGACAGAATCGCCCCTACCCCTAGCTCAGAGGCGTCAACCTCTACAATGAAAGGTAACAAAGGATTGGGAGAAATTAAAATGGGTTCAGAACAGAATCTTCTTTTTAGTTCAGCGAAGGCCGCCTCCGCTTTAGGGGACCATTGGAACCAAGAAGGAACTGTTTTCTTTGTAAGCGCCGTGATGGGCGCGACCACTGAACTAAAATTGCGGATAAACCGTCTATAAAAATTAGCAAACCCCAAAAAACGCTGCACCTGTTTAACAGAGACCGGAGCAGGCCAATCCCTGACCGCAGTCACTTTATTGGGGTCCATTTGGATCCTGCCCTCTGCGACAATGAATCCTAGGAAGGAAACTGAAGGTACGTGAAACACACATTTTTCTGCTTTTACGAATAGTTGTGCATCTAACAAGCATTTTAGCACCTGTCTGACGTGTTTCACGTGCTCAGAGAGAAGAATTGGAGAAAATCAAAATGTCGTCAAGATAAACGAAAAACCGATTTCTCCAACATCTCCTGAGTACGTCATTAACAAGCGCCTGGAAGACAGCCGGCGCGCACGTGAGGCCAAATGGCATAACCAGGTATTCATAATGACCGTTGTGCGTATTAAACGCTGTTTTCCACTCATCACCCTGTCGGATGCGAACCAAATTATATGCGTTGCGAAGGTCCAATTTGGAAAAAATAGACGCTCCTTGGAGACGTTCAAACGCGGAGTTCATAAGGGGAAGGGGGTAACGATTCTTTACGGTTATATTATTTAACCCTCTGTAGTCGATACAAGGTCGTAATCCCCGTCCTTTTACCGACGACAAAGAACCCCGCCCCAGCAGGAGACGTGGATGGCCTGATAAAACCGTTCGTTAGGGATTCAGAAATGTATTTTTCATAGCCGCACTCTCAGGTACAGATAGTGAATATAGGGCTCACGTGGAGGAACTGTGCCTGGGTGAAGCTCAATAGCGCAATCATAAGGTCGGTGCGGGGTAGCTTAGTAGCCCTTTGCTTACTAAACACCTCGCTAAGATCCGAATAAGTTTTAGGAATGCCGGGGGGGTAGCGGATAAAAATCCGCACTCATGAGTTCCATCCCCTCCTGATTTTTAGGGAACTCGGGCTCAATGATGTCAGGTCGGAATTTTTTATGGGAATCGGAACTGGAGTGACTAACCGATCGTTTAGGAACTCGCGACGGATTAGGTTCAGTGTCCGTAGACGGCATATCTGCCTCCAAAGAATCAAAAGATAAGGATTCTAGGTCACTAATCTCCTCGGCCGTGGACTCCTCCAGTGGAACTCCCCAATCACACTGTGGATCCCATTCGAGTTCTTTCTCCGTCTCATTGAGTGTACGGAGGAGGAGTATGTTTTGGTGAACAGTGACCGAAACCGGACGACGACGGAATAAACGGTAAGCACCCAAGTGAGCATTGATCCCCCATTGAACAATAGGGTTTTTATGACTGCCCCAGTTCACCTGTGGTTTATGTTTTATCAACCAGGAGTGTCCGAGAACTAATGGGTACGTGAGGAGAATCGACAAAAAAACTTTATTTGTTCTGTGTGTTCACCACGCGATCCGCATGATTACAGTCTCCGTGGATTCCTTAATGCGACCGGAACCCAGAGGACGACCGTCAAGAGCGGTAACACCACAGGATTGTGAAAGAGCCCGAACAGGTAATTTAATTATTTTGGCCCACCGGAGTCCACAAAACAATCAACCGCCCCTGAATCAAGAAAAGCGTTTATTCTAATGTTTTGTCTCCTCCAGGCTAGCTCGACTGGAATGAAGGTTCGGAAGAAAGAGGACTGATGTCTCACTACCGGCTTCGGTCCGATAGTGAGGCTATTCGTTTCCCCTTCAGTTTGGGACAATCTTGAATAACGTGACCCGTCCGTCGACAGTACCGACAAACGTTCACATCCCCTTTGGCCGGGCCCGAAAAACTAGCACTGTCTACCTCCATGGGTTCGTCTGCTTTGCCCAAGCGCTTAGGAAACAGAGGTAAGAACCCTTTCGTAGGCACCAGGAGCTCCCTGTTCCTCCTCTCTCGCTGGCTTTCCTAATACGATTATCGATCCGTATAGCAGTGGTAATTAGTTCATCTAGCGAATCGGGTATGCCAATCGTAGCTAGAACGTCTCTCACCGGATCTGATAGCGCGTTAGTAAAAAACGTCATAAAAGGATTCTCAGGCCAACCTGTAACTCCCGCGAGAGTACGGAACGAAATAGAGAATTCCGCCACGCTTTGGTTACCCTGGCGCATGCGCGTCAATTTAGTAGCAGACTCGCTGTCGTGAAGCTCGTGGTCAAAAACCAACTCCATTCTATTCATTAACCCCAGAGAGTCTGTCAATACCGGTGCTTGAGAGCGAATAAGAGGTACTGCCCACTCGAGGGCTGCCCCGATAACAATGATAACACGAGTGCCACTCGCGACTCCTCTGAGCTATATCTAGAGGGCTGAGTCTGAAATACAATTTGGCACTGTGCTAAAAACCCCGACATTTACCGGACTCGCCGCTAAAACGAGGAGGAGCTGTATCTTGCCTCGTAATCCCTCTCCCACAGGTGTGCCCAAACGAGGAGTGACGACCGGATTAGGACCATGTAATCCCACCGCAGTTTGGGGACGACCGTCGACCATTGTCTGGATCATGCCCTCCAATCTTGAAATGGAAGAGACTATACTAGCCTGGTTATCCTGCATGACTCTTTGTTGTTTTAATAAAATGTCAATGGTCGTTCTCTGTCTCTCTAATTCTCTGCTTTGCAACTCTGCTATTTGTTCGATACCACGAGGATCAGCTGGCCGTATTAATGGCGAAATCATACTGTGATGGTGGGTTTAGTGATTGGAGCCAATCGCAGAACCCCAGAAGTATCGATAAGTTAAACTGTAAGCCTACAGCCTAACCACAAGCTCTGAATAACAGAGAATAGGAGAAACAATAACAAAAAGGGAAAACAGAAAATATCACCCAACAGGTGACTGAGTGCTACAAAGACACAAACAAAGCGAATAAATGAACCACCGACACCAGTGTCTGAGCGAAAGGATAAACGGCTAGAAGAGCCAAATAACCAGCGAAGAAAATGAAACCCGAAACACAGTCCACAGACTGCCTAACCGGAACACAAACCAACTCAGGAGGAGCGAGTAAGTTTCCTAAATCAGGTAACATAAAAGAGATCCTACATTTACTAAATGAGATTCTAGATCCTAAAGTAAGAGCTTTTAGTAGTATCTTTAGAAAGACGCTACCACCTTACCGGCTAAATCGTAATGATGGCTTACGATTTCGCAAAGAAACAAAAAACAGCTGGGGTTTAAATAGGGAGGAAATGGTGATTGATTTAATCTGCCCCTCCCACCAGGAGAAAGGCGCAGCACCGCCCTCAGGTGGTAAGTCAGGAAACAACCATGACAGGACCCCCCCTTAAGGGACGACTCTGACGACCCTTCAGAACCACGCCGGTGAAAATCCTGGATCAAAGAAGGATCCAAGATGTGACGAGGCGGAACCCAACTGCGCTCCTCAGGACCGTAACCCTCCCAGTCCACCAGGAACTGAGTTCCCTGCCTACACGCGCGAAGCCACAATACTCCGTGCCGTGTAAGCGGGACCACCCCCAATGATACGAGGCGGCGGCGGAAAGTACTTCTGGAGCGCTAAGGCGCTAATGAGTAATGGTTTAATGCGGGATACGTGGGCGTGGGATGTATCCGCATGGATTGTGGGGGCTGTAATTGCACAGTGACAGGGTTAACCTTATGGAGGATTTTTAAAAGGCCCAATATAGCGCGGGAGCGAGTTTCGAGACTCTACCCGTAACGGCCGATCTCGAGTAGATAGCCAAACCCGTTGACCCACCCTATATGATGGGGCTGCCCGCCGACGGCGATTGGCAAACTCCTTTTGGCGATCCACTGCGCGTATTAGAGCCGCCTAACCCTCCGCCAGGTGACACGACAACGTCGCACAAAGGCTGCAGCGGAAGGTACCCCCGCGTCACCCTCCATCGCCGGAAATAGAGGAGGCTGAAACCCAAACTGAGCCTCGAATGGAGAGAGACCCGACGAGCGTTGCGCAGGGTGTTATGGCGTACTCCGCCCAGGCCAGGTGCCGACTCCATGACGATGGATTGGCGGAAGCAAGACAGCGGAGCGTATTCTCCATAGTTTGGTTAGTGCGTTCCGTCTGTCCATTGGTCTGTGGGTGAAACCCTGACGACAGACTCACAGATGCCCCCAACAGTGAACAAAACGCCCGCCAGAATCTGGACGCAAACTGAGGACCCCGATCGGACACAACATCTTGCGGCAAGCCGTGAAGGCGAAAGATATGGTCCATCATAAGACGTGCCGTCTCGAGTGCAGACGGCAACTTGGAAAGCGCAATGAAGTGGGCAGCCTTGGAAAATCTGTCAACTATAACCAAAATGACAGTGTGACCATTTGAGCTGGGCAAGCCGATGGCGAAGTCTAAAGCGATATGACTCCAGGGTCGATGAGGAACCGGTAAAGGCCGCAGTAATCCTGGACGGTGCCAGTTGTGACACCTTATTGCAGGCACAAATGCTACAGGCAGCAACAAACTCCCGCACGTCCCTCTCCATACCCCGCCACCAGAACCGTCTACCCAGGAAATCGTGCGTACGGTGTACGCCTGGGTGACCAGTGAGCCGGGAGGAGTGACCCCACTGCAGTACCTGGGCGCGAGCTCCTGAGGGAACGAAGAGGCACCCCGTGGACCCCACCAGGATCCGGCTCAGGCGTTGAGCCTCATGCACCACCCTTTCTATCTCCCATAACACTGGAGATAAAATCTGTGCGGTGGGAATAATGAGTGTGGACGGATGATCCAGTTCGGACCCATCGTACAAAGCGCGACAGAGCGTCAGGCTTAATATTTTTTTAACCAGGACGGTAAGTCAACAAAAAATTAAACCTAGTAAAGAATAATGCCCACTTGAGCTTGCCGCGAATTACGACGTTGAGCCCCTGGATGTATTCTAAATTTTTATGATCCGTCCAGACCGTAAAGGGATGTTCCGCCCCCTCAAGCCAATGACGCCATTCCTCTAGCGCCATCTTAACCGCTAATAACTCCCAATCTCCTACATTGTAATTCCTCTCGGCAGGCGAAGGCTCCGAGAGAAATACGCGCATGGATGAACCTTTTGGTCCATGGCCGACCGCTGGGACAGAATCGCCCTACCCTAGCTCAGAGGCGTCAACCTCTACAATGAAAGGTAACAAAGGATTGGGAGAAATTAAAATGGGTTCAGAACAGAATCTTCTTTTTAGTTCAGCGAAGGCCGCCTCCGCTTTAGGGGACCATTGGAACCAAGAAGGAACTGTTTTCTTTGTAGCCGTGATGGGCGACCACTGAACTAAAATTGCGGATAAACCGTCTATAAAAATTAGCAAACCCCAAAAACGCTGCACCTGTTTAACAGAGACCGGAGCAGGCCAATCCCTGACCGCAGTCACTTTATTGGGGTCCATTTGGATCCTGCCCTCTGCGACAATGAATCCTAGGAAGGAAACTGAAGGTACGTGAAACACACATTTTTCTGCTTTTACGAATAGTTGTGCATCTAACAAGCATTTTAGCACCTGTCTGACGTGTTTCACGTGCTCAGAGAGAATTGGGAAAATCAAAATGTCGTCAAGATAAACGAAAACCGATTTCTCCAACATCTCCCTGAGTACGTCATTAACAAGCGCCTGGAAGACAGCCGGCGCGCACGTGAGGCCAAATGGCATAACCAGGTATTCATAATGACCGTTGTGCGTATTAAACGCTGTTTTCCACTCATCACCCTGTCGGATGCGAACCAAATTATATGCGTTGCGAAGGTCCAATTTGGAAAAAATAGACGCTCCTTGGAGACGTTCAAACGCGGAGTTCATAAGGGGAAGGGGGTAACGATTCTTTACGGTTATATTATTTAACCCTCTGTAGTCGATACAAGGTCGTAATCCCCCGTCCTTTTTACCGAAAAAGAGAACCGCCCCAGCAGGAGACGTGGATGGCCTGATAAAACCGTTCGTTAGGGATTCAGAAATGTATTTTTTCATAGCCGCACTCTCAGGTACAGATAGTGAATATAGGGCTCCACGTGGAGGAACTGTGCCTGGGTGAAGCTCAATAGCGCAATCATAAGGTCGGTGCGGGGGTAGCTTAGTAGCCCTTTGCTTACTAAACACCTCGCTAAGATCCGAATAAGTTTTAGGAATGCCGGGGTAGCGGATAAAAATCCGCACTCATGAGTTCCATCCCCTCCTGATTTTTAGGGAACTCGGGCTCAATGATGTCAGGTCGGAATTTTTTATGGGAATCGGAACTGGAGTGACTAACCGATCGTTTAGGAACTCGCGACGGATTAGGTTCAGTGTCCGTAGACGGCATATCTGCCTCCAAAGAATCAAAAGATAAGGATTCTAGGTCACTAATCTCCTCGGCCGTGGACTCCTCCAGTGGAACTCCCCAATCACACTGTGGATCCCATTCGAGTTCTTTCTCCGTCTCATTGGAGTGTACGGAGGAGGGAGTATGTTTTGGTGAACAGTGACCGAAACCGGACGACGACGGAATAAACGGTAAGCACCCAAGTGAGCATTGATCCCCCCATTGAACAATAGGGTTTTTATGACTGCCCCAGTTCACCTGTGGTTTATGTTTTATCAACCAGGAGTGTCCGAGAACTAATGGGTACGTAGGAGAATCGACCAAAAAAAACTTTATTTGTTCTGTGTGTTCACCGTACGCGATCCGCATGATTACAGTCTCCGTGGATTCCTTAATGCGACCGGAACCCAGAGGACGACCGTCAAGAGCGGTAACACCACAGGATTGTGAAAGAGCCCGAACAGGTAATTTAATTATTTTGGCCCACCCGGAGTCCACAAAACAATCAACCGCCCCTGAATCAAGAAAAGCGTTTATTCTAATGTTTTGTCTCCTCCAGGCTAGCTCGACTGGAATGAAGGTTCGGAAGAAAGAGGACTGATGTCTCACTACCGGCTTCCGGTCCGATAGTGAGGCTATTCGTTTCCCTTCAGTTTGGGACAATCTTGAATAACGTGACCCGTCCGTCGACAGTACCGACAAACGTTCACATCCCCTTTGGCCGGGGCCCGAAAACTAGCACTGTCTACCTCCATGGGTTCGTCTGCTTTGCCCAAGCGCTTAGGAAACAGAGGTAAGAACCCTTTCGTAGGCACCAGGAGCTCCCTGTTCCTCCTCTCTCGCTGGCTTTCCCTAATACGATTATCGATCCGTATAGCAGTGGTAATTAGTTCATCTAGCGAATCGGGTATGCCAATCGTAGCTAGAACGTCTCTCACCGGATCTGATAGCGCGTTAGTAAAAAACGTCATAAAAGGATTCTCAGGCCAACCTGTAACTCCCGCGAGAGTACGGAACGAAATAGAGAATTCCGCCACGCTTTGGTTACCCTGGCGCATGCGCGTCAATTTAGTAGCAGACTCGCTGTCGTGAAGCTCGTGGTCAAAAACCAACTCCATTCTATTCATTAACCCCAGAGAGTCTGTCAATACCGGTGCTTGAGAGCGAATAAGAGGTACTGCCCACTCGAGGGCTGCCCCCGATAACAATGATAACACGAGTGCCACTCGCGACTCCTCTGAGCTATATCTAGAGGGCTGAGTCTGAAATACAATTTGGCACTGTGCTAAAAAACCCCGACATTTACCGGACTCGCCGCTAAAACGAGGAGGGAGCTGTATCTTTGCCTCTCGTAATCCCTCTCCCACAGGTGTGCCCAAACGAGGAGTGACGACCGGATTAGGACCGGCGAATCCCACCGCAGTTTGGGGACGACCGTCGACCATTGTCTGGATCATGCCCTCCAATCTTGAAATGGAAGAGACTATACTAGCCTGGTTATCCTGCATGACTCTTTGTTGTTTTAATAAAATGTCAATGGTCGTTCTCTGTCTCTCTAATTCTCTGCTTTGCAACTCTGCTATTTGTTCGATACCACGAGGATCAGCTGACGCCGTATTAATGGCGAAATCATACTGTGATGGTGGGTTTAGTGATTGGAGCCAATCGCAGAACCCCGGAAGTATCGATAAGTTAAACTGTAAGCCTACAGCCTAACCACAAGCTCTGAATAACAGAGAATAGGAGAAACAATAACAAAAAGGGGAAAACAGAAAATATCACCCAACAGGTGACTGAGTGCTACAAAGACACAAACAAACGAATAAATGAACCACCGACACCGAGTGTCTGAACGAAAGGATAAACGGCTAGAAGAGCCAAATAACCAGCGAAGAAAATGAAACCCGAAACACAGTCCACAGACTGCCTAACCGGAACACAAACCAACTCAGGAGGAGCGAGTAAGTTTCCTAAATCAGGTAACATAAAAGAGATCCTACATTTACTAAATGAGATTCTAGATCCTAAAGTAAGAGCTTTTAGTAGTATCTTTAGAAAGACGCTACCACCTTACCGGCTAAATCGTAATGATGACTTACGATTTCGCAAAGAAACAAAAAACAGCTGGGGTTTAAATAGGGAGGAAATGGTGATTGATTTAATCTGCCCCTCCCACCAGGAGAAAGGCGCAGCACCGCCCTCAGGTGGTAAGTCAGGGAAACAACCATGACAACTGTAAGTTGCTTTGGATAAAAGCGTCTGCTAAATGGCATATATTATTCCATTAATTAGTCTATTAATTGGCTGCTCAGCTGTTCTATGGACAGGTTTGTGTTATTCTCTCATTATTTCATTTACAACTAAGCAGATAAAAGGTCTAGAGTCTCTAGAGAGGTCTTAACTCTCAATATGAAGTCCAAAGGGCTGTCAATGCCAGCGAAGCAAGCCAATCAAAACAAACCCATCAGAGAGATAGCAAAAACAAATCAACTATTTGGTACATTCTTAAAAAGAAAGAATGCACTGGTGAGCTCAGGAAGACCACGGAAAACAACTGTGGTGGATGACAGAAGAATTCTTTCCCTGGTGAAGAAAAACCCCTTCACAAGAGTTGGCCAGATCCAGAAGGTAGGCGTATCAGTGTCAAAGTCAACAATCAAGAGAAGACTTCACCGGAGTAAATAAAGAGGGTTTACCACAAGCTGTAAATATAATATCATATAATATTTTTGACAAAACCCTTAAATGAAAACTGAAAGTCTATACTTAAAGCACATCTTGATTGCTTCATTTCAAATCCATTGTGCTGGCGTACAGAGCCAAAATGATGAAAATTGTGTCACTGTCCAAATACTTATGGGCCTGACTGTATATACCATTCCTTTTTTTGCAATTCCTGTCAGTGAAAAGGTACTTCTGCCTGGAATTTGGCCAAACTACTTTGTGGATTTGACTGAATCAGTCCGATAGATTTAATCTGTCTGGCTCTCAGCCATGTAACTCTTTATTTCTGGGTTACTTAATTATTCTCTTCCAGTGCAACATTGCTTCACAATCAAATACAATTTGGGCTACAATTTAACTAAACAAAGGATGCGTTTCACAGTCACAAATGGGATCCAAGTTCATCCTCCATGGGGATGGTTTCTGTAAGTCAGAAGAATGCCATGGTTATCTACATCTTACTTATTTTTAATACATTTAACTTTGCAAATAACACATTTACTTTTATCTTTAAAAAGTTTTAACATTAATCGAAACGACAAAGTGCACTTATGTGCTGACCTCCAGTTAGGCAGCGTATGTGATTTGAGACAGAATAAAACGTTTGTTGCTGTCTCTGCCAGGTTACATGATGGCATCCCACCTGTGTCCCTTTAGTCCCACCTCCCGAGTCCCTCCTTAAAGTAAGTAAGTAAGTAAGTAAAGTTTATTTATATAGCACCTATCACAGACCAGGGTCACAAAGTGCTTCACATGTAAAAACATCATTAAAGTGCAAAGAAGATAGCAGGTTCAACTTCAAGTTGATTATTCATTAATATAAGTTAATAAAACAAGTAGGCCTAAAGATAAAAACAAGAAAAAACAAAACAGCAAGGGCATAAAAATAATAAAGAAGACACAGCAAAGGGTTTAGGCGAAAGCCTGTCTGAACAGGAGAGTCTTTAGCTGCTTTTTAAAATCTTCGACTGAGACCACTGATCTTAAGTCCAGGGGAAGAGCATTCCATAGTCTGGGAGCCACAGTTTGAAAAGCTCGATCACCTTTTGTTTTTAGCCTGGAACGAGGGACAACCAACAAACCCTGGTCAGAGGACCTGAGAGACCTACTGGTGATGTAGGGATGCAGTAGGTCACAGATGTAAGCAGGTGCCTGACCATGAAGGGCTCTGTAGGTGATGACAAGAATCTTAAACTGAATCCTAAATTTGATGGGGAGCCAGTGTAGGGAAACCAAGATGGGGGTGATACGACATGACTTTCTGGACCTAGTCAACAGCCTTGCAGCTGCATTTTGGACTAATTGTAGCCGGTCTAGGGTGGACATGTCGAGACAGGTGAACAAGGAGTTACAATAGTCCAGGCGAGATGACACAAAGGCGTGGATAATCATTTCCAACTCAACATGGGACACAACAGACCGAAGTTTTGCAATGTTTCGCAGATGGAAAAAACATGTACGTGTCAGTGACCTAATGTGATGATCAAAAAGCATTGATTGGTCAAAAATAACACCAAGATTTCTGAGCATAGTCCTTACTGTTGTTGAGAGGGTCCCCATACAGGTAGCTACTTTTGAAGTGACTTTATCTGAACCAATAATAAGAACCTCTGTCTTGTCTGCGTTAGCTGTAGGAAGTTGTTAGCCATCCAGTCCTTAACAGCAGTCAGACAGTCATGTAAGGCAGAAAGCTTGTCAGTTTGGTCTGGCTTGAACGAGATGTATAATTGGATGTCGTCTGCGTAACAGTGGTAAGAGACATCTTTAAACTTGCTAATTATTATACCTAGGGGCAGCATGTAAAGTGCAAACAAAGTCGGACCCAAAACAGAGCCCTGAGGCACACCACAGGACAAGGCAGCAGTTTCAGATGTAAAAGGGCCGGCAGACACAGAGAAACTCCTATCATGAAGGTAAGAGGAGAACCAGTCCAGGGCGCTCCCAGTGATACCAGCCCACTGCCTAAGTCTTTCGATCAGAATGCAGTGATCAACAGTATCAAACGCTGCACTCAGATCTAATAACACCAGAACAGAGCATTTTCCCACATCAGATGAACTCATGTTGTCATTAGAGACTCTGAGGAGAGCTGTTTCGGTGGAGTGCTTCTGACGGAAACCGGATTGGAATTTATCAAAAATGGAGTGTGCATTCAGAGCAGCAGTGAGTTGATTGGCAACAACCTTCTCTGTGATTTTTGAGATGAATGGTAATTTTGATATGGGCCTATAGTTTTGGGGGAGGGAGGGATCAAGGTTCAGCTTCTTTAAGAGAGGCTGAACAACTGCTTGTTTAAAATATAATGGGACACAACCAGTTTGCAGGGAGCAGTTTATAATGGAAACCAGACACGGGCCGATGGAAGTGAGTAGGCCTACATTTTTAAGCATACATGTCGGTATAATATCTAATGGGCTTGAGGAGGTTTTCATAGAGCCCACCAGTTCTATAAGGTCCTTCAGGGAGATGGGAGAGAAGTCACTAAGAATTGATGGGCGGGGGGGGAGATGGGAGGGGGTGGGGGAGGGGATGATGCTAGCCCTAACTAAATGAACCTTGCTCACAAAGAAGGAAAGAAAATCACTGCAGTCCTTATTTGAAAATATGGGTAAAACCGGGGGTGCAGGGGTAACAATGTTAGAGATGGTGTCAAATAACACTTTCGGGTTCCGTTTACTAGTTCTAATTAAATTAGCAAAGTAGGAAGCTCTCGCATCTTTAACCATATTGTTAAAATCAGTTAGCAATTCTTTTAAATAAAGACGGTGGACTTGGAGTTTGGTGGCTTTCCATAACCGCTCCACCTTCCGACATGTACGCCTGAAACAGCGAATAGCTTCATTTAACCAGGGAGATGGATTTACTGTTGGAACACGGCGCGTTTTTATTGGAGCCACTTTATCCAATACGGATGAGCAATGGGAATTGAAAGCGCTGACCAGATAATCAACATCAGCTTGGGAGGACTGCACAGCGCTTTGGTCGAAAGCTGATGAAAATGTCTCTGCCGACAAACTTCCAAGGACACGAGAGGACTTTACAAGTTTACCTGGCACGTGATCTAACTTAAAAGACAAGTTGAACATAATACAGACATGGTCAGAAATATGCAGTTCTTCAGAACAAGTTGAGTCAATATTTAAGCCAAGCGAAAACACAAGGTCCAACGTATGCCCGTGAGTGTGAGTGGGTCCAGTCACATGCTGGATGAAGTTCAGTGACTCGGTGAGTTTGAGAAAATCAGCGGCACAGTGATCTGTTTCATCATCAACGTGAAAGTTAAAGTCCCCAGCCATTACGACTCTGTCCAGTCTAACAATGGAGGATAAAAAGTCACTAAACTCGGACATGAAGGAGCTATTTGAGCCAGGAGGGCGGTAAATTAAAGCACAGTAGAACGGATTTGAGCCACCAACTTTAGTCAATTGTAGCTCAAACGAGGAGAAAGTTTCAGTGCTTACCGTTCGACTTGCAAAACAGCCTCTGAAAACCACAGCGAGGCCTCCACCACGTCCAGAGGTCCTAGGGGTGCTAATAAAGTTACAATCCGGCGGACACAGTTCTATAAGTGGAGCATATTCCTCACTCTTCTGCCAGGTCTCCACCACAAACAAAAAATCCAAGCCCCTTGAGGAGAAAACCTCGTTCAAAATGAAGGATTTATTCCCAATGGAACGAGCATTAATCAGAGCCATCTTGAGAGGTAGGCCTACGGACCCAGCAACAGCAGTCGCAGCAGAGGCCCTGGGCAGAGGGCGCAGGCACCGGGAGTCTGCTTTGCGTCCACCCAGGCAGAGCGAGCGTTTCCCCGGATAGGGAGCTGTCGGCCAGCAGGGCGTGACCAGGTCTGGGAACACAGGCCGGAGGCAGGAGAATCTGGTGGTAGAGGGCCATGGCGAAGGGGATCCAACTGTGGCAGTGGCCTCTGAGAGCAGTACTGGATTAAAGGCGAATCCTTGCTTCCAGAGCCACCGCAATTTCACCTGTGTTCCAGCTCGTTTCCCTCTCTTCCTCCGGCGTCTGCGGGGGCTTTGGTGGAGGTAGCCTCCATGCAGGTGACGCGGAAGCGGCACGAGAGACCGGACAAATGGAGGCTGGAAAACATCCAATTTCACCTTTTCACTCCGGTCTCACAGATTCCCTTACCGGTGGTGGACAAAGTGCACAAACCCTTTACTTGAGTAAAAGTACAGACACCCTGATAAAATATTACTAAAGTAAAACCTACTTTACTCAAGTAAAACCCAGAAGCCTGTGCCATCAATCCACTGCAACTAGTCCAGAATGCTGTGCACGTCTGGTGTTCAATCAACCGAAGTTCACCCATGTCACCCCTCTACTCTCCACTCTGCACTGGCTCCTCATCGCAGCACGCATCAGATTCAAATCACTGGTGCTTGCTTTAAAAAAAAATTACTAGCCTTTTCCTTCCCAGTGTTACAGGTGTGGTATGCAGCTGCCTGCAATGATGTCTGTCGCTGTATTACTGCACTGATCTCTTGCGTGAACTATGATTGTTCCTACCATGTATTAATGCACATCTTGTAAGTCGCTCTGGATAAGAGCGTCTGTAAAATGTAAGCAAAAAGTCCTACATTGAACCCCATTTGCCTTTGAAATGTAGGTGAGTGAAAGTAAAAATAAAAGTAAAAATGGAAATACTTAAGTAAGCACAGATACTTGAAAAATGTACTTAAGTACAGTGATAAGTAAAAGTAAAGTAAATGTACTTTGTTAGTGTCCACCACTGTCCCTTGCCTAGTCAAGTACAGAGTCGGTGAACACCAGTAAATTGTCATAGTACAGTGATGGGAACACTCAGCTGTAAGAGGCACTGTTTTTTCAGACAAGAGTCAACATTATGCCACGGCCCTGACTGGGCATTTAAGATCCTGTGCCCCTCACATGTCTTGTCAACCCATTTACTGGCTAACTGGTGCAAAATGGCCTCCGTTAATCTCTCAGTTCCTACATTATTGGTGACTGAGCTGACTTTCACAAGCCAACGTTAATGTGAAGAAGTGACTCAGAGTGCGCATTTGTGCACATAAGTAGTTCCTCCTACACATTAACATAAAATTAAACATGACATTCTGGGACGCTGGGTGGCGTGTCCTGCTAAAATACTTGCAGTGTCACTATGCAATTAAAACCTGACCTGCGCCAGTGTCGACTTTAACAACCAGCACAGCACATAACTTCCATAGTCTAAAACAAGGAATGGGTGCTCCCGCTGGGAGACTGCAGTGCGGAAAGAATAAGAGGCTTGCAGCATGCACCTCAGAGGACACGCATGCTAGTCTGTGATCTCCATCCTGTCAGAAGACTTTGCAGCGATGGGACAGACCTACAAATATTATTGGGCATTTTGACGAGACCAGCCATAGAATTTCATTATTCAAAGCTAAAGACAAAGTACATTGTGGTTAGATTTTATTTGGGGCCAGAGGTGAATGTTCAGTGGGCACTGAACAGTAGAGGGATTCTACTGATATGTTGGTTGTGAGTTTGTCATTTCAGCACTGAGGAATTCCATTAATTTTGAACAAACGAAGGCTGTAATCCATAATAATGTTTGTATTTATAGTTAATAATTTATTTGCGTATACATATGCAGGGCAACATACATAGCTCTGTATACAGTGAAACCTTTAGTGAAAAAATTCAGGTTAAATACCTGGCTTAGCGTAAAATAGCCTGCTGTACAAAGCCCAGGTCCTTAAAAGAGGGCACTAGGCACCACCCTGATACAACAGAGAGCTGCTAAGAAATACTGTGGGGTTAAGCTGGGTTACATTTGACACTAGGTTCAGTTAGCAACAGACTATGAGGGTTGCAGTGCATAATTACAGTGCACATGTTGCAGTACACATGAAAATGCAAGTAAAGTGCTGCAAAGAACTATGGTCTACTGAACAGTGCAAAAAAGTAATATAGTCAGATAAGTCATCCTTCACCCTGTTCACCCTTCAATCTACAAACCCTTTAGAATAGACTTTAAGGTCCTCCTTCTCACTTACACTTACAAAGCTCTAAATGGACAAGGACCTAACTACATAGCTAAATCTCTTACAAATTACACACCAGCTAGAACACTGAGATCATCAGATGCAGGTCTATTAGAGATCACCAGAAACTGTCATAAGAAGGTTGGTGATGCGGCCTTTGTCAACTACGCCCCAAAATTATGGAACACATTACCCATAAATATCAGGGAAGCCAACACACTAGACATTTTCAAAAGACAACTTAAAACCTATCTTTTTACCAAAGCTTTTGATTAACTCTGACTTGCACTACTAAATTGATCTTGCACTATATATATTTTAATCTTCTCTGATTATGCATTCTTTGTAAAGCACTTTGAACTGCAATTCTTGTATGAAAGGTGCTATATAAATAAAGTCTTACTTACTTACTTACTACAGGCCCCTTGTTTCCCAGGGTGACAGGTTCTGGTGGCTCTGTTATTGTGTGGGGTGCATTTTGTGGCATGGTTTAGTTTCACTCAACCCCTTAGGGCAAGGTAAATGACAATAAATACAAAGCCATTCTGAGTGATCATCTTCATCCAATGGAGAAGCATCTATCCATTCTATCCTGATTGGAGTGGTCTCCAGGATGACAATGTCCCCATACACAGGGCAGGAGTGGTCACTGGATGGTTTGATGAGCATGAAAACAATATAAACCATATGCCATGGTTGTCTCAGTCACCAGATCTCAACCCAAATGAACACTTAAGGGAGATTCTGGAGCAGCACCAGATAGCGTTTTCCACCACCATCAACAAAACACCAAATTATGGAATTTCTCATGGAGTGGCAGACACCTGTAGAATCTGTGCCAAGGTGCATTGAAGCTGTTTTGGTGGCCTAACGCCCTATTAAGACACTTTATGTTGGTGTTTCCTGCATTTTCCTGCAGTTACTTGTATATCTGCTTCAAATTTTAGGTAAACAATTTCAATACTGTTCATTTGCTGTGGTCGCAAAACTGTTAATTCACATACATTTTCTTTGTTGGTTAATGGTAAAGGATGCAGAGTAGTGGTTTAATAGTCACTCGTTAATGTGACATGAATGAGTATGTCAGAAGTGCCATTCAACTAAAACTGTGCATGTGTCTGAATAATAGGCTGTCAGATTACTATAAACTTCAAGCATTTAAAGAGGGTGTAGACCTAGATGACCATCAAATTTCGATATGGCAAGGAAAATATATTTTTTATTATATTGTGTTGCGGAATAGGAGCAAATGAGATGGAGATGTCCTTCATCGGCCCGTAAAACATGGACCCAAACGATTAAACTGAGCATAACATATTAAGAATATGTTTCGCTTTACAACACCCCCATAGAATAATAATTATCTTCTGAATGCTACGATTTTTTTTTCTACAATCAAATCGATGTTCTCTCCCCCAGCACTTGTTCTCCAGTGTGTACATAGTGAAATATATATTTTTGCTACATTTAAAAATAAAAAGCACTGTCTGCTGAGTAAGCTCATAATACGTTTTCTCAGGCATTGCACGTACAGTGGTTGCTGGTGAATTTGTGCTGACACACTCGTAGGCCCTGAGAGGAATACAAATAGACTACATTTAGGTGATGTTTGCGTACAGGGTCAAGGGAAAGTGGTGGAGTCAAACTAAAAAGTGAAGTATAGCAAATATTTCAAAGTGTAGCAAATGAATGGGTTGACAATATTACTGTTACATTCAGTCGTTGCACACGACATGAATATAGATTCAATAGAAACATCGGTTCCATCGGCTTTTGTATCAACAAGGTGACACACACCTTGGACGCTGTTTCGCGAAAGTGGCTAATTCACTCAATCAGCTGGATTGGGCCTAAAAAGTTCGGCTGTTCGGTTCCACGAATCAAATTAATAACTATATAGGTGGTTTCCATGGCATTTTATCCCTTGTTGTCTAACCTGCTTCATAGCACGATATCTCAAGGTAATCATGTTTCCAATAAAAGACAAGGCGTGAATCAAGCGCGCTTCCAGTTTACTTCAAAACATGTGTTTACGTTCACGAATGACGTTGCTAAAAAATGGAATTAATTGCGTAGCCTAATCATTTTCAATATTATAGTTGTATTTAACGACATTACACGATATATATTTTCTTCTCGATTTTCCACGACATCGCCTACTGGTGCTTGCAAGACCCAAAAAAGTCAGGCAACCGAATTTGAACACATAATGCCACGTACTGCGATGGATTGGTGACCTGTCCAGGGTGTATTCCTGCCTCTCGCCCAATGCATACTGGGATAGGCTCCAGCCCGTGACCCTGACAAGGAATAATTGGGGTAAAATATTTGTATCAAAAAGTTATTGATGCTATAGCGTCTATTAGGATCAAATCCATCTCTGGTAAGCAAAAAGCTCCATGGAGAACTGCTCCATCTGTAAAGGCCCAAAAAAAGGGAGTGTCGTAAAGCAGAGCGCAGATGGAGAAAATCAAATCTCCAGGTCCATTATGATATATATAAAGAGAACCTTCAAATATATAATACAGAAATAAGAAGCGCCAGACAATCCTTTTTCTCTAAGATCATAAACAATAACATGAATAACATACGCATCCTTTTTAACACCGTTGATAAGCTAACAAATCCACCAGCATCCATTGCTCAGGAACTCCTCTCTACCAGTAAATGCAATGAGTTTGCATCCTTTTTAGCAATAAAATAGAAGGCATTAGACAAGTTATTAGCTCCTCTACGTCAGGCACGAAAAACATGTCACCTCTATTCCCAGATAAGGATAATATAACAACTATGACACAATTTAACACCATCGACTACAAGACTCTCGATGAAATCATGTCACATCTTAAACCATCTACCTGTGCCCTCGATGTTCTACCTACCTACCTAAAAACGTTTTTAGCTGCTTGGCGAGTAAATTAATACAAATAATATACAATTCCCTCTTATCAGGAAATTTCCCTGAAACTCTGAAAACTGCAGTTATTAAGCCTTTATTGAAAAAGAGCAGCCTAGACCCACTTTTGCTTAATAATTACAGACCCATATCAAACTTACCCTTAATAGGTAAAATTATTGAAAAATTATTTTACATAACATAACGTAACTTAAAATAATAATAATAATAATAGCTTTATTTGTATAGCACCTTTCATACAAACAGTAGCTCAAAGTGCTTTATAGGGAAAGTAAGGCATACAAATATATATACATATATATATACACACATATATATATACACGCATATATATACATATACACATATAAATACATACATACATACATACATACATACATAGGCATAAGACAAAAGTAAAAAAGAATAATAAAAATAAAAATCAAGAAAATACACATAACAATCATACTCAATTCTAAGGTTTAAAACAGAGACAATAAAAGTATAGTCAACCTAATAAATTAATTAATGCAGATTCTCTCTCTGACCGTGATGTTGTTCAGGGGGCAGTAGCTTTCATTCACCAGAAGAATTAAACCCCCACCCCGCGGTTTGCCACTCGTTTCGCTTCTGTCTGCCCGTATACTGGAAAAACCGGTCAAGGATGTGTATTCCTCGGTGACGTCACTGCCAAGCCAGGATTCTCACGATAGTCCTTTTAAGTCTTAATAAGCGCACCAAGTTCATCAATCTTGTTATTAAGTGATCTCACGTTACCCATAACGATGGTTGGTAGACTTGGGCGGAATGCGCGTTTGTATGCAGCTTTTCCAGATCCACGAACCCCTCTTGACCTCTGCTTAATTTCAACCGAATGTGAAGCCGAGTCCCAGAAAAAAAAAAACTTTCGTCTTTTTTAGCCGGAGTAGATGTTCGCGCGAGTAGATAATCCTCAGGTTGTGATTATTAGATCCTCTCTCCATAGTCCCAAGAGAGGGGTTTATGGCGGTCAAAATACAAAATACAAAATACACATAATAACAACAAAACAACGTTTAAAAACGTTTAAATACCGGAACTGTGTTCACGACGTGCTGCTCTTACAAGCGCATTATTTGAAAACATCGTCTTTTTTAGCCGGAGTAGATGTTCGCACGAGTAGATAATCCTCAGGTTGTGATTATTAGATCCTCTCACCATAGACCCAAGAGTGGGGTCTATGACGGTCAAAATACAAAATACACATAATAACAACAAAACAACGTTTAAATACGTTAAAATACCGGAGCTGAGTTCACGACGTGCTGCTCTTACAAGCGCATTATTCGAACATTAACATTAACAACTATTTGACCTTAAATGACCTCTTCGGCAATTTTCAATCAGGCTTTCGCCCCTTACATAGCACTGAAACGGCCCTTATCAAGGTCTTAAATGATATCCGTTTAAACACAGATTCCGGAAAATTTTCAGTCTTAGTGTTGCTAGATCTTAGTGCTTGCTTTGATACTGTAGACCACAACATTTTAATAGACAGACTAGAAAATTGGGTTGGACTTTCAGGCACTGTCTTAAACTGGTTTAGATCCTACCTACAGGACAGAAACTATTATGTCTCCATTGGCAACTGTGGAAGGCGTCGGTCTCAGCAGCTAATCAGGACGATTAGCGGCCACGCCTACTGGCAGAGCAGTAAGCGCACACACCGGTCCTGTCGATAATAATTACATCTGTGTGCTTTAAGACTGCTCTGTTCCCTTCAGTAGGTGGCTGGAACCAGAGAGGCGTTTTGAGACCGAGGAGCGAGGAAAGGACAAGGAAAGAAAAGCGAACCAAAGTGAACCAAAGTGAAGGAAATATCGAACGGACTAAGAAAGAGCCGGTTCGATATTGTATGATTTAGTTTTGGTCTTTTCGTTTAGTTACCCGAAAGCTTCGCGGCAATTAGGGTAACGTGTTTAGTTGTGTTTAGTATTTTACGCTCCCGGTGCTCGTTCTCGGCCCAGTGGGGGAACAGAGAACGCGCCGAAAATCCAAATAAATAAAAGTCCGGTCCGTAGACCGAAAAACTCCACTCCGTGTCTGGACTACTCTGTTCCCGTCCAGGGTGTGTCACGTGGCGTGTGACAGCAACTTTGTATCCGATCAAATTAAAATGACATGTGGAGTTCCCCAAGGATCAATCCTTGGCCCTCTTTTATTCAATCTCTACATGCTTCCATTAGGACACATCTTAAAAAACAACCAAATTGCCTACCACAACTATGCGGATGACACCCAAATTTATATAGCCCTTTCACCAAATGACTATAGTCCTATCGACAATCTCCGTCAATGCATTGAACAGATAAACAGCTGGATGAGACATAATTTTCTCCAGCTAAATAAAGATAAAACTGAGATAATTGTCTTCGGTGCACATGACAAAAGATCGAAAGTCAGTGCCCACCTTGATTCTCTCTCTCTTCAGACTAAAAACCAGGTCAGAAATCTTGGTGTAATTCTAGACTCTGATCTAAACTTCAACAGACACATAAACTCAATAACAAAATCAGCCTACTACCATCTGAAAAACATAGCAAGAATTAGAGGTTTCATGTCTAAACAAGACCTTGAAAAGCTCATCCATGCATTTATTTAGAGTAGGCTTGATTATTGTAATGGTCTTCTGACAGGCCTGTTCGCAAATTACAGCTCATCCAAAATGCTGCTGCTAGAGTCTTAACAAAAACTAAAAGATTTGAACACATTACACCTATTCTCAGATCTCTACACTGGTTACCAGTCTGTCAGAGAATTGAATTCAAAATACTCCTAATTGTCTACAAATCGCTAAATGGTCTTGGACCAAAAAACATATCAGACCTCTTCTCACCTTACATTCCAGCTAGACCCCTAAGGTCAGCTGGGACCAGTCTATTAAACACTCCAAGAGTGAAAACAAAACATGGTGAAGCAGCTTTTAGTCATTCTGCCTTGTGCATCTGGAATAAACTTCCTGAAGAACTCAAACAAGCCCAAACTCTAAATATATTCAAAACTAGGCTAAAAACCTTCATGTTCTGCAAAATGTATGACTAAACACTAGCACTTTGATTTACTCTTTTAATGATTTATTTATTTGTATTTTTTACTCTATATATTTTATTTTGATCTATTCTTATTACTTTTTATATCTTATTTTTATTATTATTATTATTTTATTATGTATTAACTTATTTTTATTTTCTTACCTATTCTCCTTGCTCTGTATTTTATATGCTCTGTGTAAAGCACTTTGCATTGCCATTGTTGTATGAAATGTGCTATATAAATAAACTTGCCTTGCCTTGCCTAAAATATGAATGAATGAATGAATAATGCCACAGAGATTCTATATTATTAATTGTAGCTGCATTAAACAACTAGTGTAGACTAGACTACTGTAGACACAAACTAATATGATTAAAGTGTGCTCACAACCAACTCACTACTCAGCACACATCATTGTACAGGAAATAAACAGAAAGTGAGACTATTATACATACACAATTACAAAATATAATGTAACAGTTAGCTGTGACACCATACATGCATTAATCCTTAGGGAATGCGGGCGAGGTAGAAATGAGTTCAGTCTTAGCAAAGTGAGAGAGAAGGGAGATGCTGCATGTACCCTCATGGGTTAGTTTTGGTTCCTTCCCAAAACTAATTCCAGTTCATTCTTAAAACAACTACCTGTTCTACACCATGCTGTAGTAAAGCAGATACCCACCAGGGGTGGTTCCAGAAACTTTTGGTTGGGGGTGCCAAGGGGGTGCTTTATGGTTGTGAGGGGGTGCTATGAAATTTAGACACCCGTGCAGGTCACGGGCGTGCAGACCACGGCCATGAAGGCTACATTACTACGCATAATGTTTAAACCATCTAGTCAGATATTACAGCACGGCTACTACAACAAGCATGCTATGCATTGATTTAGCTTATGTCACGCACTCAAAAATGAATACAATGACCCAGACCCTCAATACCAATAACCAGGAAAACATTGCCACAACATGACAGATAAACACTGCTTAGACCATCTCAGTCATTGCGAAATCAACGGGAGCTTGTGTTGGCTCAATTTCTTTTAGTTTTTTAGGAAAAGATCATGAGGGACGGAGCCCGAAAAAAAATGTGTACAGCACCTGCACTAATTCAAAGTACTCTGCCGCCGGTTGTATGTTTTTAACGCAGTCCACCAAAACAAGATTTAGACGATGAGCGTAGCAATGGATATACAGTGCCTGTGGGACATATTTTCTGAATTTATCTGCTACACCGTTATGACAGCCTGACATAACGGCTGCGCCGTCATAGCATTGAGCAACGCACGTATTGCGGTCAATGTTGCATTTATGAAGTGTCAATTTGATTGTTTTCAAAAGCGAATCAGCGTCTAATCCATCAGCTGGAGAGAAATGTAGGAATTCTTCCAGTGCAACATCATTGTGCAAATAGCGTGCCACCACAGACAGCTGTTCTTTTTTGCTGACATCCTTACTTTCCTCGACTATCAATGCAAACAGTCCAGCTTCCTCTATTTCACTACTTATTTGCTCCCTAAGCATATTTGCCATAATTTCAATTAACTCGTTCTGTATATCATGGTGAGTATACTTCGCATTTCTGGGATTGTCTGATATTCTTTGCGCAACAGTTTCGTTGAACTTGCCAATAACGTGTAAAAGTTCAATGAAGTTTAATGAAAATGTTAAATTGTCTAAAATTGTAAGGAAATGCTTGGGGGGGCTGCGCCGGTGCTATGCAAATTCCTGACGGGGGTATAGCCCCGGCAAGCCCTGCCCTGGTGCCGCCACTGTTACCCACCTATACGTTTTCACATTTTTAAATGCACATGTAGCACACACACACACACACACACACACACACACACATACACATACACATACACATACACATACACATACACACACACAGACGCACACATATGCAGTGTATAATTTGTTGAATATACACATGGCAAACAGGAAACTATCCCACTGCTGCTCCAGGATGTAGTCATTAATATGGATGACCCTCTGGGCTTCCACGGTGCAGGTAAAATCCTCAACCAGGCCACTAAAATGTCAACATCCGGTATATGATGATCCCTGCATCCGCAGCCACTGATCCGCTAAATACACTGCCCCCCCTACTGGCTACAGCATGTCCTTGAGCTGCTGTGCCTCCTGTAGCCACATGCAGGCACTAACGTCAATGTAGCATTCTGTGTGGAAGGCACTCAGAGCAAATGGGAATATCTCTCTCTCTGTCCCTCTCTCTCTCTCTCTGTTTACCGATAAGGTATCCCATGTTTTGCTCACTGCCTTTCTACACACATATTACATAATTATAGACTGTATTGATGCAAAATGTGTCTGAGAAATACAGTGACTAATATGAGCATATGAATGAAAAATGCATCAAAGTGAAATAACAGGGTAAACATAATTTGAAGAAAACAAGATGGTGGACTATGGAAAATATATGACACTGGAAAACTTTTCTGATTTGAAACAATGAGCTCAGGGATCTATTTTAGTATTCTGTGCACTATGATGCCACTGTCTTACATGAGCCACCCTCCTGTTTCATTGCTTAGATTTTTTTCTCATCCAATGAAAGATTGCTAAAACGATCTCCTGAAGTGGGCACTTACTTATCAAAATCACATGGGGCTCAGATTGTATTTATGATCAATGTCTTTTGGCTAGTTATTGATGTTCTATGCATCTTTTGAGATTTAGTCTACTAAAGGCCTTAGTCCTGTTTGAAGGCATATCCTAATTATACATTTTAATAAGATCATACGTGTTTGCACATAATGTTGTGCTACAGTTCTCTGACACAGTCAGTCTGATAAAGTCAATATTTGTTAGATTAGATTTTGCTAGTATCAGATTTAGTCTTTTCATTCACAAACTTTGGGAATGAAAAATGCAGCTTTAATAGAAACCACATTCCTTCCACATCTTTCCAAATCCTAGTCCAACTGTAAAATCGGAATGTTGACAGTTAGTAAATGCAGCGCTGAAGCCTTTTGTTAGCACACGGTTATGCTTTACAAAGTGGTTAATTCAACCAACATTTGAGGCAGTCATCTGTTTTCCTTGGTGGTCTTACATGTTTAATAAATATACGTGGCAGGCAACAGGAGGAAAACAGACCAATTAAAAAAAAATTGTTCACAAGCACCACATATCATGGCATTTTTTTTTTTAGGGGTCTTTTTAAATAATGCCCTCTGTAAATTGCTAGGACAGGACACAAATGCATGGCTGTCTTAGAAATGTATTTTGAAAATGTTTTTTGATCTCCTTCAGCCTGCCTACAGGTTTCCTAGCAACAGCAAACAAAGGCAGGGCACATTTCGGGATTCCCGGGGTGCAGTCGGTCTGGCAATGCCTTTGATCTTGGACTGGAAAAATAGCTGAGTGGGCACTTTTCCCCCATATCCACGCCCCCCTCCTCAAAACGATTTGAAACAGCCTAATCTTCAGCTGTCCAAAGAATCGAACACCCATGGAAATGAACCAGAGAAATGGGTTATTGACACAGTTAGCCTTGATGGCTTAGATCTCTGCCCTTGATCATGGATTTAGTCACTATATTGAAACAAAGATTTGTTGAAGATGTGAAACCATGGAAGATTTTTTTTTTTCACAACAGAGAATATATCAGTGTTTTTCATCTGGACCTACACCCAGCCCCCCACCACCCTCTTCCAAATCTCTCATAATTACTCAGGGTAAGGTGGCCCCCCCACCCCCATTATGTCTTTTGATTGAGTTGAAACTACTTACCTCCAAAGAAACTGCAGGTGTCAGGAGCTTTGCATTTGCAATCGCATGGCTATTTTCGGGGTCATGGAGTGCCCATAGATTCACCCCATTCTGAATTCTACATAAATGTAGGCCCACATTAAACTATTTTTGAAGTTTAGATGGAAAAGCCTCTCAAGAGCAATGTGAATAGCCCACTTCGATTGCATATGCTGCTTCGACAGGAGACAACAGTAGTTAAGAGTTTACCTTAGACCTTACCTTAGTCTTACCACTGACTTTAAGGGGTGATGCCTCCATCCATACCTCCACACATACTACTCCATCTATACCTGCACACATACTACTCCATCTATACCTCCACACATACTACTCCATCTATACCTCCACACATACTACTCCATCTATACCTCCACACATACTACTCCATCTATACCTCCACACATACTACTCCATCTATACCTCCACACATACTACTCCATCTATACCTCCACACATACTACTCCATCTATACCTCCACACATACTACTCCATCTATACCTCCACACATACTACTCCATCTATACCTCCACACATACTACTCCATCTATACCTCCACAGATACTACTCCATCTATACCTCCACACATACTACTCCATCTATACCTCCACACATACTACTCCATCTATACTTCCACACATACTACTCCACCTATACCTCCACACATACTACTCCACCTATACCTCCACACACACTACTCCATCTATACCTCCACACATACTACTCCATCTATACCTCCACACATACTACTCCATCTATACCTCCACACATACTACTCCACATATACCTCCACACATACTACTCCATCTATACCTCCACACATACTACTCCATCTATACCTCCACACATACTACTCCATCTATACCTCCACACATACTACTCCATCTATACCTCCACACATACTACTCCACCTATACCTCCACACATACTACTCCATCTATACCTCCACACATACTACTCCATCTATACCTCCACACATACTACTCCATCTATACCTCCACACATACTACTCCATCTATACCTCCACACATACTACTCCATCTATACCTCCACACATACTACTCCATCTATACCTCCACACATACTACTCCATCTATACCTCCACACGTACTACTCCATCTATACCTCCACACATACTACTCCATCTATACCTCCACACATACTACTCCATCTATACCTCCACACATACTACTCCATCTATACCTACACACATACTACTCCATCCATACTTAGCTGAAATACCAAAACCAGCATACACAGAGGTACTCCAGGACTGAGGTTACCATAAGACTATTGTGTTTTAGCTTCTGTGTTGTATTTTAGCTTTAGTTACATTCGAGCGGCTTTGTTATTGTTGACCATTTTTGCAAAGGTTAATCTTGGAGAGGTGATATTTCGGTCAAGTGTATTAATTCACTGACAAGCTTCGGACTGTTGTCTCGAGTTATGGCGGGACATTTATTTGGGAATTTATTTCATTATTTATTTTTAGATCGATGGGGCTCCAGTAAATCAGGAGCGTTTGGGCAAACGTTGTGAGGCCATTTTTAAATTCTACACAAGAAGTGTGTGCACATGCTCCCACGGCTCCTCGTTTCTAGAGAAACGGTCGCTGGTGTACAGAAGGAGTGGGGGTGGGGATGGCTTCATCATTGCTCTCATTGGGGTACAAACAAGGCTCCTGAAAAAATGTTGATGTTTGTGTTTGGATCCACACATTTTATTTTTGAAATAGAGAAGTCTGTTCAGGGACCCTGATGTCTTTAGACTGTCCAGGGTGTCATTGGCAGAGAAAGAAGTGAAACAGAATTCCCACCCCCAGTCCTTCTGTAAATAGCTGGTATGCTCCAGGATGCAAGGTGGGAGTGATTTTTTGATATGGTTAACAACCAGCAGTTATATCCCCAGCAGACGATGGTCCCTTCCCCTTGGCTACCACCTCCATTTTCCCCCCTTTCAAATGTGCCGCTGCAGTGTCCCCATTCCTCCCATGCTTGTTATGAAATCCAACTTTTGCAATGAAGACTCAGACAAAGCCACACATTCCTAGGCATGGAGTCAGTCCATCTGGTTTGTTTTTTCAACTTTGTATAACTTTGATCAACTTTAGATTAGCTGTTTTAGGGTTAAATGCATTTTGGTAGAGTTCAGTCCAGGCCTTTGTTGTCAGTGGAAAGGCCTCACATTATGTCAATGCCGCCTTGTTTATCCAGATAAATATAGGAAATAAAACATGTTCTCTTCAACAGAACACAAAGCTTTCTCGCATATTTAAATATGTGTTTTTGTGTGTTTTCTGGCTTTGTTTCATGTTTAACTTTTTGTCTTTTTTGTGCCCCAGTAATATTTTTTGTTTGAATTTTTGTTTGAATTTACAGTGTCTCCATTTGAATTGCGCATTGGTTCTTGAAACATAGCACTGCTTGGCGATTGTGGAACGTGAAACAATTCATGTCGAAGAGATTCATTGATTAAACCATTGTGAATGAATGGTTATTGCATGTTCAAGAGCCGTCGACACACAGAGAAAGAAAATCATAAAGGATCAGTGATATGTAAACGGCCAACTTACCGCCTATGTTTGATGGTCACCCTAAGAAAAATGCTTGCTCAGGCATAATGATGAAAATGATGGCATTGTATATGAAAAACAGCTAAATTAATTACCTCCAGTCATAATGTTTGATGATGTTGATCCCAAATTAAGTACAGCACAGGAAATGCTTTGAGGATACCATGTGGTCAACCTTTTCCCTTTCTTTTTCTCTGACACAGGTCATTTAAATCATAAATCTATCTCAGATCATAGTAGGCCTTAAGAAAGCATTGGACCGTATGTAATATGTTATTCTCCTGTGAGACAGCATGGCTTGTGTAAGCTTTGATGTGCTTCCTTGTTTTGTTTTTTGCAATATATCTTCCTCTACTGATTCTACTGTAATGTTTTTTTAATGATTTTATTTTCTGTTTTTGCTTTTTATTCCGCATTTTAACTGGTAGTGGTAGAGACTGGTAGTGAGCGCTGAACCGCCTCCTCCAAGCTGGCACCCATCAAGCCGTCACCGTAACACACTCCTATATGTAGCGAGTTCATATCAGCCAATTGCCACCCCCTAGTGGCACTCCCGGCCACAGCTGAGCTGTCACGACCTGGTGGAATCTAACCCCAGTCGCCGTGGGCAACGTTGGACATTCTTAAGGCTACACCACCCGGGAGGCCGCCTCTACTGTAATGTTTGAATGACTCCTTGTCTTTCTGGTGAGTTTTGACATGTGCTTGTCTGTGACTTGTAATTTTCAATGAAGACATGGAAAGGCCCCTGAGACAAGCAATATGAGCCAAACATGTGAGAGTCTGAGATCGGAGGAGTTTATATGCAGTGGGTATTACAACCAGAAACACCGGACACAAGTTTTCATCTTTCACGCTCAAACACCAGATAACAATGCAAGAACTGGATTCCTTCCCTTTCCTGGTCCAATATGTGTAAATAAAAAATGTGAATGTTTTATTTTTTTTTCATGAATATTTCTAAAACGTGTGTTTCATCTCAATGGTGTGGAAAAGATGCCTTGTGTAATGTCTTATTTCACTTGTGAAAAGATATTTCAATGTTACCCAGGGTTGTTCTTTGAGAAGATGAAACTCTGAGAAAGCATCAGGATGGATGCACCAAGCATTTCTATGTTTGGCTTTGAAGCAGTCAATGCACTTCTGCATGTGAAAAGTGTGCCTAACTAAGTGTGTGCCCTGCAGTTCATATCATTATTGATGCCTTCCTGAGAATTGATTTTACACTCCAGTCACTTAGTTAGTTTTATTTAAAAAAATAGATATACACAATGCAAACACACATACCTTTGATACATGACATCACATTAATGCACACGGCAAATTGCCTAGGATAACACAAAAAAGTTGACAAAAAGCCAACTTATTTCTATTGTGGTCCTCCATGCTTGCAAGATCATTCTAAACAAACTTCCTGATCACGTTTCAGACTAGCTATAGGTTCCCATTACAGAGAAATGTTCTCTCTGAACTTTCTTATAAGTTTCTGTGTTATATTTGCTGTTTGTACGGATTTAGGCCAGAATCCGCTTATACACTTGCAAATCCAAAATACACTTGCTCCTTAATTACTGAAAACAATTCAACTAAAAAAGTTTGTATTAAAAACCATCTAATTTTTGTAATTTCAGAACAGTAAGTATTTCACTCCCGAATAATGCAGATAAATCCCTGATAAAATAAAAATTCATTGGTGGTCAATTCAATCTGGCCATTGAAGGAAGGCTGCCTGACGCTCAACCTACATGTGCATACAAGAGTACCCAGGAAGTAATGCCCTACCTTTTTAAACATGCTGAAATACAGATTTAGCAAAGCATACATTCTGTATATATTGTATTATACATACAAAAAGCTGTTTCTTCCTGCACTTCAGATACGGAAGGAAGTGGGGCATTTCTTTTTGAGTGTTAAACTCTAGCTAAGTTTTCTAGTCCAAGATAAACTCCTATGCCTGTGTAAACTCTATATATACCCTGTATATAAAAAATATATTTATTTTGTATAAGCTGCAGCTTCATTGCCTTATCTAATGACAAGAAGGGGAGATAGGGAATTGTCCTTTTTAATAACTTTTGTTTTTGGTTTTCAGCTTGATCTGGAAAATCCAGCTGAAAACGAGAACCAAAGAGCATTATTAAAAATGACAATTTCCCATCTCCACTTCTTGGCCTTGAACTGTTGAGCTCACTGTTGACCTCACAGGACCTGTGCTGTGCTCTCCAAGTGGTATGGTGACAAAATAAATTCATAAAAAGTCAATCTTGCTAATGCATTTGGATTTGGTGGTCTTCTTACATGCAATACTTCACATACTTCAATTCAGATATTGAAGAACAAATTTATTTTGTTTGTATGTGCTTAATAATTTCTGGGCCATTCCCCTGGCATATCCATAAACAAATATTTTTGTAGTTGAGGCTATTGAGGCTAGCTGGGGCATTATGGCTGTTTCACATGATTCCATACATGCAAAATATTATTATTATGTTATTGCAATGTTTTGAGACTTGTCAGATCAGTTAACTTTTTCCACCCAGAACCTTTGCCATTTGCCAGATGTGTGAGCAGTGACCGGCACAAACACCCAGTGCCTCCAATGCCTCCACGGTATTAAACTCTCAAGTGTGCACAAGTCAGCACTGACCATGTCATTGTGAGCTCCCACACAAATCTGTGGACCTCCAAGCTGTAATACAGACTGAAAGAAAGGATTTGCCCACAATCCATTTATCCAATAGGCCACGGGGAATGCACAACAGCAAAGCACCTGATTGGTTTAACCTGGCCCACATTGGTCAGACTCACGCCGTGCACTACATATGAAGCCAGCGGGAATTAAAGGTCACCCCACATCATCATGTGGACGACCTTTAGGAATACATCACACGATGTGCTGTTGTTTGCATTAGCAGGCACACTCATGAGGTTCAGGGGTGTGTGTTTAATCAGCTGTTCGGGCTGGCTCATTTTTAACCCTTTAAGGAAGGTATTATTCCAACTTAAACTTTTATTCAAATGAGTCAGAAAAATAAATCTGCTGTCATTCTTTTCCGGGTGATTTAATTTCAGAAATCTCAACTTCTATATATTTTTTAAACTTAGTGAATATTGAAATGATCTCATCTCATCTCATCTCATCTCATCTCATTGTCTAAGCCGCTTATTCCTGGTCAGGGTCGCGGGGGAGCTGGAGCCTATCCCAGCATGCATAGGGGCGAGAGGCAGGAATAAACCCTGGACAGGTCGCCAATCCATCGCAGGGCACACACACACCATTCACTCACACACTCATACCTACGGGCAATTTAGACTCTCCAATTAGGCTAACGTGCATGTCTTTGGACTGTGGGAGGAAACCGGAGTACCCGGAGGAAACCCACGCGGACACGGGGAGAACATGCAAACTCCACACAGAAAGGCCCCCGGCCTGGATTCGAACCCGAGACCTTCTTGCTGTGAGGTGACAGTGCTATCCACTGCGCCACCGCCTTATTGAAATTATATCAGTTTTAAATCATTATCATCACTGTCTCCTGTAGATAAGGTACACATGACCAAAAACTGTATCCATTATTGTGCTTTCTTATCTCCTTGTAACACATGAGTAATTTACACAGGTTATTCCAAGGTAACAGTATTTTGTTTTTGTGCAGAGGAGGATTGATGATGCCACTTCATTCAGCTAAGTATTGCCACTGCTGCCAGGGGAAATGTGTTGTTGCAAGTCTTGTTTCATAAACTAAAAAAATGTGTAATCCCTGACACAATCTGCTCTATAAAGGACAAAAGCATGCACAACGTATCACCAGCAATGCTATGTATTCAATCATTCTATTCAATTATATATTCAAAAATGAAATAGGAAGCTTAAATATTATGAATATAATCAATGTTGGGTTAACAATTCTCAAAGCACCTGCTCTGTGTCTGCATTTTACACATTTCATAAAGCACTTAGATTCACTGTTTGTTTTCTTTCCTCAGAAACCAATAAGCGATCACTTGTAAAACCTGGTAAAAAAACAACAACGTCTTAGAAAGCAATCTTCTCATTGGGAGCATGTGTTGTCAGGCCTTTTTCTGAATAATGTGGCCCCATGATGAAATCCAAGATATACACAGTAGCTTTTACAATAAATAGTTGTACGCATGACTCGCTGGTGTACGATAATGAGTTCATTTTTATAGCCTCAGTCTGTACATATAAACTGGGGCTGCTGCTGGATGATGAAGCTGGCAATTTTGAACTCTGCTCTTATAACTTCTGCAGAGTTACAGTACCAAATTACAGAAAAACCACCATTACCATTTTGGGACAAGTTTTAACCTCCATTTTTTAATACTTCATTTTACAATAGTAGTTTACAGTACCACTGGTCTTCATTTGAAATAAATTCCCGTTGAAGGCAATTTGGTATTCTGCATCTAAATTCCACAAAAAGCAGAGGGAGAGCCAGAGTGGGTGTGTCTCGGCAGAATGCACCACCCGGTGGGGTTTTTTGAACAGAACCCCCGCACTGAGCTAGAAATGCAATCAAAGTCTCATGCAGTCTGGCTGTCACTGGCACTGCAAATACAGTGCTGCTCATTTGTATAATTGCATTAAAAAACCAGATCTGAAGATGCATTCTGTTTAGACACATGGACTTTTCACACCTCCTGCTCTGCGAGATAATAACATTGTTAATAAAATGTTAATATTCCTTCTTTTTTTTAAATGGCCGCAACATAACAGGACAGTCTTAGCTCACTGTCGGAAACATTATTTGATATTTTCCCCAAATTGTGTTGGTAGTCCTATAAGTTCTACAAATGTGGCATACCTACATATGTAAAATCATTGTGGAGGACCAGCTAATAGGGCCTCTACACCACACTTTCTAAAGAGCAGTCACTCTGAGTCCTCATGACAGTGCGATCAGATATTGGTATCAAATGATTTGCACGCATTGACCCTATGGCGGGTATGTCTCACGAGATGTCACATCCACCCAGAGCCTGTCCAATTGCTAGAACACATGTTTCCCTTGCTCTGCACAGAAACCATGAGATAGTGGTTCTCTGTGGCTCAGTTGGTAGAGCACAGCGTTGGCAACGCTTAGGTTGTGGGTTCAATTCCCACTGGGACCACATATACTGAAAATGTATGCATTCACTACTGTAAGTCGCTTTGGATAAAAGCGTCCGCTAAATGGCATATATTATTATTATATATTAAACCATAACACATGGTTATCCTGCACCTGTTTTTTTCCCCCCAAGTGGGTTAATGGTAAAGTTTCAAGCAATTACCAACAAACAGAATGCTTACAATTATTTCTTCTTAAATCCCATGTGTTATGCAAGTTCTCTTTAAATTAGGTTTATTCAATTTAAAGAGATTTAAATGCAAAATATATTTTTTTTTTAAACCTATAATATAATTACAATAAATATGTAATTAGAATTCCCTATCAAAGAGCAATGACCCAGCATGTCCCTAAATCCTTGTGAACAGGCATGGAGTGGAGAGATAAGGAGGGGGAGGTAGGGTCTGATGAATCTGGCAGCAGCGCCGAAGGGGTGACAGATGGAGCGAAGTCTGTGGATCTGGCGTTGCTCACATGGCGCTAAAATGCTCCCCGTGCACATTCCAACAAATCCAACCAGGAGGCTCCTGTGAGCCACACCGCTCCCTCCATCTGAGTGGCTCCCAGCCTCTCTTTCCATTTCCTAATAAGTCAATGCTTGATAATGAATCTATGCAAATAAATGTGCATACAGTATATATGTTATTGAGTGCATTTGGAACAATTAGTGGGTCTGTTGGCCTGTACATCTGAAAGGCCCAGAGAGTGGGATGTACACAAACCCTGACAGTCAAAAAAGGAGAGAGAGGGGGGCAACAGGATGCAAATCATCTTGTATGAAAGACATTTTAAAAATAATGCCCACTTTGTCAAAATGTATTGTAACGATGACACCATTTTTTTGTTACACTTGCAGAGCATACCCTTTAATCTGAAATATGTCTTTCTGCTGGCCTGTGACATATAACCCTCATCGACAAAGGTGTGCCGCACCACTTCAGACACTCATAGCAGAGAGGCCAAGGTGTGTGATGGGGTGAAACTGATAGGCCTATCAGCAGTGTTTGAAGATCAGTGAAGAGATGAAGAGCACCATTGAGGGTAAGCTGCAGACTGGGACACCAGAAGAGGGTGGATGATTTGCAGTGTTTGAAGATCAGTGAAGAGATGAAGAGCACCATTGAGGGTAAGCTGCAGACTGGGACACCAGAAGAGGGTGGATGATTTGCCAGGACAGAGACCCAGTGCTGTGTAGAACAGTGCAGAATGATGGCATGTACACCATTATGTCCATAATTCAGCTAGTCACCAATGTCCCACCACTTACCTGTCTCACAAATGCCGTCCTCTCCTTGCCAGTTTGTGTCTGCTGATATCATTTGTCTCCCTGCGATCCACCTTGAGTGACTCAACTGGAAATATGCTCTACCACAAAAATGTCAAAGGAACCATCATTTGTGAAAGGTTATCGTCAATGACAATAAAAAGAACAAAATGAACAAAATTCTTCTTTGAATTTGTTTTCCCATGCTGTGCTGTAAGACATTATAAACATTTCTGTTCTTGGCAAGCAACTTCCAACGGGGTCATGTACAGATGTTACATTCTGCACGTACTGTACAATTCATTTCTGCCACAAACTTTTACTGTAGGAACTTAGACCCTGCTCAACTGCTCAAGAGTGCAACAGTGATCTCCCATCTGGGAAAACAAAGCAGTGCTGCAATGTCCAGCACTGACCCAATGCCATGATTTTTTACTTGCAGTGACAGATGGGGGACAAAGACTTATTTTGAGTAACAAGCAGGGTATCTTATAATAGCTTAATTACACCCCCACTCACACACAAAAATGTGGTTTATGGTTAAGATGGTTTGTTTACACTGTCAATTGCCCTGAATATGATCTTTGAGGGCAGCTTGCAAGCTTTCATTATCACTTCACCTGGCTTACAGCTGCCATTTGTAAGAAAGAATAGTTCCTAGGCCACCAATAATGTTCAGTTGCTAGAAATATTCTGTTTACAGCAAACTGAGAAAAAGGAATATGACCTGTACACCAGTACAAACTATTAAGGCACAATTGTCAAAGTTTGTTAGATATTACTCTGCTAATGTTACAGAAATAATAACATGTCTCGTCGTTTTAAAAGGTAGTATAATATTAAATAAAACAAGGATGCTCTGAATTCCTACTGCCGTCAGATGGACGTTTGTATGCTTGGAAAAAGTTACCAAGCAGTAACCTACTTGTGCGGTCTATTGTTGTACTTGGCGTGTTGTGAAACTGATTTTGTCTTCACGCCTGAACAGTTTCACGTCTCAATATAACACATCGGTCACGTTTTAATCCTGCGGAAAGATAATGCATTTAATCTCTCTTGAAGTTCCTTAGTCGGTTTTGAAAAGGTACTCACAGCTATAGCTCAATAACCTTTTAATTACGTAGCGCAGCAATGACTCTGGCAGGAGCAGCTCGGTGCTCATACAGGATGCAGGCCAGTTACGACGGTAATTAGGTCCCGATTGTAATTACGCCTAACGATGAACAGCTGTGTAAACTCGCCTGTTTTTTTCTTGAGCGCTGCCTGTCGCTCTCGCCCCCCTCCCCCCGCCTCCACTTGGCTGCGAGTCTCTGCCTCTGTCCCGCTTACAGCCGGGCAGTTTTTTAATACGAGGCGAGGAGTGCCTAACTGGATGGTGGCGCCCCAAGGGCGAAGTCAAAGGTCACTGTTTTCATGTTTGCATTATCATTTCGTCAATAAAACTACTGGGCTGTGGACACGTGTTGTGGCTCATTCACAGACTTCCTTGCAATTCATATTTAATTGACTACGTTTCGTATTTATAATGGAAATCTCTCTCTCTCTCTCTTTCTCAAAGAAGTCTATCAAAAAAGTTCAAGATCTTTTACAGTGATAGCTGTACAATTATTGAAATATTATTTGAAACTAAATATTTTTTCTATAAATGTTCACCAATTCATGAACCAATGTAATATGTTCCATTACTCAATCGGAATGAAATTGAATGTTTTTACTAAACTTTGTATACGCCAAGTTGAAATGTCTGAAAGACTAAATCAATGCATAGGCCTACTTAATGCGGTTTCTGGACATGCCCTCTCAAAACGCCCCTATTGAACGAATGACGAGATTACTAGATAGAAATAGAAATGACAGACTGGTAGAATGATAGAAATACATATTGAGAAAGAGGAGTGACAAGGGATGGAAATGAATGCCAAACTATAATGTGAAACTATATTTTAAAATGAAAACAAAAATGAGAAATCCTGTATGGACTATTCTTTTTGTCTTTAATTTAATTTGTAATTTAATTTTAAAGGCCATTTTTTTAAAATGTATTTGGTATTATTTCGTATTTATTTGACACTTATTTTATACATACTTATTTTATACATACAAATAATATGTAGGCCTATAATAATGTAACATATATAAGTGACTACCCTGGTTAAATAAAGAGGTAAAATACATATTTAGCCATTTCCTTAAATTCATTTTATTGATTTGCCATTTCAACTTATAGTCAATGTTTATTTTTAATTTGCTGTAAATTAACATTGAGTACGTACAAATTTAGGTATGGTTTAATTCACTCAGTTGAGCAAACTGAGCAATAAGCAAGCTTGTATTTTACACAATCCCAGCATTGTGTTTCTTTTGGTAATATATCTCCTTTTGTGTTAAGTGGTATGCAAGTAATTTTTTTCCTATTCATATTTAATTCACTGAACTGAAATATAATTTAAACCCATGACATGCAAGTGCCCTTAATCCTATTATTTATGTTCTGTTTTTGATCAAATTACCTTCCACAGTGACACAGTTTTCGCTGGTAGAGTTAAACCACTCCTCTTTCTTCAAGAATAACTTGTAATGAGATCATCATGCTTTTAGAATCACAAAATTCTATTAATCCAGTCTGTGGATTAAACATTTATTGGGCTGTTTCACGTTAACAATGATGCCCCTAATATTGTCTTGATGCATTCGACCACTGTGATCGTAAGAGATAATCAAATAATTCAGGATTGGAGTAAACATGGTCAGAGTGAGTGTCTTACCTAATAAATAGTTACATATGTTATTATTAAAATATTAACATATTTAATAGTAAACAACTACAATAATAATTACAATAATTCGTCTTCTTCTTCTTCTTCTTATTGGGTCATTCAATAGAAAACAAACAAACAAAAATACTGCTCTGACTGACCTGGAAAGACTACGGGAGGAACAAGCAACACCTGGTTACACTTTCAGGTCTGCCTCTCCTCTTTGAAGGAACAAGCAAGTGTAGGGAGACTGCCTGTTCTGACACAAGGGTCTGCCCTCAGCGCTCTGTGAGGGATTCTTCAGGTCTCGTCTGGCTCAAGGGTCTGTGCCCAGAGCTCTGAGGGATCCATCAGGTCTGTTCTGACCCAATGGTCTGCCCCCAGCGCTCCATGAGGGATTAATCAGGTCTGTTCTGACCCAAGGGTCTGCCCCCAGCCCTCTGTGAGGGATTCATCAGGTCTGTTCTGACCCGAGGGTCTGCCCCCAGTGCTCCATGAGGGATTAATCAGGTCTGTTCTAATCCAAGGATCTGCCCCCAGTGCTTGTGAGGGATTCATCTGGTCTATTCTGACCTGATGGTCTGCCCCCAGCGCTCTGTGAGGGATTCATCACGTCTGTTCTGACCCGAGGGTCTGCCCCCAGCACTCTGTGAGGGATTCATCAGGTATGGGTCAGCACAGGCCACTGCTCGGCCCCAGTATTTGTGTCATGCGACGTAATCCCTCCTGACCCCAGAGCATGTCACCCATGTAATGCTGGGGTCTGCTGCCCCTCTTCACCTCTTTAGTGAGTCTCCCTCAGCTGTTGCTGTGCAAGACTAATATCAAAACTGGAACAATGCCTGGAACAGCTTGCCAGGTCAGGTAGTCTAGGCAGAAACACCTGGGCTATTCAAGGCCAATCTAGATGCAGATACTCTTTAGATTAAGACTTGACGAGCCTACTTGACGTCATTATGTATTCTTATGTTCTTATACAGAGGTGATTCTGCTCAGCCATTACCACCTAACTCTCGCCAAGTTCCATAGCTTGCATTTATACCAACCCTTAAAGAAGTTCACTAGATGTATGTGAGTGCATTACTGTGTCTAAAGTTTGGGGTTACAACATTAATCAGATACAATTCCAATAACCACCCACTCCAGGTGGCCTACTCCAGACCTTCTTGACTGACATCTAGAACCATTTGGATATTTTATATTGCCCTCTTTAATATTTTATCCATGTTTAGTCTTAGTTATAAAAGGTTACTCTGTGGCCAAAGGGGGCATCTCACAACCAGGAATTCAAATAATGGCACTATGTATGTGTCCCACTAATGGGATTCTTCAAAGATGTTTTTATTTGTCTTTTTTTTTATTCATAAACAAAATGATGTGAGACTTTAAAAGGATTACATAACACAGTATAATTAAACCACATAATTTTATGGTGGCCCAGGTGGCGCAACCAGTAAAGGCACTTGCCCAGAGTGCAGGTTGCCCACTGCGGTTCGGTCACCCCCTGTGCCAGTCAATCTCTGGAGTCCCGCTTGGGGGCAACGTTTGGCTGTCTGCCCCAAGGTGAGGAGGGGGGTGTATCAGAGTCAGAGGTGATGGCTAGGTGAGTTCCATCCGGAAGGAGGCGGTTTGTCGTCATCCTCACTGCCAGTCCCAGTAGTTGTAGGTGGCGGGCTCCTGGGGGAGAGGAAATTGAATCAATAGAGGGTACAATTGGCCACCAAATTGGGAGAAAAACAGGGAAATAAATTAATTAAAAGAAAAAACAACAACAACAAAATCGTTTTTGTGTTTTGCACCTTGCAGGAAACTGGCACAAGCACATATCTTCTGTGTTTACAGTGACTCTCACATGATCCTCAATTACTGTGGAGTTACGATCTATGTTTAATACCCTTTCTAGAATCGGCCAGAAGCTTGGCAGGAGATCAGTTTAAAAATCACCGTTCCACATTAATTATACATTTCCGAGAATGAGGGGCAATTTGGTTGCAATTTGGTCACTGTAAGACAAGTGAATTGTATGTGTTGAGAAGGAGAGCTGGAAAAAAAACATGCGATGCCTACAAAAGTGCACATGGGGCAGATCAGCTGATCTGAATACATACAAGTGCAGCGATGGGTGGAAATAATCCCTGGAAATCATGCGATGCCTGATTGAAAACAGGGCCTGTAATTAGAGAGCACACTATTTGTAACCACTTGGTTTTTGTGTTAGTATGCAAAGCTGCAAGGCAGCTAATCTGGGGGAAACCGTTTGTTTCCTTAATTGCCCTCTTAGGTCAAAAATGAAGGGGTGTGTGTGTGTAAAGTGAAACGCTAACATGCTGGAGGTGGAATGGATTTCACAAATACAACAGAAGCCCCGCGTTGGACACAGAAGTCAAACTCAACTAAAAGACCATTGACAACATTGGAAATGTTTTATCTTTAATGTGTCCAGGAGAGGTGTCGCAGACTCGGGTGGAGCAGAGGTGTGAAGAGGGATTTCACAGCACAGGCTAACGCGCAAGCAATAACGCATATAATCATATACAAATGTTTTATTTAAAAAAATAATTGTAATCCCAGGGTATTTACAATGCTCTGTTTTTTCATTCTATTTAGCAAAAAAAAGCCAAGAACCTTAACAGTTTTCTTACGAGTAGCCTAACCTATAAACGATACAAATGGAACGCCTGAGCAAACAAGGGACAATAAGTATATGCAAGCGAAGGCTACCTCACAGGCGTGACTCATCTATTAATTAAGCAAATCATCGTAAATTGTCGTAATGTAGTTGTTTTTTTACAATATTTAACAGCAGAGCTGGTTAACTAGCTAAGTATTTCTTTTATACAAGACTGGCAGGTGCAGTAAACTTGTGGGCAAGTTTTAACAGCGCTACGACAGTCCGTGACAGAAGAAACGGCAACATCTGATGATGATTAAATTCAATAGCAAAACATAAAATATTATGTCCCCTTAGCTGAATTGTAATTTTTAAAGGCTACGTGCTATTAAGCAAACATTTGTTCTTCATATTTACTATTATTTACAAAAACGCGTTTTATTTTGCTTTCAATTGTTAGTTAAAATGTTAGTGCAGTTTTAAAAGTTTCCACATTTTAGTTACTTTAATGCTCCAGAAGGGCATGTTTTTACATTTGAAGGCAGTGACAGTTTAGTATAAATCAATAAGTATGTATGAGCAGGGTTGGACTGGGACAAAAAATAGGCCCTGCCATTTGGCTCAGACCGGCCCATCCAGTGGCGCCCCATTTTCTGTCGACGGGGGTGCTACGCGAAAAAATTATTGCGCCCCTCGGAATACCCGGTCCGTGGTATAATATATATATAGGCTATATAAAATAATTATACCGGCCCTACCGGCCCAAAACTAGACCGGCCCACCGGGCATCTGAAATACCTACTGCGAAGACATAGCCTACCAGTTATTTTGAAACGTCAGTTTATATATGATTGTTTTTTGGTTTGTTTGTTAGTTTTTTGTATTACATTGCGTGTGTTGAGATATCACATAAGTTCATGTTAGTATGTTCAGAACTCCGTACATATTGAACAGTTTATTTTGTTTACTTTGACGGTCATATGTATTCTTAATATTTTAATCTATCAAGATATAAAGAATACTGCTAAACGATATTAAAAAACAAACAGTATCGATGAATAGGTACATGAATCCCCAGTAATTTTATTCTAAGGGGGTCAAATTCAACCACTAGTCTGTCTGTAAATCTCTACCAGATGTTGAGATTTAGTTGAGATTCATAATTGTTAGTAGACATTTTTCTCTACATCCTCTTGAACTTTATTCACTTCCATTCAATTCCGAGGCCACAGTACAAGACAACCAAAACACATATGAAAACAATACAATGAATAAGGCTCGATGACAATGACGGATTAAACTGTAATACAAAACGTATGATTGTATTTATCTCCCCCAAAGGCAAGGACAGTGATAATACAAGAGATAACATGTCAAGTATCTGTGTGTGTGTGTGTGTGTGTGTGTGTGTGTGTGTGTGTGTGTGCGTGTGTGTGTGCGTGCGTGCGTGCGTGCGTGCGTTTTGCTGAGTAATTGAATATATGCGCTGAACACAGTATACGACATGGCATTTTTGCGCAGGTTTGTGAGTTTGTCAGTTGTTGAAATTAATAATCAAAGAAAAACGTATGTAAGAAAGAGGAAACGTGAACTTTAAATTCACCCCTTGATGTCAAAAATGAAGTAGGCTACTTCAGTAGGAATTCGGTAGTTTCCTCTTTGGATGTAGAACATTTCAGGTAGAGCGGAAAAAACATAGGGGAGAGTGAGGTAATCGCGAAAGCGGGGTAATCCCAAACACCTCAATATCTGTTCCTAGGGAGAAGGAATTGCTAAAACAACGCCTTGCAGTAATGCGTACTTGTGCGCTGACTTCAGGAGATGTAGACATTCGACGGATTCTCTCTTTTTTCTACCAGAAAATCTAAAAAAAACTGGTAAGTGAACTGAACATTGGATTTATATAGCGCCTTTCAAGATACCCAAAGCGCTTTACAACGACAATGACAGGGGAAAGTCACCTCAACCACCACCAATGTGCAGCACCCACCTGGATGAACGCGACGGCAGCCATTTTGCGCTAGCATAAACTCAGATACACAGTGGAGGAGGAGGAATTAATTAATTCCATGTACGTATATTGTTTTTTTGGTTGGGAATTTGGCCAGGACGCCGGGTTAACAGTGCCATGGGATATTTTATGACCACAGAGAGTCAGGACCTTTGGCTTTACCGTCCCCATCCGAACGACGGACATGTAGTCCCGTGGGATCGAACCCACAACCATGACATTGTCAGTGCCATGCTCTACCAACTGAGCTACGGGAACCATGGAATTCGGAAAAGTTTTGTATATGTTTACATAAAGTTTGTTCCTTGTTCTAAAGAACAGGTGTACACTAGGTATCATTGACATGTGGGCAGGGCTGGACTGGGAGAAAAAATCGGCCCTGCCATTTCGCGCTCAGACCGGCCCGGCACCCGGTGCGAGCGCCGCATTTTCTGTCGACGGGGGGGTTGCTGCGCGAATAAATCTGTCGACGGGGCGGGGTGCTGCGCGAAAAGAAGCTGAGACCAGTTCGTTTATATGCGCGAAAAATTTATTGCGCCCCTCGGAACACCCGGTCCGTGGTATAATATATATAAAATGATTCTACCGGCCCTACCGAGGCCCTACCGGCCCAAAACTAGACCGGCCCACCGGGCATTTGCCCGGTAGACTATATAGCCAGTCCAGCCCTGCATGTGGGCTAAAACAACAAGGGATGCAAACCTGTAAGTGTACTTGCGGGGCAATCCCGACGCCTGTTACCCCGTGCCCACACAGGATTACCAGAGTAATTACCATTGGTCAGATTCACTTTCTTTCTGTAGCCACAACGTATTTAAGGAATGTTGAAAAGTTAATAAATATATATTTCTAGCTAGCACTTGACTTGGACTTTGATGTGATGTATCAATCTTAGAAAACCACTCTCTCGTTTTGTTTTAATTAACCCCGAAGAAAAGGTGTTCGAGATTACCCCACTCTCCTCTACCCCTTAACTCTTTCAAGGTTGTTAATGGATTCTTTCCTCACATCCGCATTTGGCACAAGTACAGGAGGCACTCCTGAATGTAGATATGACCAAGATTTAGATCAAGCGGTAAAATACCCTCCGACTGCCATTCACTTTTAACACATGGTGGGTTAGGTTCATTGTTTGATGAACATTTGAAAGAGAAAATACATGTAGCCTATTCAATAAATTACTTAATGTTGTGAGATAAGTCAAGTGATATTGTTATTCTTATAATTTAATGAACGGATGCGTTATTATTTTCCCAGAAATACTGTACTTTTCCGGTAATTTTCTACGCCATAAGTATGTAATTTGGTATTAAATTGTTCACTGTCATATTTCTAATAATGTGGGTTTACAACCAGATCAGCTTAAAATACTTGCATTGAATCATTTGAATAATGATTTAATACTAATTTAATTTGCATGGAGGCCAATATGTTTTTTAATCGAAACTCCAGTAAGCATTATTTATTTATTTATTTATTTGTCTCCGCGATACTAAGCGTAATGTTGTAGTGATTAGGTACTACTTGAAAATGTGTTATTTTAGTAGTGTTAATGTTATTTTCCGCATAAAATATAAGGACAGTATTTATGGTGAATTTCGGCAACTAATAAAACACGCGACCAACAAAGTGTACTCATGCTGCTGTGAGTTGAAGTGAACGTGTTGGAGCCGTGTGTTGTCAATCCATCATTCTTTGATGATGGACAAGTTCAGCGCTTACCTATTTTGACGTTCTTTTCTAAGCGTCTGTCATTTATAACAAATTAATGTATCGAATATCGTTGCATTAATTTGTCTATCCATACATACATCTGTCTGATTGAAGATATGATATTATCATTATACTAAATGAATATATAACTTAAAAGTATATATTCGATTTTGTCGAAAACTGTCAGGAATAATGGGACAGTTGTTATTTAATAGTGATGAGAGCTTCTACACGCCATTTAAACGTATCTTCATACTGTAGTTAAAACATGATGGACACCTGAGGCTTTTCTCTAATGGTATAGGCTATTTCAAACCTATGCCATGTCAACAATATAACAGCAACAGCGAGTTGCCGTGGTAAACGATTCATTATATCGCTCGATTTAACTAATTAACATTTTAAATTATGCTGCTTGATTTATTGAAACGTTTTTGTCGAACTTATTTATGGAAAAGAAAGCCATTAATGCTGCGTTGGTCGGCTATCTAACCATTGACTCTTATGCCAATTTGCGAGTGTTTAGAGGTTGAATACGAGCTGCACGAGTGAAAATGTAAAAATCTGAACAAGACCAAAAAAAACAAACTAAGATAGTTATAGGCTATACGTTCTGATGTGAATATTGCAAACCTTGTCACACGGGCCCACACCAAACAATGCAATAGGTCTTGCTGCCGGATAGTATCTGCATTAAGTTGGTGCATTTAAACGTATTTGACATCATAGTTCTAGAACAGTGAACAGATTTGATCATCTGAAGAAAATGGTAAAATCTGAAAGCTCGTAGGCTATTCTTAGTCGTGTTCTCATTTGGATTATTAGGATATTGTTTTATTGGAGTAGGCAAGACTAACAGTAGCCTACACGTTTAAAGTCATTTTGAAATAAGTGGGATAAGTAGATAATTGATGCGGATGTCATCAATTGTACCTTTCCGATGAAGAAGGCGTTCTAATATCGGCATCAAAGTTGAGTTGAATTTCGTTGAAATGTGTCTTTATTGACTTAATCACTGTATTGTTGTTACTAAATTGATAGACCATATTTGAGAAGCATGAAATAAAAACAACCAAACCAATTGTTGTTATTGTTATTTATTTGATGGACGCTACTTATTTTATTCAGTTTTCATATATATGCTTAAAATAATTGTCATGTTTCAGGTGTTCAAAAGCCCTGCAATACATTTAAAGCCCTGCAATGTTAAAATATTTGACAGATTGTGTGACCGGTTCCATAAAAATGTTAAATTGTAATTAATAATGAACGAGCTGATAAGAAATTGATCTACTGTTAGTGCTTGAAAACATTAAACTTGAGAGCCGAAACGACACGTAAGCAAACCAAACATGATTTGTCTGCACTAAACATTTACACATAACCTATATATTCACTTTAAAAATCTATATTTTAAAAGGCTAGAATCGTGTGCCAAATATTTATATATATATATATATATTATATTTCATATAATACGGAATAATTATGCATAAATTTAGCTTTTTAAACGCCAGAAGTTTATAACAATTTCTGATGTACTTTGTTGCGATCATTCTTTTTGTTGTTAGTGTTCAGTCAGTGTTGATTCTGGTAATTAAAAATTAAAACCTTCAATGTCATGAATACGAGAGATCATTATCATAGCAGTTTATTGGCTTTTTGCCACATAAAGAACACTAAACACGGTGGTTAAACAACTAGCCCACGCCCTAATGATGCTATTAATTAAAATGACACTTTGTCACCAGTAGCCTATTGTATTGCAATAAAAGTGGTTTAAATATAGCCTTCTGTGAATGGAACCTTGTCAGGGGTCGGCTTCAGGTTAGTGTATGTCTGTGGGGATCGAATATTTAAACACATGATTTGTCAAGATACGTCTCTTGGGAAAGATCAGATAAAACATGTAACGCGCACTCTCAATTTGAATTAGTCCAAACGAACCTTTGACAAACACACACGTGTAATAGATATCTTAGTTGCAAGCGATGGCTCTACTGAAACGTGAATGTATTATTACTTTTATGTAATAATCTAAAATAAAACATTTTTCTATGCAAATAACATGAAATCTATGAAATTAACAGGTGTGCGTATGTAATTAAAATACAAAAGACAGAACAATTCGAGGACAGAAAGTTTAGAATAAATGGGACAAGCCGTTTTAAAATGAACTATAACACTGCATTAGTGAATACAACAGGTGCAAATGTAGGCCTACATACGGTTGAACTACAGCTACCCGTAGCACGCCAAACAAAAGTTTAGTCCTGTAATTCATGACAAGTGAGAAGATATGATGGTGTATGTTCTTTAGCCATTGGAATCCAATAACAACTGGACGGTTATTATTTTTCGTTACTGTCACTTTCGTTACTGTCATTGCTATTGATTCTAAATAATATACATTTGTTACTTCCACTTTCATTATTTTGTGAAATAACTCATCAAACAAATAACATAGGCTACCTAAAGACAATTTTTGCTATTTTTATGATATTTCTTATTACACTGGAGACACATAAAATACAAATGAAGGGTAATAATTCCGTTTATATTTGAATTATTTAGCTAACGATGGCTAATCTAATTTAAAAATCGGATGTTGCATTTGTTTATACATGTTTAAATCAACGGCGAAAACAAAAAACACTTTGAATTATATCTGCACTATTGTTTCGTTTATCAGTCGTGCTCACAGTGCCACCTGGCTCTTAAAAAAAGTTTGTTCATGTATCTCTCTGGATTAAAGACAAATTGGTCAGATTCAATTTAGTCACAGATTACTATTAAATTGGAGAAGTATGCAAATGTTTTTATTCTTAGCTTCCAAGGCCATTGACTAAAACGGCAATGGGACACCACCATTGGACGGCGACGAGCAGGAAGAAGAAAAATAAGAGGGGGGAAAGAGTAAACATTGTGGGTACATTGCGAGTGCCCAGACAACAAAAGGGACTTTATCCAAGAAAATTATACAATGAAACCCTGCCGTGTTTACACGGGATAGAGAAAAATAACTCAATTCCACAGGGAGCAAATGCAGAGACGCATCAAGGTCATGTCGAAAATGAGCCCTTTCATGGGCATGTGAACGACATGGACCTCTTCCGTTGTATCATCCTTCAGATTTCAAACCCATGTTAAAACATAGGCAGAGCGAGCTTGCTTAGCTAAGTGTGAATGTGTGGGACTTGGCTAGTTAGGAAAGCACATTTGAGGAACAAGTGCGCCTGTTCTCCATTTTCAAAAATACATTTAAAACTGTTAAAATGTCATTTGGAATGAAGTCATCAGAAAGCGAATGCAATTATTTATGTTAGCGGATGAACACACATTATTCAAATGAATGTTTCTCATTCAGTTTATAATTAAGAGTCGTGTGCTGTTAAGGGAACTTTGTCAGAAATAATTGATCGATTATTTAAAACATTCAATCGATTAATGTAAATTTTTCGAACAACTTTGGATACTTTACTTTGACTGCATCCCACAGCTATCACGTTTATCATATAAAAAAACATTAACAGTGCGGGGGAAACACAGGGGATTAATTATCTTAATGTGAATAAGACCCCACAAATTATTATGTATCATTAAGAAACCCTGAAAACATAAGTAGACTTAAAGCGAATTCAGTTTTAAATCATTTAATTTTCTCATATCATAGGCTACTAAAAAAGCATAATTAGATATGATTCATTTCAAACGGATGTTACTTTCCGGTAATTGCGTTCAATATACGAATATGTTTAAATTGTATTTTGTGAGCGGTTCGGTATCATTATATAGGGACCAAATGTATAGCCTATATGTAGGCTAATGTATTCCACGTTGTATATTGATATTTAGGCTACGTAGTCCTCAACGACTGGATCCGGGGTAAATATATAGGCTACGTGCCCAAGACTGAAAGAACATTATTATTTACTAAATAAATTACCTATTAACTGAATATTCTCGACGAAGTACTTTTTCCCTATAAATCTCTGTGCCAAAAAAATGGCCGTGTTATCGCACGCCTGTCCTCACAGAATGTCTCTTTTAACCGATAGGAAGTAGGCTAGTTATTTAAAAAAATACCTATAGTCTAAGAATTTTACGGCGACGTAATGTTCTCACAATTGTATCCACATGTCTGCATTTTATGATATGTTCGTCTTTAAAGTTATCGTCATCCTCAGAGTTCGAAGAATTATGCAAAACATACTGTAGGCTATGTGCATGCCCCCGGAAAGTTAAGCAAAGTGAACCCTGTGGTAAATTGAGTGTCTTTCCAAGTTCCGGGGACTAGCTTTACGTCTAATCTACTTCTTGTGATTACTACATATCCCAGAAGGCAATCCTCTCCATACTTTTATTTCCCGTCTAGACTAACTTCAATCTCCATGTCGACATGCCTCGAAACCATCCCATAATATTTACGACAATAATATTTCCGTCATACTGGACAAATAAAAGAGGAAATTAGAGAAAACAGCAATAACAGTTTTCTACTTAACACAAGGCTGCTCACTTTGCCAAAGCTGAAATCGTATGGTACTATAAAGTTTGTATTTGATTCTATGCCATATAAAATAATCACAACCCTTAAAATATCACTTAGCTTCCAAACAATGCCTCATCATTCAAACCTTGCAACTATTTTAAACATGAGAAGGAGTATATCGACTGTACAGGGTAATAATAATATCACATACACTCGTATGGTGTAAACAATTAATAATAATTAAAAAAATATTATTTCCCTGTGTTATAGGTACGATGTGCCAACGATGATGTCTGTTGCACTACACTGGTCTCTTGCACTAACTTTGATTAATGTTATCATGTTATAGCCTACATGGACTTGTAAATCGCTCTGGATAAGATCGTCTGCTAAATTCCGCAAATGTAAATGTAAATGTAATGGTGATATTATTATTTTGTGAATGGAATGGATTTGGGATGTAGAATTACTCATGTTATTTTTGTCTCAAAGTTCGCTTTAAAGCTATGGGTTTTTTTTGGTACAATGTTTAAAATGGGCCTGGTCTTTGATTATTTATATCCTTTTGGTTTGCTTGTTCATGTGTGCAAGAACGCCAACCCTTTGGTACGACCGGGAAAAGAAAGGGAAAAACATGGATCGCTATTTAACAGTGTCTGGCAGTCATGTGCAAAGTCTTGAATTGTAAATATGCAGTTAATGCCAATAATCAATCTGTCGATATATCTATAAGTAGGCCTATACGATTATGGACACTGTTTAATTCGGCGTGAAATATGATTTTGGGATTTCAAAACACAAAAATCATCTCCGATTTAAGTGAAATTATTACGTAATGAGTGACAACAGGGGGTGCATTTACATCACATAACCTTTATAATTTCTCATGTTATTTGGGTCGGTGGTTGAGTTTGTGGTGTTGACAGTATTATTTTGTCTACAGGAAAAAAAAATACTAAACTGCAATCTTCACTGCTGAGTTCCAAAGGAAGGACGTCACGGGAGGTCCCGGAAAGCCTCAGGTGAGGCTCGCGCAGCGGGAGAGCGGGGAGCTGTCCTTGGTCCTTAAAGTCGCGAAAGAAGTTCCGAGTTTATCAATCAAAACGTTTGCTATATAGATGCAGATCTTTATATGAATTTTTTAATTTGATAAAATAGTGATGACTTGTTATCGTTTGTTGAAAATGCCCCCCAACATTTTTAATAATAATAATACGAATGATTATATTACATTTGGTTCAATAAAGATGCATCTTGCTAATACAGCCTCCATGTATTTCAGAATATACATGGTAGTATTCATATATTATTTTATTGAGATCTTCATAATATTGTATAATATAATAATCGCTTGTACAAAATAATCCTATCGTTTATAGGATATTATTTCTACTCCCAGTTTGCATGAATTGCCGTAATGGGTTCTGCATTGCAAGTTTAGGTGCTCTCTCCAGTTCCATCTAAACATTTGAAATATTTGAAATGCATTATTATAAATGTGATACAAATTAAAAAGGAAAAATAGTTTTTCTGCGTGAGCTTTTGGAGTCAAAATGAAAAATTTCTGTATGCAGTTCTGCCCCGTGATGCCTACAATTAATTGGAAGGTTGTTGAAAGTGTCGATGTTTAGTACATTTAATATTATAATCTCAGATTACAATAGTGAATGTATTAAAAAACAGTACCAAGATGTGGCATACGAAGCTCCAAACCATACTTTTAGACAGAATTTTCCAATTTTAATATCTTAATTTGCATGCTTTTGCAAAATTATACAGGCTTCATTGACAGTGAACAGATGCTATGTACAAACATACAGCGAAAGAGGGTGACCGCTGTGGAAACCTTTTTGCACTTTCTTCTAGACGTCTATGCTGTCTGCTTTCTCAAGTGTGCATATACAGAAATGTATAATTGGAACAATTCTAGATAATGGCATAGGCTACGATTATTCATTAATCTGTTCATTTGTTCAAGTAGGCTAGTTCATATTAACACGTAAGCTAATTACTGTAAGATATTTATATTATTGAAAACAAATGTTTCCAACTATCTATTAAACATGAGCTGAATGATATTTGTGGTTGTTCAATACGGGCAGCACGGCCAAAATACGTTTTGTCAATATTTAAAAACATATGTTAATTAAAACGCTTTTATAGACTCGTCAAGTACAATTTCGTTTTCCGTCGAAATTCATCCAGTTCCCCTTGGGCACAAGAGCTTTTCCTTTTAATTCGCCACATACCTAGCCACATACCGTGATTAAGGACATGGGCAAGGTTGTTCAGATGAGAAATGAACAAGGGTTTCAGAGTTTCTTCAACTTTGCCAATGGGACTGTGGACCTAGTTCTGAAAACGGCGTTCTAATCCCGGAGAAATCATTCTGAGGCGGCAGCTTTGACCTTTCCTGGTCCTCATTTAAAGAGAGTGCTCTGAAACAGAACTTCGCGCTATTTGTCTTAAGAACGCCGATTCAACAGGTCTTACGATCGAGCTTCTCTTCGGTCACTAGTTTCTGAGCGAAATCTGATACCTAAAGCACTCTCTTCTTCAAAGTGTTCGCCTGTTGTGCTCTGTGACCACAAGAGTGTCAATCTCCTGCTTTCAAAGTCTGATCTTTTTGTCAGCTTTGTGTATGATGCCCAAACTCTTTCATGAAAATAAATGAAAGGGGAAAGTGGAAGTGAAAACACACAAACGGCCTCTATTGCTCTCATTCACCATTTTCACAAGCATACACTCAAGATATAGTGGCAAATAATCTAAGTATATGTTTCGCTTGCTTTTGCACTGGTTGCTGCTAAATCGACCACTTTCCTTTCGGGGAGACATGCATGCATAGAGATACAGAAGATAACTGGTGAATTGCTAGTTATTTTTTGTCTACTAATATTGGCCGTGTTCCGAAAAGCATATTTACATACTACATACAGAAGTCATACGAAAGTTCGTGGCTCAATTCGTACTCAACCCAAACTCAAAGGCGAGAGCAAGTAATTCATTTAAATGTGTTATCGTTTATGTGGGAGGCTATCCATAGTTTACGTTCCCAGTAGTATTTGATTTATGTTTGTGGGTCATTCCACGAAACGGGTGCCTTTTGTGTCCCCAAGAAACAATCAGCAATAAAACTACTTGTTATGTTTTGAGTATCTGTTCTGTTGTTTTTGTACTTTGTTTATTTTTCATCAGTCATATTTCATTATTCTTTATTCAGTATTGCATTTTCACTGTTCTGTCACGTTCTGCTCCCTGTCCGTTATTGTTCCTGTTCCGTTTAGTTCTAGATCCACTCCTTGTCTTGTCATGCACTTCGGGAGTTTATACATTTCGGGATTTCAACCTTCGCTTATTATCTCGTTTTCTTCCTTCTCACTTTCTAGATTACACTTTGTATATATTAGTTAGATGTGTACAGTACTAACTAACTAATCTACTAACGTTAGGGATTTAGATTTAGTTACTAACACTACTAATCACTAATTATCTCACGCTTCTTACTATCGCTCATTTCTCTCTCCCATTATCCTATCCCTGATTAGCTTTTCACTTTCCCTTTCATACGCACGCAGCTTCTCTCTTTGCGTTCCTCCCCTTCTTACTATGCACGTGTCTGCCTGTTCTTCCAGGTCGTTTATTGTCTATATGTTTGTATGTTTCCCAGTCCGTGTCTTGCGTTTCCCCTCGTTATTTAGATTACGATTCCCATTGTTTTCACCTGTGTTCCTACCTCTCTCTCCTCCCAGTCACATCTGATTCCCATTGTGTTTCCTGTCTCTGCCTGTATATATGTTCAGTGTTTTCGTTCACCCGTTGTCAGTACGTTGATCCTTATTCCCTGAGCCTACCTTTCCGAAGCCAGTGATTATTGATTTTTCCGAGACTACCCTTCTGTTGACTACCCCGAGCCTGCCTTGCGATTCTGTTTGTTTGCCTTTCTGCCTGCCCGTTTTGACCTTATTACTGTTTTCCGGACCTCCCTTTTGCCTTGTGTTTTTGTACCTTTGCCATTATCGGATTCCTGGTTTTTGCCTCACGAGTCCCACCTGAGCCGGGCAGAGACTAAGCCTATTTAAGAGCAGGTGGGGCGAGTGGGGCATCAGTTAGTCTTGTCTTTGTTTGTGGATTGAGAGTCAGTCTTGTCTTGATGTGTGTGTGTGTGTGTGTGTGTGTGTGTGTGTGTGTGTGCGCGTGCGTGCGTGTGTGTGTGCGTGTGTGTGCGCGTGTGTGTGCGCGTGTGTGTGCGCGCGCGTGCGCGTGTGCGCGTATGATGTGGAATGTTTGATGTTTGTGGAGTTTTGTGTGCGTTTGTCAAAAGTGACTGAGTAGAGTGCTTCTTGTGTGTGTGGGGAAGAGGGAGAGGGGGTGCACTGGGAGTGTCCGCCTCTCTCCCTCGGTTTTATTGAAAGAGAGCTCGCACTCGGCAGTGGAGAGTGTTTTTGGGCAACAGCCCGGGAACTCTCACTGGAAGAATGGAGGGTGTCTCGGGGCTGGTTGCCAGAAAACTCTCACTGTGGGGAGTGGCGAGTGTCTCTGTATGAATGGGTAAGAGAACTCGGACTGCAACGTTCGAGTGTCTCTATATGAATGGTTTGGGGAAGCACTTGAAAGGTCACTGGATATGTGTGTGCCTGGGGAGGTTCCAGGGGAACTCCGGAGGAAGAGGCGTGGTGTCCTGTAAGTTATGATTATTTTAACTTGTTATTTTAGTTTGTTGTTTTTACCCGAAAGCTTCGCGGTGAGTAGGGTGAAGATTTTGTCTGTGTCTGTTTGTCTTTGTTATATGTTAACCTGCTACTCCCACTGTCTCTCTCCCATGTCTGGGGGGGGGGAGAGACAGGGAAAAATTAATAAAATCTGGTCTGTAGACCAACAAACTCCACTCCGTGTCTCCTGGCTGCTCTGTTTCCGTCCAGGGTTTGTCACGTGGCGTGTGACAAACGTTTTGTAACATAAAATGATGTAACTTGGTAATCACATTGACAGCCACATCAGGACTCCACCCTACAGTATTTGTATAGAATCAATGCACGGTTGCACTATAGAGCTCCAAATAAAATAAACACAAATAAAAAGTCACTTTAAATCATTGTTACCTTGCAATTATTTCAAACATGTTGCAGTAACCAACCCTTTCTTCGGAACACATGTCCCATATGGGTCACAGCCATCTTGAATTGGTCACCGCGAACCAATCAAAATGCAGTATTGCTCTGCATTATAAAAACTTGGTAGGCTAACAGTTCCATCTTGTCATCTCCCCCACCATCTTTGGTAGGGGTTCACATTTGACAAGCTGACAGCAAAATGATGTTCTTGTTGTTTAACTCTAATGAGCAAGTTTTGTTTGTAACATAACAGTATTGAGGTTTCAGTGTTGCTTGACTGGGTCTTTTAATGTCAGTTTATGCATTCCATATTTTATTCATGAAAGGCACACATTTCCTATTTTCCTATTTAAAATGTGAATATATTTCTGTGTCAACAAATGACTAACTATATATCCTATAGTTGAAATAAACCCAGAAGGATACCAGGACATTTACAGCCATAATACTACTAATAATTGGCTTCAAAAGGTGGATTTTGACACTTATAATAAACCCGCAACAGCACATTTGGAAAAATAAGAGAATGTTGAAGGGAAATGAGTGCCACGAAGAAAATGAAATGTAATATGGCATATTCACGTGATAATGATCTGATGAGAAGAGAAGCAATCTCAATAAACTTGTCAGTCAGCCTGGAATAGTTTAATCACCTCTGAAAGATGTTTTTGTACATGTGTGAGCTGGCGTTTCACATCCAGGAATGGGCCCCACTGGTGTTTGGCTCGTTTAAGGTCACAATCCTGCACGGAACGCGGACCGCCATGGCAACGCGCAAACGGTTTCTCAACGCTTGGCACAATTCTCCTCTAATAACGTTTAATAACGTAAAAATAACGTTGCCAAATTGAATCTTTAGTTAAATTACCTATTTAGCAGTGGTGGGCCGTCAGGGCCTGCAAGGCCTTCTCTGCTGGCCTAAAAAATATCTGAATCATAGACTGATGTTAATTATATTTTTTCCATGAATACTTATTAAATAATTCCAAATGGTCTGTCCGCTTCCTTTCATAGCTTTTCCCCTGCTTGCGCTGCTTCCAGACGTGTATTTTCATATTAAAGCATTTAACCAATCACATTTCAGCCATCATTTGTTGCCAGGGTCAAAGAAATCTGCCTGGAGGCCTTCACAATCAGTTCTGCAGGCCCTGTAGCATAAAATAAGTGTTGATCAAACTGTTGCTTCAACCAATCAGATTTTGAGTTGGGGACACGAAGGCCTTCTAGAAGGCCTAGGTAACGTCTGCGTATTCACACCCTTTGATTGGATAGTCAGAGAGTGTCTGACTATGATGTAATGTGATTGGTTAAATGCTTTAATATGAAAATACACGTCTGGAAGCAGCGCAAGCAGGGGAAAAGCTATGAAAGGAAGCGGACAGACCATTTGGAATTATTTAATAAGTATTCATGGACAAAATATAATTAACATCAGTCTGTGATTCAGACATTTGAGCGGACATTTTCAGCCCTAAAGCGAATTAAAACTTATGCCAGAAATACGACAGGACAGGCTCGACTTTCAGCATTAGCTTCGATGGCGATAGAAAAGGACTTCTTGATGGAACTGAAACACACGAATAATCTGTACGACAGAGTAATTGAACTCTTTTTGAGGAAAGAAAGGAGGATGGATTTTGTGTACAAATAATAAGGATTTGTGGTGAGTAAAATGTTGCTATTTTCCTAAATAATATTGCAATTTTATGAGGTTATTATTGATGCTTTTTTATGTGTGTCGCAGCTGTAGCACCCCGGGTTTGTTTCTTCAGTAAAGGCATTTATTCTGGATACACGAGTTATCTATCTGCGATGCAACGGCAACGGGTGTCTGTTCGGTTTGTTTTTGCACTTTGTTTATTTATCTTTCTTCAGTCATGTTTCATTCTCGTTCTGTTCCCTGTCTGTCATTATTCCTGTTCGAGTTCCTCTCCTTGTCTTGCCATGCACTTCGGGAAATTCTATGTTTCGGTTTTTTAGGGAGGAGGAGGAACGCATAAAGAAATCTGCGTGCGAATAAAGCGGAACGTGAGAAGCGTACAGAGATAGGACGAGAGAGAATGACAGCGATAGTTAGAAGCGTGAGATAATTAGTGATTAGTAGTGTTAGTAACTTAATCTAAATCCCTAATGTTAGTAGATTAGTTGGTTAGTACTATATACATCTAACTAATGTATACAAAGTGTAATTAGAAAGTAAGAAGGAGGTAAAACGAGATTAGAAACGAAGACGGAAAAACCGAAACATAGAATTTCCCGAAGTGCATGACAGAACGAGAATGAAACATGACTGAAGAAAGATAAATAAACAAAGTGCAAAAACAAACCGAACAGACACTCAAAACATAACAATAAGATGGCTTTTATAGCCATAAAATAGTTATTGAGGGGTGGATTGATTCAGACGGAGCACTACTGAAGGCCTAGGTGTGAAATGCACGGCCCGCCATTGCTATTTAGTGGAGATAGACTTCCACATGTGATCCACCACTGGTTACCGACGTGCACGACCACTGTCGGAGAACAAAATATATTTTTGAATCGTTTATTCTGTAGCTGGAAATGCCCGTCTTTCACTTCACATGAAACTGGCCTTTGAGGTGTTCTGGACCTCTTAAACTCAATTAATCTCAGACACTTATTGCTGCCTGAATATGACCGAATGACTAGAAACACGTCGCTTCGTGAGACTGGAACGCTACCAGTTCATTGTACTGTATGTCATGCCATGTGATAATGAATAGACAGCGTTCTTGGTTCACCAAATACAGGCTCCTCGCCTCCTTTCTGTATGGTGCGTGCTCTGGACTTCTTCTCCCCTTTTACAGTGGGAGTGGCATGCAGAATCTGCAGAGACGCAAAGCGTCAAGATAATCAAATAGATATAGAAAGGGGAAACCGGGACAAACCGGGAGCCTCGGAATACCAAGCCTTTCCTAGAGCGTTCAGCCAAATGATTGTCTGTTGCCCGGGTTTTCTCTTTTTCTTTTATTATTATTATTTTTTTTTTTGTTGTTATTATTTTATTTATTGTTACTGCTATGTTAGCAGGGCTGACAGCATGTTCTCTTTGTGCTCGGAGACCACAGTCAAAAAAGGAAACACGTGATAAAATGCAGGCAATCTGAGGGGTCCTCTGAGGAAGAGCATTAACAAACATTCACCAGCGCACTGTAATAAATAAAAGCCTGGCAGCTAGGGATTGAGAGATGTCAAGATGCATAAATACTGGGGGAGAATGAACAGTTTGCATTGTATATTAAACTGGGAGGGATGCTGTGATGAGCCGTCTGGCTCCTGACTGTCTGCCAATACAGGAGTCTGTCAGTCCCCTCTGCTCTCCCTGTTGTAAGAAACCACAAAATACCTCCATCTGATGTGTTTTTTATTTATTATTCCTGTATCTTTGTTGCCAGGAAAGACCGACTCAACATGGTCCACAAAAAATGCTGCTGATCCTCTAAGAATATAAGAGTATAATCAGAGATTTGTGACAACAGATAGATTTCCCTGTTAAACAGACGTATTTCTTAAATTGAGCCTCAGCAACCAAACACAAGGCAGTGAAGCCGGTCTCTGAAAGCCGAGACATGCACCCTGTTGTACATCTCCACTGGTCATTGCTCCCCTGCTTCATATTGAGGGCATACAGTGCGTCTAAAGACGGGAATTAGGAAAAGCATAGATTTCCATCCCGAGCACGTCTCTGTTTTGTTTAAACTCCTCATTCTCTGCTGTCCAAATGGTGCAGTCCTGAGAGAGAGGGATGATCACTTGGGAGTCCTCCCGAATCTTGGGGGAGCACGGTAAAATTGCTGATCCAGTGTACATTACACCGCCCTTTCTCAGCAGAACCTTAAATAACCCCCCCTTCCCCTCCTCCCCAGCCTACCATGGAGTAGAAGTGCCTCTCTTCCCTCTGTCTCTGCGTACCTGTGGGTTAGCTCACTGACGCCAGTGCCCTGAATAGAAAAACAGAAGATAATCTGTGAATTTTAATCAGGTAATCAGTGCTCACGGTAATAACCTAAAAGCTAATTTTGCTGGCAGTTGCCAGCCATTCATGCCCCGTAACAAGCATTGCAAGTTTCCTGGGATCACACACCGTTTCTTCAGAGATTTCTGTCTGAGATTTGTGAAATCTCCGCATCGAGGGGCGATGCTGCGTGAGGGCAACTGAAGGGCGGTTTATTAGAACTTAAAGGGAGGTTTTTATCATGTAAATATGTGCTCTCCACCGGTTTTATTTATTTATGTACTTAGTTATGTGTTTTTCATCCTTAGATCAGAGCTCCAGGTCTTGCCAGCAAAAATCCACACATTTATAATTCCACCCCCAATGTCTGTCCTTATTCCTCATAATGGAGTCTCTCTTTTAGAGGCCGTTCACATTCCTGATGCTGGGGGCTTGCATTGTGGACTGATTTGGTTCGGTATGTACTTGTCTAATATGGATACAATGGTCTGTACATTTTCAATGGTCGGGTGAGAAGCAGAGCCCACATCAGAGTCATTACAGCGGTACAGTAACTGAACTGTGACTGACCAAAAAGAAGGGGACTTCACAGAGCCCGCTGCTCATTTGAAGGGAATTCCCCCCAGGATCGACTGTGAAGCCTCCTGTTTTAAGATCTTAGGCCGGGGCCACCTTTCCACATCAAAGCGCTTGGCAGCACCGCTCCCAAAGACCGCGGTCCCGGGGAATGAACGCTGAGATGGCGGACGCCGCTAGTTTAATTCGTCCCGCCTCACTGATATCTGAGGAGATCACATGGAGAGTGAGGATGCTGCTCATCCTATCAGGAGCTCAAGAAGGGCTCCGTTAAAGCATGCTCAATATGCTGGTCAGGGTTTTCAAAGTGCAGCACAGCCTTCAGCCTCGGCAACCACAAAGGGCGTCGGTACATGTGCGGTTAGTGGAATCGGGCCCCTGTTAGTTCAATGAGTCCTCTGCATTAATATGCCAGAGCAGACTTATCTCTCGTCCCCCCCGCATTTTCCGGGCAGTTTAGGGGAGTGACCTGTTCAGTTATGAGTGACAAAGAGAAGCCGGGAGAGTGAGATCAATTTCCAACTGTCTGTCCTCGGAGGCCAATTTCCAACAGTTTTGAACAAATCACAACTGGACAAGCTGTGGATGGAATTCAACATTTGCTGTCATCAGAAGAATTCTTCCAGCCCTTTCTCAGGATCTAAAATATAAAGAATTTAAAGATATAGGCAATACATGTATACAAACCGTTTCTTTTTAAAATTCAGACCATAACTGACAGATGATGTGACATAGAATGTGTTATCTTTAAAATAATTTATGCGTACACGTAGGATGCCAAGAGCACATTTCTTTGGAGGATTTTTTTTTTTAATTTAGCGATTTTAGTAAGCGGACCTTTGTGCTGCCTGGTATCGAGCGCTTTGTCCCCGGGGGGAATCTGGTTGCAGATGCATGCTTGTGTTTACAGTGACCAATGTCACCTGCAAGACATTAAGAAGACAGCTGCGTGAGGAGGGACCTGCCAGTCCGGATGCGGCGTTCGCTGGAGATAATTAAATGCACAACAACTGAGCCCAGCACCGCTGAACTTCAAACGCTTCACAACGCGCGAGTTGCGGCGGGGTGGGTGTGGTGTGGGGATGGGGTCGTGTCTAAGGGGTGTTGGGAGCAGCACCAGGCACGCGCGAGGTCCTCGGGCCTGACCCGCAGGCCACCGTGGAGCTGGGATCGGGTTCGGGGTGTCTGCATGCCATAGCCTGTTGGCAATGCATATGCAAATACGGCAGCCTCAGTTCTGAAAGGCGTAGGGGAAAATGCAACGCCGATACCAGTAACGAGGGGAGGAGAGTGGAATTAACAACTTAGACCAGGTGTGTAGCGGGTGTGCTCTGGTACGTGAGCGTCCGCTACAGAAAGTGACGTGTATAAGAGTGTGATTAGTTCCCAGAGTTGGAGACTTGAGTCTTTAGCTCAGCGAGCTTAATCGCTCTCTTGTCGCATCAGAGATCCCTCGGTTCGAAACTCGCTGCGGGCAGAACCAACACCGTCACATTGGTGCCGTGACTCGGATAATACAGCTGATGGCAATCGGTTGGGCCGTGGTTGCTGCCGCAGGAGTTTCGAGGGGGAGAATGTAGCGGGTGTGCTCTGGTACGTGAGCGTCCGCTACAGAAAGTGACGTGTATAAGAGTGTGATTAGTTCCCAGAGTTGGAGACTTGAGTCTTTAGCTCGGCGAGCTTAATCGCTCTCTTGTCGCGTCGAGATCCCTCGGTTCGAAACTCGCTGCGGGCAGAACCAACACCGTCACAGGTGCATCTAGTAAACCTGTACCCAAGGTCTTCATTGTGTAGAGGAGAAAACAGATGGTTATGCTTATAAGTTGTTAAGAGTGGTTGTTTAAATGGACATTGACCAATATACACTACTGGTCAAAGGTTTTAGAACACCCCCATTTTCCAGTTTTTACTGAAATGTAAGCAGTTCAAGTCCAGTGAATAACCTGAAATGGTGCAAAGGTAAGTAGTAAACTGCCAGAAGTGAAAAAAATAAGTTTAGGTTACTAAAAACAGAAAAATTAAATGTACATTTCAGAGTTATAAAAAAGGCCCTTTTCAGGGAACAAGTAATGGGTTAACGTGGGTTAACAGTCACTCTATGCAAGTCGCCGACTCTGGATCCAACAAAAGAGCCCCAGACCATCACGCTTCCTCCTCCATATTTGACAGTTGGTGTCACACACTGAGGAACCATCCTTTCGCCTACTCGACGGCCTACAAAAACCTTTCAAAATTTCAAGATTTCAAATTTGGATTCATCGGTCCATAAGACCTTCTTCCAGTCTTCAGTAGTCCACTGACAGTGCTTCATGGCTTCCCAGGCAAGCCTCTTTTTCTTATTTTGCCATCTTAGCAATGGCTTTCTTATTGCCACTCGACCTGTCAAACATGCAGCTCGAAGTCTTCTCTTCACAGTTGAAACTGAGACTTCCTTACTTCAACCAGTGTTAAACTGTGCTTGAAGCTGTTGTCCTGTGAGCCGCCTATCACGCAAGCTGTTGACTCTCAGAAACTTGTCTTCTGATATTGTTGTGCCTTTGGGTCTGCCAGACCTCTTCCTGTCAGTTTCCTCCAGTTTGTGCCTTTTGATGGTGTAGGAAACTACTCACTGCCAAAAAATGTACAATATTTTTCAGTTTTTGGTAACCTAAACTTTTTTTTAACCTCTGTCAGTTTACCTTTGTACCATTTCAGGTTATTCACTGGACTTGAACTGTTTAAATTTCAGTAAAAACTGGAAAATGGGGGTGTTCTAAAACTTTTTACCGGTAGTGTAAATATTTCCCCTAATTTACTGTACATAACAATACCCCCTTTGCTTTGCAATGAAGGGCTAAATGCAATGTGGATATTCTTTGTCAAATTGATGTCTGAAAACAAACAAAGCAAACAACACTTGATGTTTAATCATTTTAAAAAACAATTCATCAACGCCTTGGAAATTGCTGTGCTGAATATGTTTTGGGAGAGAAAGGTGCTGAATGAAAATATCTGGAGCTATCTGGAATATATTTTTATAATATAATTATTAATTAATTATATAATTTAATAATATGGAATAGAAATTTTATAATAACACATTCGAAATACTCAACATTCATTTAGGATTTTGGACCAATAACCCAATAGTCATTTTAGATTTGCAGTATTAGGGATATGATGTATGACTTTTTTTATATGTGGAAAAAATATGAAGATTTGCAACTTTTTAAAAAACAAAACAACAAAAGCCATACTAATAAAAAAAAAACTGAACACCACAGAGGTGTTCTTTGGTTTAATTAAATTTTTTTAGTTCATGAGATGTGATCAAATAGAAGCAGATATCTTGGTAACTCTCAAGTTCTCCTGGTTTACCTCTTGATGCCAGTCCATCAGTCCATCTGTATATTTCTGTCTGCTGGAATATATAGAATCAAAGCTGTTCTGCAATTTAACCGCTGATCAAACGCCACGGATCACGGATGATGTGCAAATCAAAGTCTGCTGAAGGAGCAGTCGGAATCTTCCTTCAGAGAGCAAAACCATTTTTGTGACACCAGCGCTGTGACGACCGTGAAAAGGACCCAGACGCAGATCAGGGATTAGGCAGAAGAGTCGTTTATTAGAAGGCAGGGATCACAACCAGGAATCAGAGGATCGGAGGTACAAAAACGCGAGGCAGAGAGAAGTCGATAATCAGGCAGTCAAAAGGTCGGTAATCAGGAAGGCAGAAAGGCAAACAAACAAAATCGCTAGGCAAACTCGGGGTAGTAATCAGAAGGGTAGTCTCGGGAAAATCTATAAACACTGGCTTCGGAAAAGTAGGCTCAGGGAATAAGAATCAACGTACTGACACGGAAGAATGAAAACACTAAACATATATACAGGCAGAGACAGGAAACACAATGGGAAACAGGTGTGACTGGGAGGAGAGAGAGTTAGGAAACACAGGTGAAAACAATGGGAATCGTAATCTAATTACGAGGGGAAACGAAAGACACGGACTGGGAAACATACTAACAAATATACAATAAACGACCTGGGAGATCAGGCAGACACGTGCATAGCTAAAAGGGGAGGTACGCAAAGAGAAACGTTGCGTGCGTATGAAAGGGAAAGTGAAAAGCTAATCAGGGATAGGATAATGAGGGAGAATGAACGAAAGTCAGAAGCGTGAGATAATTAGTGATTAGTAGTGTTAGTAACCTAATCTAAATCCCTAACGTTAGTAGATTAGTTAGTTAGTACTGTACACATCTAACTAATATATACAAAGTGCGATAAAGAAAGTAGGAAGGAAGGAAACGAGAAAATAAGCGAAGATTGAAATCCCGAAATGTAAACTCCCGAAGTGAATGACAAGACAAGGAGTGGATCAGGAACAATAACAGACGGGGATAACAGACGTGAACGAAACATGACTCGAAGAAAGATAAACAAAGTACAAAAACAAACCGAACAGACACTCAGAACGTAACAAGCGCGGAATCATTCAAACGTCAACTTCCTACGCTAATGTCAGATATCGAGAGCTTTTTTCTTTCCTGGCGGCGTGCGTTTTCACGCCTTTTCCCCTTTCTCGTTCGATAAACGCTTGTACTTCACAGAGGCGTGCTAGAAGCAAGCAGTCCACTCCATTGCCTGATGACACACTTCATTCACACTTACACGATACCTGGGGGCTCAGCATGCATGTGACTAAATAAGCCAGGGAGTGGTTCACCTGGGCCATGACCTCGTTGCAGGGTGGATGCGGTGGGGTGATTGGGGTATGGGGGTGGGGAGCTACACGGATGGTTGATAAGACAATGTTACCCATTTTAGAAGAAATATCTGAAGCCCAGTAGAATGGCAGTCTCTACACACATTGGACACTTTCTTCATGTAATATAAAACAGTATATAAAGTGGCACTCAGTGTGCAAAATTGTGATTGTTAGTTCAAAGCTAAGCCGCTGCTCCAGCAGAGTTCTAAAACAACAGAGGACATTTTGATAGGAGTTTGCAGGAGATCATTCTTGGTAGTTACTTTGGGAAACGTTGGGCCTCACATTTGTGCAGCGTGAAATAGAGTCAGGTGCCTGTCCACGAAGCCCTGCTCTTTCAATCAGCCAGTCCCGGTCTCTTTGGCTGGTTCATTGCTAGCCTCCCTCACAACCAGAGCACAGAAAACTGTGCGATCAGCAGATGTCTTTATCGAGAAACCCTGTGAAGTGCAGATTGGGTGCCCATCGTGATGATTTCACCACAATATCAGACCAGGAAGTTCCATTAGGCCCTGGACTCAATTCCTCCAAAGCAAGTGAGAAAATTGAGTAAAGGTTAATCACGGTATTATCTTGCTCAATCCTATACAGTGTTTTTTTAATTCATTATCGGAAGAATTTTTGTCCATCTAAAAAAATTTGTCCTATAGAACTAATGAATAATGAATAAATAATGAATAATTAATAGATATTTCTTCAACATACCTGCAAATTAACCATCACATTTTTTTGTTTGTTTTAGTCTAGCAAGGCTAGAGTATGTGTATGTTGTTTTACTACTGTGGACAAGCAAATTGAATGTTAAATATGAGTTGCAGTTTTGAGTCACTCTGTGTTGTGTATGTGTAGGTTGTGCATATTATGCAGTCGCCAGTTGTGTGAGCTAGAAGAAAGTAAGCCTTGAGAAAGTAATCACTTTTCCCAGTACAAAATCAGTCTTACAGTTTTTTTCAATTGCTAACAAGCATTGGTCAAAACTGAAGACACTTTTTCAAAACTCTTCATACAGTCTGCATTACCAACATGCATCTTGGCCAAACAGTTAATCTCACTTCCAAAACTCACTCAAACCACCAAAACACTTCATACATGTCTCAAAATAGGTTCTTTGACCAGAACACTGGCAACAATTCTCTTACAGTTTTTTTCAATTGCTAACAAGCATTGGTCAAAACTGAAGACACTTTTTCAAAACTCTTCATACAGTCTGCATTACCAACATGCATCTTGGCCAAACAGTTAATCTCACTTCCAAAACTCACTCAAACCACCAAAACACTTCATACATGTCTCAAAATAGGTTCTTTGACCAGAACACTGGCAACAATTCTCACTCAGAAAGTATACATTGTCACTCATAACACACTGACCTAAAAAACACTAACAACAGGGAGCATGACATAAATCATGAACCTTTATATTTGAAGTTTGAATGATTTTTCCAATAAATCAGTATTTCATTATAAAATAAGAATAACACCTTTTCACTTTATTGACTGTACTAAAGTATATGTAACAAGAATGAATCAGAAATGCAGCAATTTGCTTCAATATCCTTTATTTTTTCTATATCTTTGCATATAGGAATTTACTTGTGAAAAATAAAAAGTTTCCTGAAAAAAAACTATTTCCTGAAATTCCAGGGCTGCAATACAGTAATAATCACAAAAAAACAACAACATGTAAAGTATAATCACTCTGTACATACTGTACAGTACTGTGGGTTCTAGTTCTCCCTCTCTGCTGCATTTGGCCACAAGTTCTCATCGACATCACATCTTACAGTTTTTTTCAATTGCTAACAAGCATCGGTGAATACTGAAGACACTTTTTCAAAACTCTTCATGCAGTCTGCATTGCCAACATGCATCTTGGCCAAACAGTTCATCTCACTTCCAAAACTCACTCAAACCACCAAAATATATCTCTGCATATAGTAATTTACTTGTGAAAAATAAAAAGTTGAAACAAAAAATAGCAATTTCCAGGGCTGCAATAATAATCACAAAAAACAACAACATGTATATTATAATCACTCATACTGTACAGTACTGTGAGGGTACGAGTTGTCCCTCTCTCCTGCATTTGGCCACAAGTTTTCATCAACATCACATCTTATGTCTTCTCTGGCGATGCATCTTGGAAAGTATCTTTTGGAATGTCTAATCCAACCCTGGCAGTCTTTAGGATAAATGTCTCCACACCCCGCATTCATGGCATCCAGTAAGGACATCTGGTCATGTGGACGGTGGTCATACACCTTCCACCTCCACGCAGAGAAAAACTATTCTATGGGGCTTAGGAAGGGGGAGTATGGAGGCAGGAATAGTACTAACATCCTGGGATGTGCAGCAAACCAGTCTGTGACTGCAGCAGAGTGGTGAAATGCCACATTATCCCACACAACAATGAAGGTAGGGGAGTTTCCTGCCCCTCTCTCCTCCGCTGGCACAAGTCATTTATGCAGGTCATCCAGAAAAGAAATGAGCCTCTCTGTATTGTAGGGGCCAATGAGTGGTTTGTGTAACAGCAAACCATCATTGGACAGTGCTGCACACATTGTGACGTAATTATGTTTTGAATGCGTTTTTAACAGTTTTGAAAACAATGTGTTAGCATTTGAAAAATGTGCTGCAAATATATAGTGTTTTGCGGGTGGTGGAGTATGAATGAGAAAAGAGTTCATGGATTTTGGAAAATGTGGTCATTGAATGCATTTTGTGTGAAAGCAATGAAAAATGATTAATTGTTTGGTCCACATAGACTTCTGGTTCGCTGACTGTGTGAAGAGTTTTGACAATGTGACTTCAGTTTTGACCAATGCATGTTAGCAGTTGAAAAAAACTGTAATAGCACCGGTTCTTCACAGTGAATCATGGACATTAATATAGCTGAAAGAGGGGGGGATTTTGTACTTCAAATACTAATACCCTTTCAACTGAGCAGCCCCACTTTGCCTAAAGTTACCATGATTTCCCAAGCTGACCTTCGGTTAATGCAAACTATAAACAAATAATAGCACTGCAATCAAAAGGACAACGACCTGAATCTAGATCAGCACAATTTCTGATGTGGAGAGAGAAGCAGTTGCTGTGATGCACATTGCACACACACACACACACACACACACACACACACACACACACACACACACACACACAGACACATACACGTACACATACACATACACACACAGACAGGTACACATACACACTCCCACTCACACACATACACACACAGACACACACACACACACACACATGCACACACACAGACAGACACATACACATGCACACACACACACACACACACACACACACACACACACACACACACACACACACACACACACACACACACAAACACACACACACACACTTCAATACAGTCAGATATTTTGTAAATAACGTAGCCAGAGACTATGGATTGGTCTTATTCCTTCTGTTACCTTAACTGCAAATAAGCACCCCCAAAAACTTGGATTGATATAACAGAGATGTTGCACATTGTTTGACTTCGGCTTATTACAGTAACTTGGCTCGGAGTTAACAAGCAGAAGTCAAATAATTAGCCTTTCACTGTTATGTATCTCGGCTGCGAAACAGCTGTTTAACGGTAAAGTTTTGCTTCATAGAGCTCATGCAATACTATATCAGTAGAGCTACTGAAGGCAGTTGCTTTCTATTAATTTTTACATTTACATTTCACATTTTAAGCATTTAGCAGACGCTCTTATCCAGAGCGACTTACAAGATGTGCATTACTGTAATACATGGTAGGAACAATCATAGTTCATAATTGCGCAAGAGATCAGTGCAGTAATACAGTGATAGACATTGTTGTAGGCAGCTGCATACCATACCTGTAACACTGGGCATTCAACCATCTTTGTTTTTGTTTTTCTTCTTTTTAAAGAGGTGCAACATGCCTCTAAGACGAAATCCTGCTTTTCCTCAGTTTTTAGAAGGAAAGCTCCTTGGTGGTGATTTGGATTTCTGCATGTATATTAAAATGTTTTGCCAACATAAAAAAACAAGAATTCTGTTTAACCCTCTGAAAAATTATGAGCGGAGCATTATACAAATAATTTAGTTGTTTTTTTTCCGGGTGCCTCTTGGTGGACTTAATTACGTAATCTGTTATTATCCTATTGATATCCAGCCCTGACTGGTATATTGATGATTTGGTCTGTTTGTTGTGAGATCCCTACTTTGTAAACAATGTTGTGTAGAGTTATGCAGACCTGGACCCAAATGCAGACTCAGAACGAGGGTAGGATTAGCGCTCCACACAGGAGGCGTTTAATTCGAATATAAACAAAAGGCGACTGGAAAACACAGTCAAAACGTAGGCAAAACAGAAATAAACAGGACAGCTATAAAACTGGTAAAAAGACTAACAAACAAACGAACAGACTAACAAACAAACGAACAAACCAAAGTATTAAGTATAAGGATAGAAAACGAACAGGCAAGACTGGTAAACTGGGGAAACAAACGAGAGCCATACGGGAATTACAATGGACGGATCGGCACTGAAGTGAGTGCGAGCTCAACATAAATAGGCAGGGTGAAATAACTAAATTGGAACAGCGTGCAGAATGTGCAAGGGAATGGTTTGTGACAGGCTGAAAACATAACGAGGGAACACAAGACAAAATGCGGAAGCGGCGAAGCCGCGCCCCGCAAAAACACGTAACACAGGGTGAACGCAAAACAAGACATGGCACGCAAGGAAAGAACTGGCAGGAAACACAAGGGAGGTGGACAGGACGGGACGGAGACGTAACAGTACCCCCTCAACGGGAGCCTCCTGGCGACCCACCAGGCCTATTCTTCTGAGGGTGGGTCCGGTGGAAGTCCCGAATGAGGGAAGGGTCGAGGATGAGCTGGCGGGACAACCAGCTCCTCTCCTCGGGGCCATAACCCTCCCAGTCCACCAAATACTGGTAGCCCCGACCCCTGCGACGAATGTCCAGGATGCGCCGGACAGTGTAGGCTGGGGCGTTGTCGATGATCCGGGGGGGTGGAGGGGGAATGGTCGGAGGGCACAGAGGACTGGACGTGACGGGCTTGACCTTGGAAACATGGAAAACGGGGTGAATCTTGAGGGCTGGAGGGAGTTTGAGTCTGATGGCAGAGGGGTTGATGATGGTTTCTATCAGGTAGGGACCGATGTAGCGTGGCTGGAGTTTCTTAGATGTGGATTGGAGGGGAATGTCTGTGGTGGAGAGCCAGACTTGCTGACCCGGAGTGTATTGGGGGGCTGTGGTGCGGTGGCGGTCCGCCAGGCGCTGAGTGCGAGCGGTGGAGCGGCGGAGAGCAGAGCGGGTGTCCTCCCAAATCCGTTTGCAGCGCCGGATGTGGGCTTGCACCGACGGGACGGAGATCTCCTCCTCCTGGGCCGGGAACAGGGGGGGCTGATACCCTAGGGAGCATTCAAAGGGGAGAGACCGGTGGCAGAACAGGTTAAGGCATTGTGCGAATACTCCACCCAGGGTAGCAGTTTGCTCCAGGAGGAGGGGTTCCGGTCCGTGATGCACCGTAGTGCAGACCCCAGGTCTTGGTTGGCCCTCTCAGTCTGGCCATTCGTCTGGGGATGGTAGCCGGAGGACAGGCTGACGGAGGCCCCCAGGGCCTGGCAAAACGATTTCCAGACATGGGAGGAAAATTGAGGGCCACGGTCCGACACCACGTCGATGGGGATCCCATGGAGACGGACCACGTGCTGGACCAGGAGCTCTGCGGTCTCCGAGGCTGAGGGAAGCTTGGGAAGGGGAACAAAATGGACCGCCTTGGAGAAACGGTCGACAATTGTTAGGATGGTATCGTTACCTTCCGAGGGGGGGAGTCCACAGACGAAGTCCACTCCAATGTGACTCCAAGGACGACCTGGGATAGGCAGGGGACGGAGGAGACCGCTGGCGGGCTGGTGGGATGCCTTGCTCCTGGCGCAGATGGTGCAGGCCAGTACGAACGCCCGGGCGTCCGCGGCCATGGACGGCCACCAAAAGCTGCGTTTGAGCAGCGACAAGGTGCGCTGGAACCCGGGGTGGCAGGCCAGACGGGAGGAGTGCGTCCACTGCAGGACCTGGGAACGGACGGAATCAGGGACAAACAGGTGAGAACTGGGGTTGGGTCTGGGGTCAGGTTGAGTGGCCTGGGCATCCCTGATCTGACTCTCAATCTCCCAGGTCACCGCAGCAACCACACAGGAGGGGGACAGGATGGTGTCAGGGCTCGCCTGTCTGGCTTCGGAGGAGAATAGGCGGGAGAGAGCATCGGGCTTCAGGTTGCGGGATCCGGGTCTGTGAGTGATGGTCAAATTGAATCGGCCAAAAAACAGTGCCCACCGGGCCTGGCGAGAATTTAGTCTCTTGGCAGACTGGATATAGGCCAGATTTTTGTGGTCCGTCCAGACGATGAAGGGTTGTTCAGTTCCTTCCAAAAGATGTCGCCACTCCTCCAGGGCGAGCTTGACCGCCAGCAACTCCCGGTTCCCAACATCATAGTTGCGTTCGGCAGGGGACAGCCGACGGGAGTAGAAGGCGCAGGGATGGAGTTTTTGGTCCTTACCCGAGCGTTGGGATAAGATGGCCCCTACCCCGGAGTCCGAGGCATCTACCTCCACAACGAATTGACGGGAGACGTCAGGATGGACCAGGACAGGAGCAGATGTGAAGCGGTTTTTGAGGTTGGTGAAGGCGGCTTCTGCTTCAGGGGTCCAGGAGAAAGGGATGGATGAGGAGGTGAGTCTGGTGAGGGGTTCGGCTACCCTACTGTAGTCCCGAATGAACCGTCGATAGAAGTTGGCGAATCCTAAGAACCGCTGCAACTCCTTTAGTGACGACGGCTGAGGCCACTCCACCACCGCCTGGATTTTAGCCGGGTCAGGTTTCACCTGCCCACACTCCACAATGTATCCCAGGAAGCTAACCGAAGAGACGTGGAACTCACACTTCTCCGCCTTGACGAACAATTGGTTCTCCCACAGCCTCTCCAAGACCTGCCGGACATGGGTCGTGTGTTCCTGCAGGTTGCGGGAGAAAATTAAAATGTCGTCAAGGTAGACGAATACGGAGCGGTTGAGGAAGTCCCGGAGAACATCGTTAACCAATGCCTGGAACACAGCAGGGGCGTTGGTAAGCCCGAACGGCATCACCAGGTACTCGAAATGGCCCAGGGGGGTGTTGAATGCCGTCTTCCACGTCCCCCTCTCGGATCCGAACAAGGTGGTAGGCATTCCGGAGATCCAGTTTGGAAAATATGGTGGCCTCCTGTAGAGGTTCGAAAACAGAGTTGATGAGGGGCAGAGGGTATTTGTTCTTGATGGTGATGGAGTTGAGGCTGCGGTAGTCGATGCAGGGACGGAGTGATTTGTCCTTCTTGGCGACAAAGAAGAATCCTGCACCGACTGGGGATGAGGAGGGTCGGATGATGCCTGCAGCAAGCGAGTCGTGGATGTAGGTCTCCATAGCTGCTCTCTCCGCCGCGAGAGATTGAAGAGACGACTGGAAGGCAGGGGAGCCCCGGGAAGCAGGTCGATGCCGCAGTCATAGGGCCTATGAGGTGGCAATGAAGATGCTCGGCTCTTGCTGAACACCTCCGCTAGGTCGTGGTACACGGGGGGAACCGAGGACAGGTCCGGAGGAGTCAACCTGGCAGGAGGTGAAGCGCCCGCGGGTGCTCGAGCAGACTGGAGACAAGTGGCGTGGCAGTAGGGGCTCCAGCTCTGGACCTTGCTAGAGACCCAGTCCAGGTGAGGGTTATGGAGTCTGAGCCAGGGTTGACCGAGGACCAGAGGGGACTGGGGTGAAGAGATGACCAGGAGTTGGATGGTCTCCCGGTGGTTGCCGGAAAGAATGAGCTGCAGGGGTACGGTAGAGTGCGTGACCTGGGCCAGGAGGTGCCCATCCAGTCCGTGGGGCCTGAGAGGGACAGCAAGGGAACGGGTGGCGATGCCAGTCTGTTGCACCAGCTGGGCATCAATAAAATTTCCATCCGCCCGGAGTCCACCAGGGCGCACAACGGCAGGGGTTGACTGTTCCAGATGAGCGTGGCCCTCAACTGGAAACGAGGCTGGGCGGCTGCGGAAGACGCGGTGTGGCTCACCAGTAAGCCCAGCTGCACGGCCTCTTCAGCTACTAGCCCCGGGACGGATTGTTGCTTGGTGGTCCGGAAAGAGGGTTCAGGATGTGGAGGAGGAAAAGAGCTTGTCGAGGTGAGGCGACTGGTCTTCTCCTCCGACGCTCCCGCAAGCGGTTGTCGACTCTGATGGCGAGGGAAACCAGGGCGTCGAGGAGTCAGGGTAGTCCCTCGTAGCCAGCTGATCCTTCACCATCTCTCCTAACCCGTCTACGGAAGGCCCCTTGAAGCGACGCGTCGTTCCATCCGGATTCCGCCGCCAGGGTCCTGAACTCCACCGCGTACTCCGCCACGCTGCGGTCCCCTGGCGGAGATGGAACAGGCGTTGGGAGGAATCTCTTCCACCCACCGGGTGATCGAAGACCTTTCTCATCTCTGCCGATGAACACGGAGTACTGGGAACTGGCTGGGAGCTGGCTGTCCCAGATGGCAGTGGCCCAATCCAGCGCCCTCCCCCCAAGGCAGCCCATGATAAAGGCGATCTTCGCCTGATCTGAGCCGTAGGAGGAGGGTTGTAGGCGAAAACCGAGGTCGCACTGCATCAGGAACCCCTTGCAGTTCCCCAAATTGCCATAGTAGCGGTCCGGGTGGGGAATGCGGGGTTCCCTGGATTGCCCAACCGGCAGGCTGGCAGGTAGAGTTGGCGCAGGAGGGTTGTGAGAAGCAGTCTGCGCAGGAAGAGGGAAGCTGGCGCGGAGTTGGGACACTTGTTCCCCCAACTGGGAGATATGGCAGTTCAGATCCCTTATGCGTTGCTCCTGCTGATTCATGCGAGTCTCCTGGCAGGCAAGATGATACTGGAGCTCGGTCGAGTCTGCTGGGTCCATACTGGCCGATCCGTTCTGTTGTGTAGAGTTATGCAGACCTGGACCCAAATGCAGACTCAGAACGAGGGTAGGATTAGCGCTCCACACAGGAGGCGTTTAATTCGAATATAAACAAAAGGCGACTGGAAAACACAGTCAAAACGTAGGCAAAACAGAAATAAACAGGACAGCTATAAAACTGGTAAAAAGACTAACAAACAAACGAACAGACTAACAAACAAACGAACAAACCAAAGTATTAAGTATTAGGATAGAAAACGAACAGGCAAGACTGGTAAACTGGGGAAACAAACGAGAGCCATACGGGAATTACAATGGACGGATCGGCACTGAAGTGAGTGCGAGCTCAACATAAATAGGCAGGGTGAAATAACTAAATTGGAACAGCGTGCAGAATGTGCAAGGGAATGGTTTGTGACAGGCTGAAAACATAACGAGGGAACACAAGACAAAATGCGGAAGCGGCGAAGCCGCGCCCCAAAAAACACGTAACACAGGGTGAACGCAAAACAAGACATGGCACGCAAGGAAAGAACTGGCAGGAAACACAAGGGAGGTGGACAGGACGGGACGGAGACGTAACATCTGCGTGGAGGTGGAAGGTGTATGACCACCATCCACATGACCAGATGTCCTTACTGGATGCCATGAATGTGGGGTGTGGAGACATTTCTCCTGAAGACTGCCAGGGTTGGACTAGACATTCCAGAAGATATGGATTAGAAGATACTTTCCAAGATGCATTGCCATAAAAGACATAAGATGTGATGTTGATGAGAACTTGTGGCCAAATGCAGGAGAGAGGGAGAACTAGAACCCTCACAGTACTGTACAGTTTGCTGATGACGCGACGGTGTTGGGACTGATCTCCGACGACGACGAGACAGCCTACAGAGAGGAGGTTGGATCACTGACACAGTGGTGCCAGGAGAACAACCTCGCCCTCAACGTCCAGAAGACCAAGGAGCTGATCATGGACTACAGGAAGCAGAGAGGAGAGCACGCCCCCATCTCCATAGACGGGGTTGCAGTAGAGGGTCAGCAGCTTCAAGTTCCTCGGTGTGCATATCTCCGAGGACCTCAAATGGACCACACACACCACACACGTGGTGAAAACGTCTGAGGAAATTCAACATGTGCCGCCGCATCCTCCGAACATTCTACACCGGTACAATCGAGAGTGTTCTCTCAGGATGCATCACCGTCTGGTATGGGAACTGCACCGTACTCGAGCGCAGAGTGCTACAGAGGGTCGTGCGAACGGCCCAGGACATCGTTGGAGGGGAGCTCCCCTCCCTCCAGGACATTTACACCAGGTGGTGCGTGGCAAAGGCCAAACGCATCATTAAAGACATTAACCACCCCTGCCACAAACTGTACTCACCTTTACCGTCAGGCAGAAGATACCGTAGTATCAAGTGCCGCACGAACAGACACAGGGACAGCTTCCATAGTCAGGCCATCAGGCTGCTGAACAAGAGCTGATCCTCACGCTTTTGCACACATTCAATTGTATGTTGTAATTGTATATTGAGCCAGTATCATTGCACATTCATATCTAACTTGCACTATTCTGTAAATTGTATTTTTCCCAGTTAAATTGTATTTTGCACAGTCTACTTTACAGTTTTTTTCAACTGCTAACATGCATTGGTCAAAACTGAAGTCACATTGTCAAAACTCTTCACACAGTCAGCGAACCAGAAGTCTATGTGGACCAAACAATTAATCATTTTTCATTGCTTTCACACAAAATGCATTCAATGACCAAATTCCGGCCTCCATACTCCCCCTTCCTAAACCCCATAGAATAGTTTCTCTCTGCGTGTAGGTGGAAGGTGTATGACCACCGTCCACATGACCAGATGTCCTTACTGGATGCCATGAATGTGGGGTTTGGAGACATTTATCCTAAAGACTGCCAGGGTTGGATTAGACATTCCAAAAGATACTTTCCAAGATGCATCACCAGAGAAGACATAAGATGTGATGTTGATGAGAACTTGTGGCCAAATGCAGGAGAGAGGGAGAACTAGAACCCTCACAGTAATGTACAGTATGAGTGATTATAATATACATGTTGTTGTTTTTTTGTGATTATTATTGCAGCCCTGGAATTTCAGGAAATTGCTATTGCTAACTTTTTATTTTTCACAAGTAAATTACTATATGCAGAGATATAGAAAAAATAAATGATATTGAAGCAAATTTCTGCATTTCTGATTCATTGTTGTTACATATACTTTAGTACAGTCAATAAAGTGAAAAGGTTTTATTCTTATTCTATAATGAAATACTGATTTATGTGGAAAAAAAAAAATTCTTTTTACTTCAAAGATAAAAGTTCATAATTTATGTAATGCTCCCTGTTGTTAATGTTTTTTAGGTCAGTGTGTTATGAGTGACAATGTATGCTTTCTGAGTGAGAATTGTTGCCTTATTTTGAGACATGTATGAAGTGTTTTGGTGGTTTGAGTGAGTTTTGGAAGTGAGATGAACTGTTTAGCCAAGATGCATGTTGGTAATGCAGACTGTATGAAGAGTTTTGAAAAAGTGTCTTCAGTATTGACCGATGCTTGTTAGCAATTGAAAACAACTGTAATTTGGAAAATATCCAGGGTTTTTATTCATAAAGAAATAAGTCTCCATCAAAGCTGAGACTAAGCTGCATGTAGACCACAAAATTAACATTTTTGAATCCATTACTACGTAAATCTATGTTAAAATGATCTATATATATATATATATATATTGTGGCAGCCCAATGGGCTGCACTAGGAAATGGCTGCCTGGCCTACAACACATGGGAGCCAGGAAACACTACATTTCCCAGCAGGCCACAGAAACACCTGAGCAGAGTGAAAGTGATGGGACTAACGACCAGCTGAAAGCCATTTTGAGGCCTATTTAAAGGGCTGATTCCCATCACACTGGGAGAGGAGTAGGAAAGTGTTGGTGAGGAGTTGGTGAGGAGTTGGTGAGGAGTTGGTGAGGAGTTGGTGAGGAGTTGGTGAGGAGTTGGTGAGGAGTTGGTGAGTGTTTGTTTGAAGAGAAAGAGAATACCTGTGAAGTCGTTTGATCAACCAGGATTTGGAGAGGATTTGGAGAGTGTTGGAGTGTGTTTGTTTGTTTGAAATTGGATTGTTTGAGGACCCCCCTTTGGATTTGACTACGGACTGGATTGCGGACTTGGAACTGGATTTTGGATTTGGCTTTGGACTTTGACAACGAGATAAGGATTTGTGGACTTTGTGTTTGTATTCCCCCGAATACCCCGCCCGTTGTTTTGTGTAGCATTTGTCAGAGTTCGTTTAATAAATTATCATTTTTGTTTATATTACTGCCTCCTCAGTGTTTTTGAACTTGCCTAAGCCCTCTGCAAGGTCCGTGAGTGTCGCCCAACCCCCGGGGAAACCACAATATATATATATAATATATATATATACTGTATATATTGCTCTGCAATTTAAAAGAACAGGTGCGTTTGGGAAACCAAATAAGGATACTGTTGTAGGGCTTTGTTGTAGAAAAGGCCTGAAATGAGGTGTTCCCACAGCTCTCAGCCAGGGGTTTGGGTCAGTCACCTCGAATCATTAAGAGCCTTGCCCTCCAGTGAGCTGTGAATCTGCATGATGCCCTACTACAGGAGCACCCATGCCAGCCACACATGACAAGTAACTAAAACATGCAAGTGTCCCATTGCCCCTGCCAGTAAGATATGGCTGAAAATGTGTCACACGTTGTATCTTTGATGGACCTGGCTACTCAGCGGTGACCCATTTTCGCAAAGGAAGATGAAAGGTCAAAGTCACGGGGGTGTCAGCAAAATACATTTTTCAACAACGGTGCCAATAAATTGGAGTGGCTCTTGGAGAACAGGCCCTGAACACCAGGTGGCCTTTTAAAAGCTCTGTTCTTTTGTGTCCGATGAGATTGCCTGTTTGAAAATGCTGCACATATAATTCATCGCACCCCTGAAATGATTTCAATATAGAGTTAACACAATATATCCACTTGATGCAAATATAATGCAAATGTATATATTAAACATACATGTACTTAAATACAATGTATTTAAAAGTTCAGACAGTAGTAAAAGCAAACAAGTAGACATCGATTCCAGTGAGTTTATTCTTAGTGAGATTGCTATATTATATCATGCTAGCTAGCAAGCATTAGCAGACTAGCTAGCTAAATGGCTAATCCAGAGCAAAATAGCTAATCCAGAGCTAGCTAGCTAGATATAGGGCTAGCTAGCTAATCCAGAACTAGCTAGCTAGATTGTCCACAAAATTGATCGCCTAGGACAGGGGTCGGCAACCTGTGGCTCCGGAGCCGCATGCGGCTCTTTCAGCCTTATGTTGCGGCTCCGCGTGGCTTGGGAAAAGAAATAATAAGTATCCAATTGAATCGGGCGCAAAATTGGGCGCATTTTTTTTGGCGTAGCACCCCGTTGACAGAAGGGGCGCAAGAATTATTTTCGCGTTGCACCCCCCCCGGTCCGCGAAATAAATGAACTGGTCGCAGCTTTTTTTCGCTGCGACCGATTCATTTCCACCCCCGTCGACAGAAAATGGTGCGGCTCCCAGTGTTTTCTTTTCCGTGGAAACCGGGTCCAAATGGCTCTTTGAGTGTTATGGGTTGCCGACCCCTGGCCTAGGAGAATGGTATGATGACAGATACATTTTCAAGTTAAATTCACTTATGACATAGCTACATGTTAGAGAACACATTAGGGGGAAAAACCAAACACATTGATTCATCCACATTGTGTTGAAAATAAGGCCCGAATGTCTTTCTTTTTTCAACATTTTAAACTGCTGAGTGAAATACTTTACACCACCAGCTGTGTGAAAGAATACCCACTCTAGCTTTCAAATCAGGTAGACGCCTACTTGGCTTGCGTAGCCCCCATCAACGAATCTCTGCCCCAGTTCTACCATGAGTACTACAGTTCCAACAAGTGGCCACAGACAGATTCCGCAGACTGATGTAGCCTACTTAATTTAACTTGAAAGTGGCAGGGACAAAATAGCATTTTCAAAAAAGGTGATTGGGACACGTCCCTACCAGTAATATAGGAAACTACGCCCAAGATTGAAAATTCTCATTGCCTTATTCTGGTGAGGTATTTTGCATAACACCCATGTAAATCAAGTGAAATGTCCTCTGTTTTTGAAAAATAATGCAATTAGAAAGGTGAGACATGGGGACCTGAGTACAGATGTACTGCTGCTGGTAAACAGCTGAAAAATAATTTCCACAACCAACAGTGTGTCCACAGATTTACTCTCATGAGAAAAGAGTGATCTATATATTAAAAGAATAGTGGTTACACAAAGACATTTTACCACAGTTTCTCCTCTCCTTCATTTACACCGCAAGAGGTCTGGATCTACGGCACGGGTGAAACGACACACATAAATCATTTTAAGATTCAAATCAACCAAAGGTAAAAAGTGAAATGCTCAGCATGTAATGACCAATAAGAAAGGAAGGCCACAAAGCAGGTTTACAGTCCAATACTCCAGTCCTTTATGGAAGTGTTTCGTGGTAGGGAAAAACAATAATCTTGTTGCAAATGATATTCAATGCTTGTGTAAATACTATACTACCCAAATGTAAACATAGCAAGCATATATATATATGAATACATAATTGCTCACTCTTGATTTAGTTTGCTCAGATTTGTAAGTGCCTGCATCATACTATTTAAGTAAGAGCAAATGTTTCTTATGTTTGGAATTAGAAGGAAATACAATACTTCTGCTGCAATACTCTGCCACTTTTTGACCTTAAAATCATAGATATAAGTAATAATAAAATATATGTAGTAATATGGATTTAAATATAATTCTTTGTGTGCAGGTGAACCGTATGTGATTTCACTTTTGAAAGAAGCTTTTCACTATATTTAAAGTAGAAGGCAAATTAAACAGTCTAAAAATGTAGAACATAAAAATGTAATTTTTTTGACAATCCTGAAAGTTTAATTTATTTAACTAAACTCAGATATATTTTATAACATGTTACAGAGCATGCAAAACAAAGGCTGTTTGAATGGCTTATTTTCAATTAATGTAAGAAATAACATGCAAAATTATATTGAAAAAACATTTAACAACCAATTGTCTGTCACCATTGCACATTAAATGTTATAGTTAGTTAAATAAATATAAATAAATATGTATTTTTTTCAATGTAAGCTCTCTCTCTCTCTCTCTCTCATTTGTCATGTTGATCTCTTGCACGAACTATGATTGTTCCTACCATGTATTAATGCACATCTTGTAAGTCTCTCTGGATAACAGCGTCTGCTAAATCCTTAAAATGCAAATGTAATGCCCAGCATGCTTCTTTGCGTAGGTAATACTATAGAACGCAACAATGCTATGTATTCGAAATGTGTTTTGTCAAAGAGCGCAATCTTTAAAAGGTTACTCTCTGCACTTCCTGAGTCAGAGCAATGAGCAGTCCATTTCTCTGTGTTGCATAAAAACAGAAAGCTATCCTCTGGTAAGGGGCAGAGACCTTTGCCAACCAGAGAGAAACAAACAACCTCCTGAAGTCATTCACCTCACTAAGCAGGCTCATTGTCTAATGTATGAATGGAAATAATAATAAAAACTATTTGAACATTTACTGTCAGCTGACCTTTCTTTTACTCAAGCTAGGAACTGTTGACACAACTATACGCCCAGAACCTATTGTTACAGTTGTATGGTACAGTACATCTCATTCCCAAAACTCACCAGGCCTTAATTGTGAGAAATGACTGAGAAAATTATTTCTATTTCAAATTGAGCCATTACTGAGAGAAAACATTTGCCCCCAAAAAATGTCATCATTAAAAAATGCCTTTTCTTTTATCTTTTTAATAAAGATAATTATTGTCTTTGTATTGTGAAAAAATATTTGTGGTCCACAAAAATGACAAAATACTTGTTCTACGCTGCCAGTAAACAGATGGTGACAATTAAGGTTGCGATTTGATGATGCTTACTCTGTGGTTAGATTCCATTTCTCAGCATGTTCAGCATACAACCAGTTAGTGAATTTAGAATGTGTGTCCCATGAGCTAAGCCATGAACAAGCTGAACTATATCATGCATTGCATCTTGTGACAGATGTGCAGCAGCATCCGAAGTACCAATGCCCAGCATAACAGATTAAGCGTATCCAAAAAAAAGTTAAACTACATTAAAGCATAAATTATGTTTTCTCCACTTGTTTGTTTATTCTCTCCTCCATATGCTTATGAAGACTTCTTTTTTGGATGTTTGTGGGGGGGGTTTTCATCTCGAAGTGAAGCACAGCATAAAAATAAACCAAGTGGCTCATTTTGTTTTCTTAGGTCTGGTACTAATTGGCAGCTGCTTCTTTCATTCAGTGTCAAATATAAAACTTTCAAGGAAACCATAACTGCATTATGATGTTACAAACTAATATTTTCTAAATTTTGGGGGCATGGATTAGGAAACATATGCTCAATGTTTTGTTGCTGATTGATGAGAAGCAGTCCAAGTGTGTAAAATGGAAGTGTACCATCTGTTTTGAACATGTTTGCTGCTGTCAGGGACATTAGAAACTCATCATTTTCTGCATGCCCTCCACTGGAGGATTGATAACGCTATGCCACAACCAATGCTATCATGAACAGTCCATATTCTGTTTGCAGAAGTGATACACAAATGAATTCTAGAGACACTTCTTAAAAGTTGCTTCTAAACAGTATTACACTTGTGACAGTGTTTTTACAGTGATCTATTGTACGTCGCTCTGGATAAGAGCGTCTGCCAAATGCCTATAATGTAATGTAATGTAATCTATAAGTTACAGAATGGTTATATCTGCTGTTTCTTGATTGTTTTCATGTTCCTTATGCACAGAAAGCTGTACATATACTATGCACGGGACAATGAGAGATGCAGAATGAAAGACTTATGAATCAGGGCATAATGGCATTATTGTGGACCCCACACAGCTACTGGTGTTGTGTTGTATAACACAAAACAAGCACAACTTGTGTTGTAAAGTGATAGAGAAAACAGACTCTATGCACTACCAGAGATGCCAATTTAGAGTGGTCAATCAACCAAACTCCAAAGTAGTTTTCGATTGGTGGAAAAAGCTTTTTTTAATTCAACTTTCATTCCTACAAGCGATGAAAATTATTCAGAAATTATTTTCAAAAGTTAACCTCACATGAAAGGGAAAAAGGTAGGGCTATTAGATTTTATTTTTGGTCTCATATCATGAAAGCTTTCAAGAACAAAAGGCCCGAGAATATAAGGCTCACAGAGACTTATATAACAGGCTGCCCTGTTGTACACACAAATATGCTTTAATGATACAGGTAACATATTGAACTTTTGAAGATATTCGTATAGTGTGTCTGTAGCGAGAAAGAACTGTGCTCATATATTTATGCAAAATAGATTTTCTGTTATTCTGCATCTTCTGAACCCTTTTTGCTGTTCAATTAACTTTGAATAATCATACTAGAAATGTGAACATGAACTACATAAAATTCGTACAATTAGCTATTATTTACAAATAATTTATATGGCAATGCTGAAATTTCATCATATAATTTTGCACAATCTAAAGGGAAAATGATACAGCTACATGTATAATCAGAGTCAGTACCATTACAAAGTGATGTGTGCTTCATACAATTTGTGCAAGTATAAATACTATTTCAGTAGTTTATCTATATATATATATATACTATATCCACTACCAAGATCTGTTTGTTTTCATCGTTCATTGAAAACGAACACTACATTTTTACTCGTGTGGTATTTGTTATTCAAGAATATCATAAAACACTGATACAAATTTTAAAAAATGTTTGTTTGAGAAAGGATGGTATGAAATTGAAATATCTATAAATATTTTGTTTGCACACCATTGCCTTTAATTGCCTCAAAATGTTGTGACACCTTATTTTTAATTTCAGTTTCAATACAGTTATATAGTCAATAAAGTGTCAAGACATTCCTAATACACAGTGTGAGTTGTTTTGGTCTGGTAACAATTAATACCAGATATTGACGTAATTAATATGGCCCTCTATGTGTTCTCATTGCTACTGCAGGTGCTTTAATCTTGAAAAAGGACAGTTCATTTGCAAAAGTTTTTGCAGCTGTTTGTAATTATGTCAAATTGTTCTCCTGAGTAAAAAGTTTGTGTTCGTTTTTGATGAATGATGAAAACAAACAGATCTTGGTAGTGGACTCAGAGCTTTGGATCCCACTGTGTACTGTATATATATAAGAGAGAAAAAGATGAATGGAATCAGCACTGACCTCTGTAAAGAAAGCTGCTTTCACAAGTGACATAGTTGACTGTAAATTATGTTGCACAGGTACAAAAGCCTCACTAACAACACAGACCATATGCATAGAATCTATTTTTGATAAGCCTTGTTGAACACAGTTCTATGTCTTATAAGACTGTGTATAGGGTTTTTTTAGTCGCAGGTATAGAAAAATGGCGACCTCACAACAAGGGAGTCAGCTGACAAACAGAACCTGCCTCATTCCACCTCAAAGCCCTCCACGGCACACGCCAAACATGGACGCAGCAACAACAACTGACAGGATGACAGAACAAGCTGTCCGTGGTTGACTTTGGCTTGCAAACGGGCTACATTAACTGAGGAAGACAACCAGAGCTTAATAAAAAATTCACTGGAAGCAGCTGATTCAGGTTGAAACATCAACTGCTTCTGTATATGACAAGGTAAATGTGAGCAAGTGTGGCCCATGCCTCGGCCCGCTATTCAACACCAGAGCAGCGATTTAGCCCTCTCTGGAGGGGCATGCTGACAAATGACTCCCCAGCATCAGGTCCCACTTCTTCTCTCGGCCTCAAACTTTTCTTCTTATTGAAAGTCGGTAATGACGTTACTTTCACGTTTTAATCGATTACATCTAAATTTGCTCAAAACGTCTCCATGTTTTCAGCAGTTCTGAATGTTTGACAGCTGCACTCAGTTTTAGTTCTGTCAGCCTTCAATGCCGTCGAGCACTGTACTCATCCCATATATGAAGAAAACATTTACTGGCAGAAGATACACTGGATGGACGTACTTAGCACGCAAGGAGGTAAACACACTGGAATGTTCTTCACAGCTTGAAAGTTGTTTCTCTTTGACTGGCACCCTCTATCATTAAAAACAATGTACGCTTGAAGGAAAGAGAGTAAGATGCACATGATGGCGCAAGCTGTCCGCAGGTGCTACGACCTCTCTACCCCAGGCCCTGAACTCCCCGGTCTGTGGTCCCAGACATTCAGTGGAGCTGAAGCAAGGAGGACCAAGCAAAAGCGGGGCTCATCAGAGGAATACGTCTAGCATCCAGCATGTTCTGTGCAGCCACGAGCCGGGGCACCCCGACAAGGGTCCTTCAGACAATGAGCGTCACTCACCTGACTCTGGCCTCCACAGGCAAAGGACATTTTCCCAGGGGGGCGGGGAACGCAGCAGGGGGGGAGATATAGTGGCACGATAAAGGGAGCCCACTGCAGCCCCAGGCCTCTTCCCTAAGCGTTTCGGCTGAAATCCTTCTCACATGTAAAATGAGGAACGGCACAGCACCTTCAGTCTTACCCAGCCTGGCCCGGCACAGACAGAGGAGGTTCCGGCACAGGAGTGGCAATTTACAGCGTTTTTTGGGGGATGGATTACGGATTGACAGGTACAACTGGGAGGCTATAGTTAGACTTTTCTTCCCAACGTGGAGGGGGTCCCCCAGTTTTCTGGCAGCCAGAGAGACTTTTTTTTCAGGGATTTATTCTGTTTTGTTCGAATGCCCTAGATTCTATTTATTAACTTACCTGACTTAACAAGAGAATAATTACTCTACAGTCTACGTCGGGTGTGGAAGAAAATGACAGATAAATGGATTGCGTTCAATTCCAGCAGCAAATCGAAAAAGACTTTTTTAATGTGTTTTTCCCCCTCTTAATGAAGAGGAAGAAGAAAGGGAGAAGACCAGATGCGGAGCCCCCTTTCACAAGGGCTTGGGTAAAGAGAGAGAGCGCTATGCCACCTTCTGGCTCTTTCTCTCCTCTAATTCTCTCCTTGTCCTTTTCGGCTTGTCAAGACGTCGGAGAAGAGGAATAATTTGAACACACAAGAGATGGAGAGGGTGTTCCCTTTCTCTTTCTCTCTCCCTCTGGAGGACAGGCTACCTGGACCTTTTGTCATCTGACTGGGAGGGTGACTGACAAATGCTCTTCCCGTCCACAGAGTGTCCCCACTCTGCAGCTTCTCTGCCCACTCAGTCCAATCACATCCCTGACTCTCTCCCTTTGATTTGTAGTCTGCTCAATTTCCTGCTGCATTTCCTTTTTCTACGCTGCAAGACTACACGAGAGAATGTGTTCACCATGCACGGATATGGGCAGAGGAAGACAAAATGGAAAGTGAAGCGAGACCCGGGCTTCTTCGTCAGGGCTTTGTGAGGTACCCGTCCCACTCAAAGTTCATGGGAGGTGTATGGAGTTTTAGGACAGACAATATGTTTCTGTAAGCCACCCACCCCATAAAATAAATTATTTTTCTGAGCATTCCCTCTATCCAAAGAACTAAAACTGCTCCATGTACAGTATCCTTCCATAGTTGCAAGTTCACATTTTCATTAGAGCAACACATACCCCTTCCTCTTTGCTTGAGAAGTATTCTTCTATGTCATAAAATTATTATTATTATTATTATTGCTGTATAGCTTGTAAATGATGTAATTACTACAGTAGGTGTATAATTTCAAGATTTACAAATTGAAAAATGTGTCTTGTCTCGATTGTATAACAATTATGCAATAATAGTAACAGTGAGATGGTTCACTTATGGGCCAGCCCTGATGGTGGGACGACTGCCTGCTGTTGGAACCACCCACAGAGGTACCAGCAACAGATGAGGCCCATGAGATATGAGATATTGATATGCAATTTTGCCCGAATAATTCCTCAGTCCTAACCTTATCTGTCATCTTATTAAATCAAATTGATTGCTCACAATCTCCCCTGATTGGTTGCACTTGACAGGATGGGCAGGATCTAAAGGCCATGTCAAAGGCAGTGGTAACATAAAGCAGGTAGTGTGCCAAGCTTATGGTTTGTTGTTCTAGTCCGGCACCAAAAGAGACTACTTAAAATAGCCTTTTGCAGATGAAGGGCCCAAATGACAAAGCTTCTGACACAGCCGAGTGACCCCTGACCCCTGACTCCTGCCTATCACATAGCGACTACAAAGAGCAGGGCTGCAAGGCGCAAGGGAGGAGAGGCACCTGAATGAGCCTCTCAGCACCGCAGTACAGTCCTCAGAAACGCACGGTCATCGGGGAAGGGAGGGATTACACGACGGGAGGATCGGGCCTTGTCTGCTGCTCTGTTGTTTCTGTCTGTCCCTGGTAGACTCTCAGGCCACCGCAGCCTGTGGGACACTTTCTCCTGGAGAGGGACAGAGGCGTCGGAGGGCACTGCCCGGCAGGGACACGGGCAAGGAGGAGGCAGCAGAGCATCCCCCCCAGCCTCCAAGCTGCTAATTATGCAAGGGAGAAGCCGATTACCCCACGATGAGCAGCGCGATGAGTGGGGGGGACGGGCCCACACCCAGCAGGGAGGGGAGTCTTGCCACGGGAGGGACCAATCAGGCGTGAAGCAGAGCTCCGACCCTGGGACTCCGATTCAGTGGGAAAGAGGCTTGGCTGCCGGTTCAGAGCGCGGCAACTTTCACGGATTAGTCGAGACGCTATTCTGGAGGCTGAAAGGGGAACACAGCACGGAGGCGGCTTCAATGCACACAAAAAACTCCCCAACAGCTGGGAACAGGGCTGCAGCCGCCGCTCTGTCACCATGGGAACAGCATATCTCACATTTTTAGCAAAATGAAGACACTTTGGCTAAAATTGGGGTATTTATTTTCCCACCTTTAATGTGCCTGTTGTTAATAGATTTTCTTTCTCTCTACGGCGAAAACAATGTGCTTGAGTGAGTAAATGAGAACGATTTTGAAAATTGTGAGTAGGGACAGAAATGCATGTTATCAACTTTTAGAGGTTTAGCTTAGTGATCATTAATCTTAGGCTACTGATTCACTTCATTGGACTGCATAATCTTATTTTTAAAGATAAAAATAAATAAGACACACTATTTATATGATAAGAAAGAAAATGTTAAAAATCAACAAAAGCATTGCAACCTCTTAATTGTATTTGGAATTAATATAAACAAAACCTTCGGTTTTAAACGTCAGAATTCAGCCCTTCCCCAACACTACACCCAATACTGGCCGCTGAGGATAGAAAAGAGAGTCTAAACCCTCTATCAACACTTTCTGCAGCAGACTTAACCTCAGTGTGTTAAATCTCTGTGTTAACTCTAATACATTCTCTCGTACATTCGATCCCTCATATAAATTTAAATGAACACTGTACTGTGTAAAATAATGGCTTATACATATATATATATATATATATATATATATATATATATACATACACACAGACACGTACACACACACACATATATATATATATATTTAGTTTTGTAACACCATTTTTTTGTTTTTCTGATTGTATTAAACACTGTGTTTAAATAATGTTTGCACAGCGTTTACATTCAAAACACGAGAGTCTCGCCGTTCCAGCACCAATGCAGATTAGGTTTGTTTTTGGCAAAGGATTAACACTATTCAAGACATTTTTTGCGCTCCCCTGCAAACTTTTTAAAGCGTTATACAGTCACAGGAAGTAACATTTTTCACATGTAAAAACATCAAGGCGCCCACTGCTGAACAACCGGACAATGAAAACACACTTCATTCAATGGAAGTAGTCCGGCTCGCAATCATCAACACCTTGGTGTCAGGACCTCATTAAATGTTGTCTAATTTTGTGAATAAATGCATTTCTAACATAATTAATCGATTGTGTATTAATTCCTTTGGCAAGTAGCCGTGGTGAAAGCGGGATAATGTACCGCGGATGAGTCGGTTGTTAAAAATAATGGCACTTCGGGGTCGCATCACCCTGTCGCGCTGTTATTTTCAACACGCGACTTGTCCGCGGTACATTATACTTTGCATATCGAACTGCAAGTGCACTGCTTGTGTACTACACGAATAGGTTAAGTGGCACACACTGTATTTACTGGTTCACAATCATGGATAACATCTTTGTGTAAATATGATTAAATTACGATATCAATGAAACTCATCGACACATAGACATCACACATATCCACTAAATCAGTTTTGAAATAAATGAGGCTGATGGATTACTTTAACTACAGTTCATTTTGAGAACTGCATCATCATTTAAGCCTACATTTTCAGGCCCTTTAATGACAGAACAAAAAATGCTTCACTTGATCAATAAAGCCTAAAGGCACATTCACAACCAGATTAAATTAAACAGACGTTTCAACATGTATGTGTACATTTGAAATTTAACATGGAAACATCTACTGAGTGAAACATATAGCCTAGGTGTTGATACTCCTCTATGATGATCTATTATCTATATAAAATAATTTTACAGTGATTGCCAGCCACGTAGATCACAGTGATTACACAATGCATAGGCCAAGATATTGGTCGAGGTGCTCAGGTGAATTTCCTTTCTCTTTTTCGACTCTTGCCAACCATTATCTCTCATTGTCTTATCTTTCATTTATACAGTTCAATGTAAAGCACCTTGTGATATTCAGATTGTAAAGATACCAAATAAAAGTTAATTGACTGATGGTTCAAGTCGGTTGGAACTTTGTGCGCCCAGACCGTTTGTACCATGTTTCAGGGTCTTCTGGTTCAGGATAACATTAACATGCATTATACACCACACTGCCTACCGCTCATCTTTGAAGTTATTTTGCTATGATGTAGTCTGCAGATTTTTCTTCATTATTTAGTATTTTCATTGTCATTCTGAGTAGCCCAGGGGCCTGCTTCTTTATGTGTAGCAGTCTCTTCCTCTCCTGTAGTGGAGGAGATGGGAAAGGAACTACCCTCCTGGCTTTTCACTCGAGCACGATAACCATTTCATTACTCGTCTGCGGTGTGCTTGCGCTAAAATTGATGTGCTGTGTAGACTTTAATTATTATTATTTTTTACCTCTTTTAACAAAATTGTTACAGTTAAACTTGACATTTGCACGTATATTACGAGCACCTTTAAAATGCCGCGTCTTGTACTGAGAAAGCCGTCACGTGGTGGTTTGTGCGGCTTCCGTAGAGCGTATCAATGTAAAAACATTAAAGAGAGATGGTGGGGTACCACCGGGTAACAGGCGTCGTAATGAGCAGCGCGAGGCGCCCCGTCACTTCATTAAAACCGTTCTTTAAATCCAATAAACATTCAGACTTGACACGAGGCGTCTCTTGGGTGTATTAAAATCATTATTTAGGGAATGCCGTCGCCGTGTTAGACTCCACCGCTGTCCCACTGCAAATTGGTGTTTAAATTGTCACTAAGTGTCTTTTTGCAACTACCATGCAATTTGTGGCTACAGAACACACGTTGACTACGAGAGGTTTTTTTTGGACAAGTATTGTAAGAGTTTGGACAGGATGATCAGGATGTACAGATATATATATATATTTTTCTCACAAAGTTCCTTGTAATCTGAAGGATGCAGGCATGGATGTAGGAGTCTCCTCTCTGACTCAGTTCCCCCCGGGAAATACAGCGAGCAGCTTTCGGCGCACGTGGACTTTGAAGCCATGAGCTCCTGGCTTTGACTACATTTACATTCTGTGAATATTGTCTTTACTACCTGCTACAACATGCTTTCTTTTCTCTCTCGTTGGGATTACACACCAGGAAAGAAGAGGTAAAGGAAAAAAATCAAAGTTACTGTAAAAAAAACAATGCCATTCTTGCCTTTAAAAGAAGCTAGCCAGCTAGTTGTCAGCTGTCATTTCTGTGGTTACCAACCCTTCTTTTTTCTGCGTCTTTCCCACATTGTGTTCCCGTTTCCCATTTAATGGCACCAATAACACATGCAAGGGTCCTGAGCTCCACACATGGGGCCAGGACTTGGTATGTTGGTGCGGAAACTATTAAAACGTTTTCCAGGTCTCACAATTTTTATGGGTATAAATTGTTTGGATATACCCCACTGTGCTACCACCAACTCCGGGCACAGAGTGGAACTGTGCCAAGGCCAATAACTCAACACAGAAAAAGAGAGGGGGGGTTGAGGACTGCAGCTACTGCAGAAATGGTATCAGTGGCAATTTTAGACCCTATTTAGGAAATAGGGTCTAAAATCTTTCTGTCTTTTATCTCGGCCCCCCTGAAAATGTAACAATAAATTAATAAAAAATGTTGGCTTGTGCTTTGCATGTGTGCATCTCACATTCTCATTGGGGGCTGAGCCCCCCTAAAGGTCAAATCCTAGAATTGCCCTTGAATGGTATTGTGAGTCTTTTTTTTATGAGAACATGAGAGCATAAGAATACAAAATGACGAGATTGGGCCGTTCAGCCCATCTAGGTTTATCATGTCCTAATCTAAAGAATATCTAGTACTGCATCTAATAGCCTGGACTTGAATAGCCCAAGTGTCTCTGCCTCTACTACATGACCTGGCAAGCTGTTCCAGGCATTGCCAACTCTCTGTGTAATAGACTCACCACCACCACCGCTTCTCAAGAGGAACCTGTGTTATGGGATTGCTGTGTACACAGTACAATAGGTTGCAGTCATCATAGAAATAGCAGATCCTTTTATCTGGCATAATGTAAGTCCCCTCCCACATGTCTCCCGTAATCCATTCTTGTGTCTTCGAATTAAGCTGCATTGCCCACTCACTCAATCCAATACACAATCTTACTGCAGGTTTGCAGGAGTGAGCATCAGTTTTAGCCACGGTAATGGACCTTCTGCTTTGTGTGTTTTGCAATAGAGGGAAAGGGGATGAAATATATAGAAGAGTAGGGTCTGTAACTGCTGTAACTGTAAGGAAACACTTGAATAAATAAATGGTTCTGTTCGGCTCTGTTACGGTGTGCGGTGCATTTTGCTCGCATCGTTTAGGTCAACTAAACCCTTAGAGGGCAAGGTAAATGGCAATAAATATAAAGCCATTCTGAGCAATCACCACAGAGCACAAGCAGCGACTGAATGGTTTGATGAGCATGAAAACGGTGTAAACCATATGCCACGTCCATCTTAGTCACCAGATCTCAACCCAATGAAAGATATTCTGAGATTCTGGAGTGAATCTGTATGAAAGAAGGCTGTATGAAATAAACACCTCAGGGAACTATATTGTGACCTATTTCACTGGGGTATACAATTGAGGTAACACACATGTAAAATCAATTTGTTATCCCTTTTATGGGGAAGAACTTTCAGAAGAAACAAGACAAATGGCTGTTGACCTTCACAAGCCAGATACAAAACAAAGAAATAAAAACTAAAGATACCACTTCCCATTATTAGGTCAATAATTAAGACATTTAAAACTACTGGAACAGTGGTAAACCTGCCTGGTAGAGGACAGAAGATGGTTTGGGAAGCAAATACAAATCCAAGGGCCACAGTTGAAGATCTACAAAACATGGTTACATCTTGGAGACACAAAGCCTTTAAATCACAGGTGTCAAACTCATTCCATCGAGGGCCGAGTGTGTGCAGGTTTCTGTTGTAACCAATGCACTACACCAGGTGATTTCACTAATTAGCTCACTTCTTCAACCAAGGAGGGAACCTAATTGAAATCACCTGGTGTAATGCACTGGTTACAACAGAAACCTGCACATACTCGGCCCTCGATGGAATGAGTTTGACACCCCTGCTCTAAATCTACCTTCAGACTCCACCTCCAGGCCAATAGGGAGGTGGCATCTCTAAAATGCTGAATTTTCTACACAGCCTGTTGTGCAGAAACAGGGACGTATAGCTTGTGAAAGGCTAGTGTTTCGCTCCGTGCTGAAAAAGCTGCTGTTGGCCCAGCGAAATGGACGTTTTACCATTCCTCAAAAATGCAGCGAGCAGGCATCATGTCCCCTCTCCCACTGAGACGAAGGGAAACTGTGACACCCCGAAGTTCTGCAGCAAAGCCCTGATGAATCCAGCATGCTGGTCACGCTGCAGCCACGCTCACACAAGCGCTGTGATCTCAGTGAAGCAGGACGGGTAGCGATGCCATTTCATGCTCACGGCCAGCTGAGCGCAAGGAGGTCTGACGGGAAGCCCTCCTTACCTGAGGGTCAGTCAAATATGAAAATCGATGAAAAAATGAACGTGACCCTATAAAACAAAGATTGTTCTAGCCTCGTCACATCGAGGCTAGACTATTGTAATGCCTTATTATCTGGCTCCTCTAGTAGCTCTCTTAAGAGTCTTCAACTAGTACAGAATACAGTGGCACGTATTTTGACTAGATCCAAGAAGTATGAGCACATTACTCCTGTGTTAGCATCACTACATTGGCTTCCTGTTAAATATCGGGCTGATTATAAAGTACTGTTGCTAACTTTTAAAGCAGTGCACGGATTTGCACCTATATATCTGACCGAAATGATTGCCCCTTATAAGCCGACACGACTGCTTCATTCACAAGAATCCGGCCATCTATTACTCCCTAGACTTTTGAAAAGCACAGCTGGTGGTAGAGCCTTCTCTTTTAGAGCTCCTCTGTTGTGGAACGGTTTACCAAAGCTATGTTAGGGATTCGGACACAGTTTCAATTTTTAAGTCTAGATTAAAAACATATATTTTCAGCCTAGCCTACTGCCAAACATAGTCTAGGTGGAGAGATGGAGAAGGCCGTGCCCTAGTGTTTTATGGAGTGAGAAACTTTCCATACTGTCACCTCCTCAACGTGCTACCACCATTGTTAGACTGGTTATCCTTGATCGGATGTGGATGGTTTGGAACTCTCTCATGGCTGCGCGTATTCTCTGTCCCTCTCCTAATAGGTATGCTGCCATAGCTTACACCTGTCGGGGCTATCTGTATATTCCCTATGCTTGTGCTCCCCTGCTCTCACATAATGCTACTGGCAATAGCACTGCTTTTTTTCTGACTGCATGTTCTCTTCTCTTCTCTGCCCTAGATCCTTCGAGAAGTGTGAGCTGCCCCCATCAACCCTCACCCCCACGCCTACCCCAGTCCCTGGATCTGGACCCCCTTCACGTGGTTTAGCCCCCCCCCCACTGACTACCTAACTCAGGAGGCACAAAGTCATTCAGCCCTGAGTCACCTTGGACTGACCATGACTTTTTTGGACACACCCTGTGCCGGCCAGAAGAGGATGGGCTCCCCCCCTTTTAGTCTTGTTCCTCCCAAGGTTTCTCCCTGTCAATGGAGTTTTTCCTTGCCACTGTTGCCTTTAGGCTTCCTTTTGGGGGGGTCTAGGCCTGGGTTCCCCCTCTGTTAAGCGTTTTGTGACAATTCAATTGTGAAAAGCGCTATACAAATACATTTGATTTGATTTGATTTGATTGAGTATGGCATTTGGGTGATCTTGTGTACAGCAAAGATGGAATGAAAATTTAAAAAGAGGTCAGATTTCAGTTTTATTGGATTCAAAATTGATCTCCTGACCAAAACGCCCAACCCTGCCTGAACGTCTGAAGGTCATAATCATCATAAAACATTTGAGTATCAATTCCTTTTTCTGCCTGTTTATGCTTTAACAAGCTTCTGGAACAGCTTTAGACAGCTGGTAGTGAAGAGATCTTTCACAGGCCTTCAGACTTTTGGGGGAAATTATTGATTTCCAGATTGTAATATAAAATGTGTTTGGGTTTCACATGCTACTTGTCTACAGTGGTTTACAAAGGGGGTTTCTGATGTTCCAAGCTATTCTACCCTCTGTCCCATTGTATGTATTGTGCACTGTGAGCCATTATGGGAGGTCAGGTTTGTGGTCAAAGACAAATAAATGGTCTGTATACATCTGGACTGGTCAGTGCATTTGTCCTACTGAGTGATTCAGAACCAGTCAGCGGTTAAATAAGGATGTGGATAAGTGGCCAGCAGACACTGGCAAGTGTGCACCTCCCCAAAGCCTCCTTCACTGAAGGCACTCTGGTTAAGATGTGGCGTTATTCACTCACCCAAACAAGTCTCTGTCTAAATCAACATTCTTGAAAAGTCCCTGTTGTACACACACAAAAAAAGCAGCCAGGGGCTTTATCACACACGTGCTCTTTCACGTCTTTTCAAAGGGGAAACTAAACGTCGAGTTGCTCTCGCTAATTAGAAACTCCCCCCAAAAAAGCTCACTTCAAAGGCCTGAGTGTGATTGGAAGGCCTGTCAGTATCCCCCCCAAAAAACAACAACAACTCAGGACCAGAGGTTACTCCCCTCAGTGTGAAAAGTTGGGACACACAAAACACAGACCTCAGGATCCTCACCCCTCACCCTGCTGAAGATATCAAAGCCACTAGGAAGCAGTGGGACATGCAGGCATCCCAAACTAAAAACAGAGGCTTTTCAAAGAGCCAGCCACACAGGAAAATAAAATAAAGCTGCTGATATCAAATTCCCCCCTTATGTCGAGTGTATTCACCAAGATAAATATCATTCATCTTTTCGAGTTGTCATGTGTCTCAGGGGCCCTCGCTGTGCCCAGAAGAGAACCGAGTGTTTAAAAACGACCGGTTTTTTTTTTTTTGGAGGGGGGTTGGGGGGAGAAGAAAGGGTTTTTCCTCATAAATGCTCCTAATGAAGTGGCTGGTGCCTCCTTCAGTCACAGCCAAACCCCTGAGCGGCCTTTTCTCTGTCTGGATGAGTGAGCGGGGCCACAGAGCGAACCAGCCCTTCCACATAACCCACAAAGGACAGATTGTGAGGCCATTGTTGTTGCGAGGAGAAGAAGCTTAGCGCTCATCGGCTGCATAAAGCCGTAGCGGACAGGATGGGGCTCTTCTGTCGATCCCCTCCTCCAGGCGGGACACAGTGAAGGGGAGGGGTGTGACGGTGAAGGGTGCACCGGCAGGTTTACTGCAGTTCGTCATCTCCGATTCGTCCATTTCCCACCCTGTAGAAAATGGACGAAACTATGGTTTTGACTTCACAAAAAAAAAAAAATTCACATCCTCCTTTTTCTCTGCCGATTCACTTTTACTGCCCAGTGCTGCGTGCTGTCCACTGACACTTTCAGCCAATTCGGCTTTTATAGCTTCGCAGCTGTGAAGTCAGACAGAAGACCGTCTCTTTACATAAGCTGGGGCATTCAGACAGGAGTTCTCCTCTGTTCACGACAGCTGCATTCCTTTTCGTATCCGACCACATCCTCAAGTTATTGCGAGCGTACGCGGCCGAGCAGCACAACACAATGGCGCCCCCAGCTGCAGGCAACCGGTATGGCAGGGCCTGACGCCCGCCGACCTTTCATCTGCAATCCTGAATCCACACTCCGCAACATGTCACATCCACCCCCATGTCCTCCCCCGCCAAAAATTATATGTGCCCCCTCGTGTTTCACTCTCTCAAATGAGCCCCAGCCTGCTGTAGCAGACCAGAGTGAAAACCATGCTTAATGGTTACCTTTTTAAAAAAACTTCACAGACAAACCAGCCTGTTCAGATTGTATTTTTTCTGCTTTCTTCAACCAAACCAGATTGTATTTTTTTCTGCTTTCTTCATTTTGAGTAATGCAGTCATAATTCATCCCTAAAGCTGTCACTTACAGAAAAATGGAGGGGGCAAGGGCGTGTGGGGGTCAAGTAAGAAACCTGACTCAGTTAAACTCAGTGTTTGCATAGGGACACTTGCATGCAGCTCTTGGACTGGATCTGGGCCACTATCTTCCACAGAAGGCCAGTGTGGGTGCAGAAGTGCCGGTGTGGGGGCAGAAGGGCTGGTGTGGGTACAAAAGGGCCGGTGTGGGTGCAGAAGGGCCGGTGTGGGTACATTCAAATGTATTTGTTTCCCAATATATGGACACTTGCAATTTTGAAATAATGGGCCTTAATATGTAGCCATGAGTCTCAATTTTTAGTAGTAGTTTTAATTCACACATCGTTACTTTGAGATAAATGCATTGGTTCTGCAAACCACTTATTTTTCTTCCGTTCTTTTTTTTTAACACAACAATCAGCCTGCGATAACAGCCGTTCAAGTTAACTGCCTGTCTGAGAAGTTAAGCCCTTAACGTTCCGTTAGTGTACAGTGCTCATCAATGTATAATTTTCTTAGCTGCGAGATTGTGAGCGCAACCATAGGATATTGATTTGTTTTTCGAACAGGGCTCACCGATGTTTATATCCTATCCACGACGTCAATAATACTTACAGGCTCTGGGGCTGCCAGACTCAAAAAATGCACTTTGATGCAGCACTCCTCATCTCTCTGCAGACCGAGAGAGAGCACAGAGAGCAACATCACAGCAACATTCTCCTTTAATTACAGTCACAGCTCCAAAAAATATATAGTGATGGGGAATACAAAGGGCTTGGTCGGCAGAGGAGATTCTATTACCCTTCCGTCTTCTTACCTTTTCTGTGTTTGCCAGAGAAAAGGAACAAAGGCGGAACCCTACTGACTGAAAACTAGCAGAACAGCGAAACAACAGGACACAACTGATCGCTCATGCATGGCTGGGATTAGGAGAAGAACATAAAGAGAATGGAGAAGAAAGGAGAAGACAAAAGAAACAGGAGACTGACAAACTTCCCCCTCCTTTTCTTTTGAGGTGAAAGGGATAAAAAATGAAAAAAGGTCTGGTCATATGAAAAGATATAAAGAGAAAGATTAACAAACAGAAGCAATCTTTTTTTTTTTTTACTTTCTGTATTGCTTCTTTCTGGCCCCCTTTAACCGGGAATATAAAAAATGCAGGGGTAGACTCTCCAGTGACCACTGTGAGACAAACCCAAGATGAAAACAAAGTATTAATATCGCCATCACTATTTATGTATTTATTGATTAATAGAATTAAAAAGAGCGGATGCTTCAAGTTGCTTGGACGTGCAGGAATTGGCGGTAGCAAGAGAACATTGTGATCCCAGCCATACAGCTTTCTTTCAAATGCACAGACTAGCTAACAAGACTGTGCTCTTTTCAAACACAACTTTGGCAAAGTGTGAATCTAAATCCAAAACTACTTTGCGCCCCTTCTATTATGGATTGGATCCAAATTTTACTTTACTTTTTCTTTCTTTTTTTTGGTAAAAGAGAGAAAAGGAAGTGCGGTTTAACACTTCTGGGCTCCCTTAGTTACTCCACAAATGAGTAAGTAAATAAGGTGAGATCAAGGCCTCTTTGATACTGGCACACTGGAGGAGATGGCTGGAGCACAAGTGCAGAGGTGAAGAGAGGCTGGAGTGGCCCAACGACAGCTGAAAGTGAAACGGGGAAGTCGGGGTCAAAGGTTGAGGTTGCAGACCCTGGATTGGGACGGCTACTGTTTGAATCTGAGGAACGACACTTAGGCTGAATGGCCCCCATTGTTCACCCAACTGTATCAATGGGTTAAAGGGCATAAAACAAGACGAAACCGCATAAGGGCATCCACGGGATAAATGAATGATGTCCTTTGATTGCAATATTTTCCCCTCGACCTCTTGCCCATCTCATTGCTGAGTCACTGATTAACGCAGAGGGGGGCAAAGTTGTCTGTAGCGGGCCTCCTCGGATGCTCTCCCTTGGGCACTGTAAACGTGCGCGCATTGACACGTTCCAGAAGAGCCTGCCACTCAAATGCTGAGCGCATGTCTGTCTATCTTTGGCACCGTGTGATAACAAAGGGCACCTTCTCAAAGACAGCCCCCAGTCATATAACATCGCCGCTGTCAATTGGAACCTGTTCTCTGGAGACAGAGAATTCTGGTGAGACAACAGTACTCAGGTTACCTCTCCCCCCCCCCCCCTCCTGCATTGGTAGGCATTTTGATGCGGTGTGACTGAATGACCTTTGGGATGGCCTCATTTTGTGATTTAAAGCATTTAACTGTCTTGACCCCGGGCAGTTGAAAAGAGCTACTCTCCTGTCACGCCGACTCTGCTGATGAGCTGGACAAGTGGGTCTGATGGCTGCATACCTCAGCACCTCTCAGCATCTCTGATACTTTCAAGATGGGAGGGGGAATACTGCCCTTAGCTTATTACCCCCGTAGCTTATTACCCCCCTCCTGTAAGGCATTGTTCCACGGTTGCCAGAGGAGGGGCAGCTCAGGTTAAATGACCAGTTAATGAAGTGTGGTGCCGTGGTCAGTGCCTAATGCTGCCCCATGAGGAGAAAACAGCAGGGCCGAGAACCCTGCATAACTGGAGTCCCTGGGGAGGCCAGTCGGGGGCATCTCTCCAGTGGCCATTGTTTGTCCCTACTCAATGGAAGTGTGGGATCATTCTCAGGAAACCCTGTCACAGCCAGGTCACACATGCAAGCTCCCAATATTGAAAATATAATATATGCCATTTCTATCCAAAGCGACTTAGTAGTGAATGCATACATTTTTCAGTATATCTGGTCCCAATGGGAATCAAACCCACAACCGAAGCATTGTCAACACCATGCTCTACCTACTGATCCACACAGAACCACAAATGCAGCCACGTCACCTCCAGTGAATTGCCAGTCAAGAGTTTTCTCAGTCCCAAAACCAACAAACAAAATAAACAAGGAAACATAGAGGCGGGCAGTGTCTGCCCCTATGTAACACTATAGATTATGGCTACTGTGATGGAAGGCCGCTTCGGCAGTCCTCTGGAATTCAGAGAAATGCAGCCACTTGTGTCAGCTACCGCTTGTGGAGTAAGGAAACAACGAAGGAATGGAAAGCAGTTTCCAGTCTGAAGTCCATCAATAAAATTAATTCCCCCCTAACACGGGTGACACACGAGGCTGAGTTATACTGCTTCCTCTCCAGGGCCCGGTTAATCACCTCATCGCAAACGTGTGCTCACGGGACCGTGAAGGCCCAGTGCCACACACAGTGGCCCGAGGTTCTATTTCATCCCCAGAAAAAAATTGACGAGGTGAGATTGCTTTTTGAGGATGGCTGGAAAGATGCTGGCGATGAGCCCGGGTCCAAGGTGTGAAGGTTCCCATCTCTCGGAAACAAACAAGTAAGCAGTCCGAGAACAGCACTGGCCTGGGTGTCTGTCTTAATCAGTTTTAAAGAGAAAAGTCACCTTGTGGTCTGTTGAATTATACAACCTTTTATTTTTTTTATTATTATACACTACCGGTCAAAAGTTTTAGAACACCCCCATTTTCCAGTTTTTACTGAAATGTAAGCAGTTCAAGTCCAGTGAATAACCTGAAATGGTACAAACTGGTACGAAATGGTATAAACTTACCTTCTAAAACTTTTGACCAGTAGTGTATATCATCAAAAGCGTGGTTAACAAAAATGGCACATCCAATATCTGTTTAAGCATAGCTAGGTAGAGGTTGCTCCTAGTCTCCTTCTTAATGTTGTGCCGTGTCCTTTGTGTTGTTTTCAGCCACACAAACAAAAACTAAACAAACAGGACATAAAAAGGGTTAATAAAACATAAATGGGCAGATGGGTCACATGCCTTCCATTGTGAAATTCACCCCATGCTCAACCCTATTCACTTGACTATAAAACTGACAGCATGCTCAGAAACCTAACATAATAAAATCACAGACAAAAAAGAAAGAAGGGGGGAGGACAGACATAAGATAAATGAGATAAATAGACTCTGTGACTGATGTGTTTGTATGGTGCCAGAAGCTCGGTGACAATTAATAAATGTGGCTGCTACTACAAAAGGGGCTGGCCAGAAATGTAGGATGTTGCCTCCAGCCTTGAATTCTTCAGCTTATTTTTCTTAGGGGGGTGAAGGCACTTGCTGGGCACATTTTCTTTAATTTGGTTCTCACTTGTGTTCTTGAGCACCCTGTTGCCTCTTTGTTTGGCTGCCGAGTCGATGGGAAAAGTGAGTACAGGAGAATAAGTCAGCTCAGGATTCCGCGTGCAGCAGAAGGCAGAGAGTCGTGCATGTACAGCACTGTAATTGAGCACATACATATATATACTGTATATATTTATTTTCTTTTTTACTGTGGGTAAGATCGCAAAATGGGAATCCAATTCAAAACCCGACTGTTTGGATTGTGAGAAGTGAGAAACAGTTAATACATTTTCATTGATTGTTATGTTACATCTGGGTAGAGATGTATGAAAACATCAAAAGATAAAAGATAAATAGAGACTCTCGATTAAAATCCATATTTATGCGGCCCGATTTTCCTTCAGAGGAAATACAGTGCGTGGGGTAACTGGCTTCATTTGATCTGCACTGAGAAACAAGACGTAGAAACCTCGAGGCCTGTGATCCCAGCCTAACGCATTAGCAAAAACAGTCAATTATATTGGAAATTATGAGAAGACCGCCAGCGGAATGTTTGAACAGCTACGCATTCACCGACGACAGAGGCGTTCAAACACATAAACATGCACATAAACATGTTCGGGCTCTCTGAAATCCCTTGTACTTCGATATCTGTGCCCAAATACTACTACCAAAAGGCCTACAACTCACTGCAGCTCAGTTCGTTAAATGTGTAAAGAAAAATTACAAAAACTAACCAAAGTTAGTACAATTTCAATCGGTAATTTCCCCCTCTAATTAAACTTTTCAAGTAAAACTTTTCTTAAAGCAGAATATTGTAGGAACGAACCATGCGTAACTGTCCTGTCGACTTTAACGGTCTCTAAAACCTCCCTTTATGTATGCAGTTACGTTACTTGTTTCCATTTGGCACATGACACAACACTGGGAATCGACAAATGAAATGTAACCAATTCATACACCACATTTAGCCATTGTGTGCTCCCCATCCTTAACAGATGGCTTTTACGCAGAACGTAATTCACTGATGCCGGCATTGTTAGGAGTGACACTGATCAGACCCAAATGCAGACACAGACACTGAGGATGAGGTAAAGTGAAGGTATTTATTATAAACAGGGACTGGGGTAGGGAAGCGATGGTGAGGGCAGATGAAGGAGGCAGGCAGGACAGGCGGGTAAGCGGGCAGGCAGGCAGGTAAGCAGGCAGGCAGGTAAGCAGGCAGGCAGGCAGGCAGAGAAGCGGGCAGGCGGGTAAGCGGGCAGGCAGGCAGGCAAGCAGGCAGGCAGGTAGGCAGGCAGGCAGGCAGGCAGGCGAGGAGTGAACCTGGACACGGAGAGGACAAATACACATATAAACAGACCAAGACAATAAATGCTGAAGAAAACGCGAGTTGGGAGAAGTCTTGATGCGTGTAGCTACCATTGAAGCGGAGACAACGATCTGACGGTGAGTGGATGAGAAACCGGGGTTGATATACACTGCAGAGCTGATGATAATTGATGGCAGATGTGCAGGCAGCGCAGGTGTCGCAGATCCATAGTAATCAGGAGGGCGCTTGGAGAATGCAGAGGAGGAAAGCCGTGCCCACAACACACACGCACAAACACGAAACTGACAGGGAGAACAGGAACACAGGGGAAAGGGAAAGGGAAAACACGAGGAAACACAAATATAAACAAAGTTGCGGCTGTGGCCATAACAGGCGTGCTGGGGTAGTTAGTCATTAAACTGTCCTAGAAACAGGCTGTACTGTCAAAGTACCGTTGGGTCAACTACCGGCGTGTTAAGGCGACTTAAAGATGAAACTTGCCCATTATTTCAGAAACAAAGATTGTTTTTGTTATAGTGCCAAGAAAAATCTTGTCCAAGCTACTTTTCTGTGATTGATTACGGTGACTTATAGTCTTATTATGGTCAGGGGCGTTGTTGTGTTGAACATGTTGTGTTTTTTTCCCCAGCGGAGTTGAATCTCTGTATTGTTGTATGCAGAGATGGGCAGTATTTCTGTTACTTGTATTTGAAATACGTATTTCAATTACTTTTGAGTATTTTGTAATTTGTATTTGACAGGGCTGAGTAATACTTTAGGGTGGAGTAATTTTGTATTTTCAAAATATTCAAAATACTTTATCCATGATTCAAAGAACATAAAAAAATAACAACAGTACACTTAAACACACTCACAGTGATTTTTAGACCTGCTCTCTGTTGGTTGGACAAGGCAGTGAATGCATGCACACGTGGATGCATGCATGTATCTGGTCGCAGACAGCTATTGAGAATTCGGCGCTTGTTTTCACACAAGAAAATGTGACGTGAAAAGTTGGAAAATACGATTTCTCAAAACGCCACTTTGTGACTCCAGAAACACTAGCTAGCATGTACAATTCATGCTGATTTGTTTGTAAGTTTGTACTGTACTATTTTCAGTATTTTTCTTTTATATACAAATAGCATCAAAGATAAGAAATTGGTTGTCAATAGCCCAAACAACCAAAATGGAGGGAGTAATGTGGGCAAACTAATTAGGAGATGCTAAAGATGTGATTGTGCCTCTAACACTTACACACGGCGATAGCCTATGTGATTTTGGCTTTTTGCTCATATTCATAGAGAAAGGCAGCCACCTATTCATATGTTGGCCTACAATAGCCAATTGGAGACAAGTTTTTTTCCTGTATTTTGAAAATACAAAATACATGTATTTTATCTGATACATTTTCTGGCACCAGTATTTTGTATTTTAATCTGATACATTTATTTGAGGGGTATTTTGTATTTTGTAACAAGATACATTTTGATGTATCTTTGACCATCTCTGGTTGTATGTACATGTATTGCTATTTTGTTGTATTTTACAGTGTTGTATTTTTCTTTACTTGAACTGTACTGCCTTGGCCAGGTCTCTCATGAAAATAGATGTTTTATCTTAATGACACTTTCGGGTTAAATAAAGGTTAGGTAAAATACATTTTTAAAAAGGGGGATGAACATGCACGAACATGGAGCAGGACGTAACCCAGGGATATTCCGTTGAATTGAACATATGACAAGTTCCCTCCTTTGTGAGCACCATGTAAACGCGTCTATAGTCACTATTTTAACAAGCAGAGAAAGCACACCAGAAAGGCGGGGGGGAATACGGCCAAGGCAGGCCGAGCTTTCTCTAAAGCCGTAAATCTGTGCATAACCTGGGGTTAGTATGATGACGATGACCCCGCTGTTCGGTCTTTTTATTTCGCCTCTCCCAGGAGTAACCTGAAACACAGGCTAAGCAAAACAGGACGACCACCAATGGTTTTATAAAGTGCGCGACAATCCATCAAACGCCTGACATATTTCACACGCTAGTTGGTAAGAGCAGTCGTTTTCATGAACAGCGTTAGCCAACATTCCGGGCCTGGTGTACACGAGTGCATAGGCCTATGTGGAAAAAAAAAAGACTTTCATGAATATTAAATATTATTGTAACTAACTGGTAGATATGTACTTTAATTTCAATTATGAAACGTCATACTAGTTAGCATATTGCTAAAGTATTCACCACATAAAGGCTGTGACAAAACTTTCAAAGTTGTGATTTGTAAAAAAAATTAAGCATCCAATCTGTTGACAGAAGTCACTCTAAACAGCCAATGCAGCATAATTTGTGACAGGTGATTTGTGTTGAAGAATTAACCACCTAACCACCTAAAATAATAGCCTATCCCCACCAAGGTACCATTTTCATTACTGTAGGGGTTATTTTTTTCAGAATAATTTAAATGAAATGTCAACCCTCAATGCTTTATATCTGTAAATGAATAAGGCTATTCAGGCCTTTCAAAATTGTGTGATGTAAATTGGATGTGGAAATGAGCTTCATACTCAATAATGATGATAATAATAATAATAATAATAATAATAAAAAATATATAAATCTGGGCCCGTATTCACAAAGAATTTTAAGGGTAAAAGTTGGTCAGGAACTATTCTCAAGGAATTTAATGAATGATAATTTCAGTTTTTCAATTTAAGTTATTTCACTAAATCTTTATTCGAAAATTTCACAAAATACATTTTTAGATTCAGTACGCCTTAGGCGGTTTAACTAGGGCAGTCTTATGCCTGAATTAATTTAATAAAAAAATAAAAGATCGCTAATGTTTCAATTCTATTTAATTCGGTCGCGTTTCTAAAAACATGCCTCCCAGAAAGGCATTTAGTATGAAAAACAAAGCAAACCAAAACATATATGGTTTATATAACAGCGGCTGTATTTGTATTTCTCTATGATGGTTCAATTTAGCTATTAATCCGCGGATCATATGCGTGCCGAACCGTGGGGGTTGATCCGTATGCGGGGAGAGACCCATCCCCTATATCAGCCAATCACTGTGGGCATTCTGAGTAAGCTCTTCATGAGAAACAACGTCATCCCTAGCAACGACGTCAACCCCGCCCTCACTCTTAGCTTGAATTCCTTAGTATGAGTTGGTCTTTGGAGCTTTGTGAATAGGTTTTAAGGTGGGACTCCTAACTAAAAGGTTTTAGTGCGATTTAGAAGTACTCCTAGTGGTAAGATAAAATGCTTTGTGAATACGGGCCCAGATCTTGAGGATATGGGATATTTCAGCTTAATTTTCTGGTCAGATCATGGAGTGTTATTCCTGATTCGGAGGTTCACATCTGTGAAGTAAATGGTTCTACATTTACCTTGATTGTTTGTGCTCCAAGTCCAGATGAAATGGATTTGGAAAATCACAACCTCCTTCCCGTTTATGCTTTCCTGTGAGGGCCTCCTGTATGTGCGAACATTAAAATGACATTAAGGGGGCCTCCCGGGTGGCATAACGGTAAAGGCATCTGATCAAGATGCATGTGTCCTACTGTGGCCAGGGTTGGATTTCTGGCTGCACCTAGTGTGGCTGTTCTAGTGTGTGGATGAGCCCCACGGTCTGCATCCTGTTAAAGCACTGTTTTAGTGTGTGGATGAGCCCCACAGTCTGTATCCCGTTAAAGCGCTGTTCTAGTGTGTGGATGAGCCCCACGGTTTGCATCTTGTTAAAGTGCTGTTCTAGTGTGTGGATGGGTCCCACTGTTTGGTATCGAATCCGGACTGTGCCAGTGTCGGCTGTGGCCACCAGTCATCCCAGTCGGCAGGACGCCCATGTCTCATCGCGCACCATCTCTGGCAAACCGGTCGGCTGTAGTCTACCTGCACAAGCTACACATGAAGTCGTCATCCATCTCAATGTCTGTGCCAGCCTCGCTAGTGGACTGTGCTGAGGAGAGGCAGCAACTTACATATGTTTTGATTCTACATGGTGTGTCTAAGTACGGTTTGTGAGAAGGGGTAGAGGTGCAATGAAAATGAATTGAAAGAAAGAAAGGCCAGATTTCGTGAAAATCAGCTTCAAAGCCATATTTTAGGTACATTTTACATTTACATTTTAAGCATTTAGCAGACGCTCTTATCCAGAGCAACTTACAAGATGTGCATTAATACATGGTAGGAACAATAGTTTGCGCACAAGATTAGTGCAGTAATACAGAGATACACATCATTGTAGGCAGCTGCATACCATACCTGTAACACTGAGAAGGAAAAGGTTAGTCATTTTTTAAATCTTTTTTTTTAAATTAAATGAGTAGGCAGGGATACATATACAAGACATGTTGAGCACGTAGGCAGTGGTGATGACAATTGGGTAGATGTACAGGATTCAGTGGCAGTGGAGTCTGAAATGGTGGGTTTTGAGTCTCTTGCAGAAGATTGCAAGTGATTCTGCAGTCCTGACCGATTGCGGAAGGTCGTTCCACCACTGAGGGGTGACACCGCGAGGAGCGGCTGCCGGGCGCCCGGAGGGATGGGACAGTCAGTTTGCCAGAGGAGGCTGAGCGGAGGGATCTGGCTGGGGTGTAGGGTGTGATGAGTGTCTGGAGGTAAGGGAGAGAAGTTCCTCTAGCTGCCTGAAAAGCAAGCACCAGTGATTTGGATCTGATGCGTGCTGCGATGGGGAGCCAGTGCGGAGAGGAGAGTAGAGGGGTGACGCGGGTGAACTTCGGTTAGATGAACATCAGACGTGCGGCAGCATTCTGGACTAGTTGCAATGGCTTGATGGCACAGGCCGGTAGGCCTGCCAGCAAGGAATTGCAGTAGTCCAGACGTGAGATCACCAGGGCCTGGACCAGGAGTTATGTGGCCTCTTGGGTGAGGAACAGTCGGATCCTCTGGATGTTGTGGAGGGAGAATCGGCAGGTCTGGGTGATCGCTGCAATGTGGCCCAAGAAGCACAGCTGGTCGTCCAGGGTCACTCCAAGACTCCTAGCAGACTGGGACGAAGACACTATGGAGCCTTCCACGGTGATTGAAGCATCAATCATTGGGGAGCCCTTCGCTGGGAAGAAGAGCAGCTCAGCACCACGGTGTCAAATGCAGCTGACAGGTCGAGGAGGAGGAGGACGGAGCTAAGGGATTGGGACTTAGCCGTTTGAAGAGCCTCAGTGACCGCAAGGAGAGCAGCCTCTGTGGAGTGGCCTGCTTTGAACCCAGATTGGTTAGGATCAAGCAGGTCATTCTGTAGGAGATGAGCAGACAGTTGGTTATACACAGCCCGTTCTAGTGTTTTGGAGAGGAATGGGAGGAGAGAGACAGGTCGGTAGTTGGAAATGACAGCAGGATTCAGAGAGGGTATTTTGAGGAGGGGGACGACATGGGCGCTTTTGAGGGAAGAGGGGACAGAGCCAGAGGAAAGAGAGGAGTTGATAACATTGGAGACAAAGGGGAGGATGTCCATAGCAATGGACTGGAAGAGGGGGGAAGGAATGGGGTCGAGAGGGCAGGTGGTGGGACGGTGGGAGTGAACAAGTTGAAGGATGTCCGAGTCAGGGAGGGGCGAGAAGGAGGACAGAGGGGTGAGAGGTTTAGGCAGTGAGATGGGTGAGGTAGGGTTGAATGAGGGAGAAGATGGGGGGAAGGATTTGCGAATGTCATTGACCTTCCCGCGAAAGAAGGATGCGAAGTCATCTGCGGTTGGATGTCATAGGTGGCAGTGTCCCGTGGGCCATTGAATTAATCATGCTATTGCACCAGCGGGAATATGGGAATCATAAATGTGTGTGCGTTGAAATGAGAAAAACACACCTCCATCCCACTCTTGCTTTCTCTGTTCGTATTTAGGACAGGTCTGCCTAAAACAGGAAGAATCACACATAGCACCTTTGAGGTAATTTACTCTCTTTTTGAAAAAATAAATGGACCTTTTATTTATTTAGTTTTTGACAAGTGCGCTGTCAAAAACGATATTAGAGAAACATGAGAGGGTATTGGTGAGAGTTATTTAACAAACATGGGTTAAGTACATATACACACACCTCCTGAGACTCTACATCTGACATTCTCTGAACCATTGAATAGATGTTGTGTGTGTGTGTTTCCCTTAGTCTGCTAGTATTTTTACATTTCTTGTATATAATTATGCACTGTACCTGCAATGCAGTCCTAGTTTACAGTACAAAATGGGTTCTCCAAGTTAAGGTTCACATCTTTGTGGCTTGCAGGTGTGTTAGATTTGGGTGCTTGCTATTTGATTAAGATTTGTAGGGTGGGTAGTTGTCTCCACCTGCTGGCCACATGCCGACCTTCCAGGATATTCTGTCGCAGTGTTTTTAAATACTTTTTTGATCGCGCAATCACATGCACGCATGCGCACACACATACAGGGTATTACTGGAAACATCAAAATAATAAGACTCATATTGTGAAGTAACCGAATCTACACATGTGTTTCATATTAATGTTAATACGAATTACCAATATTTTCGTGGTACAACACTTGAATATGAGAGTTTCTAAAGCAACATTAGATCTAACAACGTTTAAAATCAGTCAAATCGTTGGTGCCAGAATTGCAGGTGCGTCAGTCAGAGAAATGTGTCAAAGGGAACAGTGTCAAAAATCATGACAGCATACATCAAGCTAGGACAAACTGCATCAAGAAAGAGGAACACTGGTCGCAAGTCTAAGATAGCCGACAAGGACAGACGGCTACTTTAACAGGATAGCTGCTAAAAAAACGACTGAACTAGTCTCAGGACTGAATCTACACCTCTGTGACCATGTCTCAACAAAAACTGTAGGTTGTGAGCTTCATATATCTATTTACTGTAGGGCTTCCATTTGGAAACTACTTGTGATCAAGGCCAATGTGCCAATTAGAACGTGTATAACGTGTATCATTGACTTGGATGACATTAGTACAATTACAGGTTATATATACTATTATCTACTACATACTATGGATGTAAATTCACTCTTTACATCCAAGTAATTTGGCAGACACCCTTACCTGTGGTTAATTACGGAAATGTGACAAGCATACATTTACAAGTACAACTTCACCATCAAACTCTTCAGAACTAATGTTAAGGAAAGGGGGTAACCATACTAAAATATTCATTTAAAATTAATAGCCGGCTGTGACCAGCTCATCAGGATGGATTTCTGAGAGGAAAAAAACAAGAAAGATGGCGATGGCAATGATTTCCCAGCAAGCACATGTCAATTGATGTCAGCAGAGATTTTCGTTACATCATTTCTCAAACGTAATTCAAGGATAATTCACCAGAGGGTGCTCTTTGACTAAAGGTCAACATTTTTTAGCAAAAAAATGTGATGACACGTAAATAAAGACAGGATCGATTTGAAACGAGCCATAGTGAAAGACCGTTACGAAAGAAAGACAATAGATCAAATAGCCTACATCAACCGAAGGAGGTGGACATTTATTCTGCACTCTATATTCTAGAACTTCCCTTACAATTTCAATGATGTTTAGATCTGGTGGTTGGGGAGGCCATGGAAGTTGTTTGACTTCATCACGGTGTTCATTAAATATTCTTGAATCTGTTTATCAGTATGTATGTGGGCGTTACCGTCATTTTCACGAATAGGTATCTTTCACTATAGCTTAGGTGGTTTTATTCCCACCGTATATTAGTCATTGGTAAGAGCATTATACTGTACATGTATTTTCCATCTTTATGTTTAACTTGTTTTAAGGCCAATTGAAGATGTGTGGAGATTATTGAGCTCTCTTGTATGAAAATCAATGCACCTTGCCAGTAAAATTATGCTGCAATATTAGTGTCCCATTGGCATATACAAGTAACTGCCAAAATAAAGGAAACACTTGAGTAAATAAAGGGTTCTGGCACCTCTTATGGTGTGGGGTGTATTTTCCTGGCATTGTTTAGGTCCACTCAACCCCTTAGAGATAGATAGATAGAATACTTTATTATCCCAGAGGGAAATTTGTTTTGCAATAATACAGGCAGGCATTGGCATACACATACAATCTAACACAACATACACATACAACATAATACAAAAGACTTGAACATATAAGACATGACATGTAAAGTGAGGTAATTATGTTCTTAAGTCCTTGTTTAACAAGCTGGTGCTAGTTGAGCTGCCCGGTTTGTTTTACAGAGGGTAGCAATGCCAATAAATACAAAGCCAGAATGACCACCTTCATTAGTCATTGGTAAGAGCATTATACTGTACATGTATTTTCCATCTTTATGTTTAACTTGTTTTAAGGCCAATTGAAGATGTGTGGAGATTATTGAGCTCTCTTGTATGAAAATCAATGCACCTTGCCAGTAAAATTATGCTGCAATATTAGTGTCCCATTGGCATATACAAGTAACTGCCAAAATAAAGGAAACACTTGAGTAAATAAAGGGTTCTGGCACCTCTTATGGTGTGGGGTGTATTTTCCTGGCATTGTTTAGGTCCACTCAACCCCTTAGAGATAGATAGATAGAATACTTTATTATCCCAGAGGGAAATTTGTTTTGCAATAATACAGGCAGGCATTGGCATACACATACAATCTAACACAACATACACATACAACATAATACAAAAGACTTGAACATATAAGACATGACATGTAAAGTGAGGTAATTATGTTCTTAAGTCCTTGTTTAACAAGCTGGTGCTAGTTGAGCTGCCCGGTTTGTTTTACAGAGGGTAGCAATGCCAATAAATACAAAGCCAGAATGACCACCTTCATTAGTCATTGGTAAGAGCATTATACTGTACATGTATTTTCCATCTTTATGTTTAACTTGTTTTAAGGCCAATTGAAGATGTGGAGATTATTGAGCTCTCTTGTATGAAAATCAATGCACCTTGCCAGTAAAATTATGCTGCAATATTAGTGTCCCATTGGCATATACAAGTAACTGCCAAAATAAAGGAAACACTTGAGTAAATAAAGGGTTCTGGCACCTCTTATGGTGTGGGGTGTATTTTCCTGGCATTGTTTAGGTCCACTCAACCCCTTAGAGATAGATAGATAGAATACTTTATTATCCCAGAGGGAAATTTGTTTTGCAATAATACAGGCAGGCATTGGCATACACATACAATCTAACACAACATACACATACAACATAATACAAAAGACTTGAACATATAAGACATGACATGTAAAGTGAGGTAATTATGTTCTTAAGTCCTTGTTTAACAAGCTGGTGCTAGTTGAGCTGCCCGGTTTGTTTTACAGAGGGTAGCAATGCCAATAAATACAAAGCCAGAATGACCACCTTCATTTTATGTTGAAGCACTTCTATCCTGATGGGAGTGGTCTCTTCCAGGATGACAATGCCCCCATCCAGAGGACATGAGTGGTTTGATGAGCATGAAAATGATGTAAGCCATATGCCATGGCCTTCTCAGTCACCAGATCTCAAACCAATTGAATACCTATGTGAGCTTCTGGAGCAGTACCATAGGATAATTCACAACCACAAATAAATGTTATTATTTATTTTTAAGACATTGTTAGGAAAACTACCTACTTATATCTCCAGCCTTTTATCCTATCATACCAGCAACTATAGCACCAGATCTTCTAACCGGCTTCCTCTAAACGTCCCCAGGGTGTACTCAGAGCTTGGTAAAACCGCCTTCTCCTTCCATGCACCTTGGGCATGGAATGAGCTGCAAAATACCCTTAACTTAGAAGCACTCACTTCCTTGTATTCCTTTAAAGGTCTTCTACAAACTGCTCTGAAGGAAAAATGTTGCTGTTTTATGTAACCTTGACTTGAGATGGACCGTGTTACGGATAACGACTCGCTGAGCAATTTTACCATCGCTGGTATCGTCTGTATTGCCTTTTCCCTTGTGCAATTTTTATGTATTGTATGTGTTCATGTGAAATTGTTTATGTGAAACTTTTTATTTTTTTCTATTTTTATGTGTTAACTGCTGCTGCCGTCTTGACCAGGACTCCCTGGAAGAAGAGATCTTGTATCTCAATGGGACCTTCCTGTATAAATAAAGGATAAATAAAATAAATAATATAGCATTTTCCACCACCATCCACAAAACACCAAATTATGCAATTTATCATGGAAGAATGGAGTTGCATCACTCCAATAGAGTTCCAGACACTTGTATAATCTATGCCAAGACACATTGAAGCTGTTTTGGCAGCTTGTGGTGGCCTAACACCCTATTAAAACACTTCATGATGGTGTTTCCTTTTTTTTGCCAGTCACCTGTACATATTCCACTGTTTTTGCATTTTTAACATTTGCTTATTTAGAGACCCTTATAACCTGCAAACAGACAGATCCTTAGTATGCTTTCTCTGACAGATCTGACTGCATTCACATTTTTACATCACAAACTGTGTGCGTCACAATGACTAGGCCCCCTACCATTCTTGTGCAATATAAATACTTCAGACAAATACCCGAGAAGAATTTAAGCAGCTAATGTATTATTGTCACAGACAGTGGCTAAAAAAAAAGCTGTTTTCACAGTTCTTTTGTAATAAATGGCATTTATTTGTTTTGGCAGACAGGAACCTGACTTCTGGAAGCACTGTTGTCTCCCCGGTTTGTTGACTGGAGACGTGATTCTCTCTCTTTGACAGGTGTTTCTGCTGTGACGGGTGATAACTGTGCCCTGTGTCTCTGCTCCCCTGCAGACCGTCTGACTCCTCTCCCTTCCCAGCATCTCAGCTTTCGTTCAAACCTAGGATCCCGTCTCATCAATAAAACACGGAACTGGAGAGAGTGAGAGTGGCAGTGGGAGTTCATGTCTGCCTATCATTGCTTTCACCAGTATCACATACAATACAACATACTGAGGAGCAGTACCAGAAAGCATTACAAGAGCCAGTACCATATGCCACTACTGTTATCAGTACAATGTGTTATTACATGTGCAAGGACCAAATATGGCTGAACCACTACCGCACATCGGTGTATTAGCTATAACCAGTACATCATATTATTACCAATACCACAAACCATTATCATAAACAATACAGCATATTATTGCCAGTTACAGTACCACATCCCATTACAGGAACTAGTATCACATACTAAGTATTGCCAGAAACAATGTCTTGTACTTTTACCAAAACCAGTCCCACATACAGCTGCCAGTACCTGTTACTACTATCAGTACTATTTTCCTTAGCAAGTACCAGTATGTATTTTGTATTTTGTATGAATATTGTACTGTAATATTCTCTGTGGCTCAGTTGGTAGAGCATGACATTGGCAACGCTTAGGTTGTGGGTTCAATTCCCACTGGGACCACATAAATTGAAAAATTTATACATTCACTACTGTAAGTCGCTTTCATAAAAGTGTCTGTTAAATGCCATGTATTATTATTTACCATGAGAAAGGTCACAGCTAGACTACATTTCCAATAGATCAACATATATTTATTTGTCCAGTTCGAACAAACAAAAAGAAAAAAACAATACCAATGCACTTTCTCGTGTGTGAAGGTTTTACCCACAATGATTTGGTGAAGAATCTTTTGTATTTTGTATTTTCAAAATCATGTACAGCAAAACCTGTCGTAGCGTGGTTTTGCTTTTACGATACGAGTCCTTGCAGTGTTATTCCTCATGCTCACCACCTGGTGGCACTGTGGCACTCAAGATGTCGCAGTGTCTGAATAAGGCTGCATTTCTTTGTAAATGATACAAAAATCTATAACATATTAGAAAGCCATAATTGAATCCATCTATCTGCCTAATGCTTTTTATCAAGCTTATTTTGAATGTGGATGATACTGGCTTTTTGCACAAACATGTTTGCTGTACTTGTACAAAAATAGTAAGCCAGGGGTCGAATAATACAACCATTGAACAGTTTTATTTTTTGTCTTTGTGAATTGTCTGTTTTGTTGGGTGGCTCTGGCATACTACAATTGCTGTAGATTGTGCATGATGAAATGCTTTAAATATAATAATAAGATGATCATGTTCCTTTGTTGATTTGTGGGACTCTTTTTTTCATAGTTTAGCATTTGGAGAAACGGAAGGTAGCCTAAGTTAAGTTTTAATTCCAAGAGTGTAGGCTATGATTAATGTGCTGTAATGAGGGCGGACCCAGGAAGATGGAGATCTTCTCAGGAAGCAATCAGTGTGGTCACAGCTCAAACCCACGGTCCTGTCTCCTGTCTCACAATGATTTTATATATGTCAAATTTGTTTCATAATGTAATATCTACATTGATATTGCAACAATAGTTATAGTTCAAAATATTTACCATTTAAACACCACAATGGTGGTTGCTCTCAAAATTGAAATACCACTTTCTCTCTGTGGTATTTTTAAAAATAGATATTAAGTAAAAATGTTTTTTAGAAAAGAATGACTAAACATTTTCAGGGGGGCTGAGATGAAAGATTGCTTATTACAATCATTTTCTATTTCACATTTTTCATAGTGAATTATATCAATCCCTGTGCTTTATCGATTGGCAACATTGGCAACTTAAACTTAACAAACATCTCATGTCATGTATGACATTTTGGACATTTTCAGACAAATGCTTTGTAGCACTGGGGCATAGGCTAATGCCAAAACGGGGAAAATGTCAAACAGACATATACAGTGACGGTCTTTCATCTTATTCGGTATTGTTCAAGGCTAAAAAGATTATAGGAAGTGTTGTCATTTTTTATATGCTATTTGGTTTTAATGAAAGGCTGTTTGTCAAACGATTCAATTTCTCCTGTATGGAATGATGGCTCCCTGCTATCCAATAAGTCTGCAGATCCTGGTATTTTATTGCATTATGCAACAAACTCTCGATGGGTCCGTGATTAACAGACATATCTTTCAGACCATCTTGAGAGGTGTTGGCTGCTGTGTTTTAAACAGTGCTTCAGTGGGCTCTCTGTGGTCTTATCTCATACCTCTTGGCCAATACATATGACGCTCAAGCGTAAAATGGAGCTCAGCAAAAGGCCCCGACGTCATTGTGCTTCTGCCCGAATGGACAAACGGTGATAGTCTGACCTCTGGTCGGCTTTTCCTTTTTACCCCCGGCCCTTAAGGAGCCTGCAGACTGATACAGGCACCCCCGCACATGTTCTCTGCACACTCTAAAGAGAAAGGAGGCACAGAGGGAGAGGAGGGAGATAGAGAGAGAGAGAGAGAGAGAGGAGGGAGAGAGTGAGGAGCACTGCAATGGAGGAGGTGTGGTGCTGTGAAGAGCAGAGGTGCTCTGGGAACAGGAGGCGGCAGCGTTGGAGAATATGTCCAATCCACATAGACAAGAAACGCTACTGCCAGGTCTTCTGATAGCAGCGGGGCAGTGAAGGGGCCAAAGAAACACCCAGGGAGGGCTCATTCAAAGTACAGGGCCCCTAACCAAGGTGCAGTATTTTTTCGGGGTGCCGATTTCAAGGACAGGGGCAATTAGTCTCGCCCCCTCCCCCCCCAGGCACTTTGCATTCGGCAGATTGGCTTCAACTTTAAAACATGAAAGTTTCAGTGAGCTACTGCTCTGTGTCGGTGAGGCAAAATTGCAACAAAATTAATTCCCTTATTTCCCTGACTGCCTCCTGTTATCCAGGCCCTGGGAATGATGCAGGTTTTTGCGGGAGGACTACATGTGCAAGCATCCTCGCTGAATCATTTGGCTGCGCTGCAGATAGAAGTGGTGCTGGGTGGTTGTTAAGCATGGCTGGCTCCTCTTTGCCGTCCGTACGGCTTGACACATTGTGACGGACGAGTCCTCCGCCCTGACCTGGCTGCTGATTGTCTTCACACGGAGGCGCAGCGCTGACACGTCGATCATGTCTCCCTTCTCTCCTGGGGAGCCCTGCTCACCATGGGTGGCGGCTGGATGGCTCTACATCTCTTTATAACTCTTTATAATTTGTACCCCAAAGTTGTCTTTTACCTTTATATCCCTACAGTCCACCCCATTCCCCAGCCATGCTCCTGGCTTCTCCTAGGAGACATTATTGGGGGAGCATAGGACTGAAATATCGACCTGGCTTCAGCGACTGGGGAGGTGCTGTAAAACAGATTCACTTACCCACTCCATGGAGGCCAATGGCAGCTGAGGAGCAGCGTCTGGCCCAGTGTATCGATGAGCAGTCCCCAGCACAAAACGCTGCATAAAGGGCTGTAAAGCATTGCGCTGTTTGGCACAGAGTGTGCTTGTCTGCACTGTGCTGCTTCAGTAATGGAGCCAGTTGATACTTAGGTTGAGTTATGTACAGTATATAGCTGTATAATATAATGATTATAATACGTTATATAATATAATAATACTATATGAGCTACCTAACCACTAATAGTATAGGTGTTAGTTAACCACTCTGTAGCTAGCTACAAATTAATGTACACATAGACTAGATAGAACTACACATGCAGGCTTGTGTTCAAATTTCTTTGCCAACATTGCAGTTGTTTGTTTGTTATACACTCGGCTGAACGCACTACTGGAACTACACTCCCCACCCTGCAGGACTTATACACCAGGAGGTGCAGAACCAGAGTCTGCAGGATCATGAAGGATCCTCACCACCCCAACAACGGACTATTTCAGCTGCTGCGGTCAGGCAAGCGCCTCCGTAGTCACACTGCCAAAACAGAGAGACTGAGACGGAGTTTCTTTCCTCAGGCCATCAGGACTGTGAACTCTGACCTCACCAGGGCCCCCACCAAGACATACACACTGCCCCTCCTATGCACACCCACACACACACACACTTAATGACTACACATAATTTATTGTAGGTTTCCCTCCATTTCCAAGTGCTCTTACTGTATATATTGTGTTGTTTTTTATATAAGAGCTCTTGCTGTAATTATTGTAATACTGTAAACATTGTGTTATCTTTTACTGTAAATACTGTGTACTGTTGCCCTTTTGCACTTTCTCGTTGAGCATTGCCACTTTCATTTCACTGCACACCCCATGTGTGTATGTGACAAATAAAAATCTTGAATCTTGAATCTTGAATCTTTGATATCACATATATGGGTACATTTTTGAAGCCTGCCTCCACTAGAAGTTCTGCCCCATGATGATGTAATGGTAACAGGCAGGGAGAATGTTCAGTGTGGCTAAAGGCTAGCGTGAGGCTACAGCTGAGTGAAATGAGTGAAATGTGCTGCCAAGCCCTAACATTGGGTCCTACTAGAAGGAAAAAATGCATTTCTTGCCTGGGGACCCCTAATTCAGGATCCATCTGAAATATATACAAAAATATTTAATTAACTATTAATTTATGATAATTGGAAATGTATTTTGTTTCCTTTTTTTTGTTGTTGGTTCTGCTCGTAGAAGCATAACGTTAATTTCCGGTTCTTTTTCTCCTCATGCACGTCTCCCTAGACATGCAAACGTTTCCCACCAAGGGCCATACTTCCAAAACGACTCATTACGGACAACAGAAACCTACTCCAATCACAGACAGGGCCAGTCAGTCACTTACAGCATGCAGCGGATAAAGCAACAGTATACTTTACAAAAATCCAGTGCAGTAATAGAGCTCATCTGGGCTGAACCTCAAGGAAAGTTCTGGAACATTTGGGGGAAGAATCTCAGCATAGCTGAACTGTAGCAAGATCCATGGTGGGCCAATAGGGATAGCAGGTTCCATTCTACGTCTCGTAGGTGGGATGCGTTAAAGTTCTGCCTCTGGTTAAATTTTTTTTAAATAAATTTGTTTAGGATTTTTTCTCCCAATTTAGTAGCCAATTTTACCCTCTATTTATTTTGATTTGCCCTCCCCCGCAAACTCGCCCTCCCTCCACCGGGTCAAGCGAATTCCTTGAGGCCAGCGATGATCCGCCTCCTCCAAGACGGAACTCGCCCCCCTACTTCTGGAGACACGCTTTGCGCTTCTTGGTGAGCTTGTGCCGGCTCACCCTTCCCCCGCCATGGGGAGCCTGATTCCTCCACTGCCTCTCACCCCATCAGATGTTTTGTATCTCTTGAATGAGTAACATGAATACATAATGGCACATTTGAGAGAGTACAGCCATACGCCATTACATAATCAAGCGTGTCTGATACATCACAAATCTAGTGCTGACTGACCCATTGATACTGGGGAATATAGGCTGCAGGGAAGAATAGGTGATCCGCACGAGGAAATTTGCATGGGTTGACATGTGAGCAATGGCAGTTTGAAAAGAAATGCTCCATTCTGCTTTGCTTGTCTATTTTCTCTTTCTGCTGTTTTTCCCCATTTTTCTCCCAATTTAGTAGCCAATTATTCCCTCTTTTTTCAAGTCAATTATCCCCCTCCCTCATATTGAGAGCTTGCTGCCATAGTCCTGATACCGGCAGTACTTTTACATGCTGGAACCCACCAAGCCGTCACCATAACTCCGGTATGCGTACAGGGCCACTCCTATATGCAGTGAGCTCGTATCGGTTTCCCTCCCCCCACCCTGGGGCAGACAGCCAATTGCCACCTCCTAGTGGCACTCCCGGCCAGAGCCGAAACTGGTGCGGCTGGTGGACATTCTATTGCTACACCACCCGGGAGGCCTCCATTGCTATTTTTTATGTTAATGTTTTTAGTTTACTACTCACGGGAAGCTCAGGAAGATCCCAAATTTGAATACAGAGCTAAGACATTCATTTGCACTTCAAGACTACAACCTATCCGCACCATGTTGGGCCTATGCTGCTGCATGCTGTTAACTCTATCAGTGGTGAGGCCATTTTGTTAGAGTAATTAGAAAAATGACAAACTCTTTGAAACCCAGTTGTGTCAGACCGGCCCTGGCCGAGAGCCCCGATCGGGGGTGGCATTTGGCTCTCCACCCCAGGGAGAGGGGGGAGGATGAGCCAGCACAAAGTGAGAGGGGTGTCTCTAGAAAGTAGGTGGGCGAGTTCCGTCTCGGAGGAGGTGGATCATCGCTGACCTCAGGGAATTGACTTGACCCGGAGGACAGGCGGTGAGTTTGTGGGGGAGGGAGAATCAAAATAAATACAGGTTATAACTGACTACCAAATTGGGAGAAAAACAGAACACTTTCAAACTAATTATTTAAAAAAAAATGACAAACTCTGCAGACCTTTCTGGAATGTTCAGGAGCCATTAATCATCAGTGTGTGGTAACGCTGGGACTGCAGTTCTGGGCCAGCTGGTCAGGTGCTCTGGACCTGAGGGAGTGGGTCTCTAGGCCCTCTCCACCAGAAGCTTGTCTATCCCCCTTCTCCACTTAGGGTATAGGGTCCCCGTCACAGCTCCGCACTCTGATGTCCATCAGCGATACAAATGATCAGGGGAGGTGTCCAGTAAGAAGCTTTTTGAAAGTGAACCAGGAGCTTGCGATGCCCAGTGTGACGGCATCAATCTTTTCCCTCCCTCCAGAAAGAATGAAATTAATTGGGGCTCTTTTCTGTGATGCCCACCGCCAGAGAGCCTGTTTCTACAACCCTGACATCTGAAAAGTAGTTTGGTTTCTGTCAGCAAAGACGACTAAATCCAGGAACATCTTTCATTATCTCGTCAGGGGCCTTGGTCACAGCATCCATTGCCCACCGCTGCATTTATTATCCATCAAACAGATCTCAGTGATATCTGTGCACTAAGGGGGGGCTGGTGGTGTAACAACGCAGCTGTAGATCAGACCATTTTTGGCAAGCAGGAAGTAATCCTTGAAATTGGCTCAGTTGATCTTTTATTCTGTTTTATTGCTTTCACCGGAAGTTCTTTCCGCTGGCAGCTTTAGTTAAATATTAAGCAGCTATTGGCACAGCAATGGCCGTAAACATGACAGCAGCTCCCTCTGGGGTCCAGTGACTCAGGGAAGGCAGCAGAGGTGCTGCGTGAGAGAGCTCGGTATCGGTCGCCTGCCTGGCAGCAGCTCTGCTTTGCGTGTAAAGATGGGGGATCTGACTGGGGGATCAGGGAGTGGGGACCGGGGTGCAATTCGGTTGCCTCAGTGGATCTGCACAAGGGCCAGTTAGGCATTCAGCAGAGGGGAGCTGACAGGGCTGGGGGAGGGGGGGAGGGGGGGAGGGGGTGCTGATGATTGCTATTCCAGTGTGTGCTCTCCCTGCCCACTGGAGGCCTGACCTGCATGGTAATGCGGGACTGTGAGGGGCTGTACGCTACTGTGTGGTGTGACTGCAGGCCCCTGTTGTAAAGTTGAGAAGACGTGCAGTGCCACTTGCTGCGGGCACAGGATTACAAGCCTATGCTTTTCTTACAAGGAAGAGAAGCAGACTAGGCATTGGATTCAGATTCTGGGGACTCGAGTTCATGACATGGACGCTGAACATTTTCAATGTAAAGTATTACATTTCATATATATTATTAAAACCAAAAAATGATATATTGTGTGAGAGAATGGTTGGCAAAAGACAAAAAAAGATGGGAAATTCACACGAGCACCTCGACCATTATTTTGACGTATGCACTGACAAGGCTTCCGACACAATGCTTTGATATATGCTTACGGTACTGGAGCCATGTTGGTTTCCTTCAAACAATGTACTCACCAGTGGGCAGGCTGCTGAAGATCCGATCAAACCTTCTAGGTAGCATTAACGTTAAGTTCTCACTGGACACATTTGCTATCGTTAGTTGTTTATTATAAGCTTTCATTGCTTTGAGATTAAAACAAATTCTGAGTGTCATCAAAGTGTGACCAGATGATTATAAATCAGTGTTATCTCAATTTGAATAAAAACAGTGGCACATGAAACCACTTTTCTGTCAGTGCACTCATCTGATTGAAAGTCTGACTTGTTATAATTTAGTGAGAAACTAATGCTGTAAAAAAATATTGCAGAAGAGTAAAAAAAAAAACTGTTTTATGAAATGCTAACAATTTTCACTTTTTTTTTTTTTTTTTTTTTTTTTACCTTTCTCGTGGAAGAATGGTGTTGCATCTAGGGCTGTGACGGTATGAAATTCATGGTATGATAATCATACTACTCAATATCACGGTTTTTGGTACATCACGGTGTCACACGTCATGTGACAAATCTCCGGATGTGAGCCGAGCAGCAGATGGTAAGGAGTGGCAGAGGAGTAGGGTTTGCCAGTCTCCAGACTGGATCTTATTTTTCCCAGACCCGGAAGAGAGAAACAGCGGGAGAGCAGGTTCAATAAAACAAACACAAACACAAAGTCTTCACCCTATTCGCCACGAGGCTTTAGCAAAAACAATGAACTAAAATAAAAAACTAAAATAAACAAACTAAATTAAAGCCCGCCTCCTCTGAGGTGGGAATCGCCTTCCGGGGAATACACAAATTAACACAGACAATCAGCGGCTTTCCACCCTGCTTCCACACATCCAACAGGACACTGCGCCTTCCTCATCCGGATTATATTCGGTGACTTTTCAAGTGCTTCCCAAACCCATGCACACAGAGACATTCAAACTTTTCAGTTCAAGTTGTCTTTCAACACACACACAGAGACTCAAAACAAAGTGGCACAGTGGCACAGTGGCAAAACCAAGGCAACCCTGACACTCCCCTGTTGCCGAGACCAAAGCCCTCCACACACGGTATCAGTTTTTAAGCTTTTAAGCAGTTCAATCTTGTATGGCTCTTTGCAGATTTATATACAATTTTAATTGGAAAATAAAACTAAAAATGCAACTGAATATAGTTCACTCCTTGTAATTGTATGTTTAAATCAATTTAAATCATTCACTTTGCAAATTAAGCAACATTTTGCTTTATTGCATTATCAGCTTATCGGATCTAATACTATATTTAGCTATTCACTTTTTCCATTGTGGCATAACGTGAAGGATGATGCTCACCCAGGTGGAATGCAAGGTTGGACATGTTCCCTCCTCTGGCCATTACATGATTCCCACATTCTCTACAGATGAGAGATCCGTTCTCAACAACAACACCATTTTTTTCTGAATTCAAAATGAGTCCACACGGATGAGCGAGTTTGCTTTTTTCCGTTTAATTCGTCATTACAGACTCGGTATCGGAATCAGCATCCGACATCGCAAGTTTTATAAGGGACTGCAAACGGAGATTTATGCCATGTAGCTAGCCAGCTACCAGGGTTGGAAAATGTGTGGGAGCTGTCTGCACGTGTGCAATAGCATTGTAAACAAAACAAAATGCAAGAACAGCCAAAGAGGTGGTGGGATTAAATAACATTAGCAGCAGGGCTGTATCCAGGAGTCGAGAATTACTGAGGTCATGAGACCTACACCCATGGCCAAAAGTTTTGAGAATGACACAAATATTAATTTTCACAAAGTCTGCTGCCTCAGTTTTTATGATGGCAATTTGCATATACTCCAGAATGTTATGAAGAGTGATCAGATGAATTGCAATTAATTGCAAAGTCCCTCTTTGCCATGAAAATGAACTTAATCCCCAAAAAAACATTTACACTGCATTTCAGCCCTGCCACAAAAGGAATAGCTGACATCATGTTAGTGATTCTCTCGTTAACACAGGTGAGAGTGTTGATGAGGACAAGGCTGGAGATCACTCTGTCACGCTGATTGAGTTGGAATAACAGACTGGAAGCTTTAAAAGGAGGGTGGTGCTTGAAATCATTGTTCTTCCTCTGTTAACCATGGTTACCTGCAAGGAAACACGTGCAGTCATCATTGCTTTGCACAAAAAGGGCTTCACAGGCAAGGATATTGCTGCTAGTAAGATTGCACCTAAATCAACCATTTATCGGATCAACAACGTTCAATTGTTGTGAAGAAGGCTTCAGGGCGCCCAAGAAAGTCCAGCAAGCGCCAGGACCATCTCCTAAAGTTGATTCAGCTGCGGGATCGGGGCACCACCAGTGCAGAGCTTGCCCAGGAATGGCAGCAGGCAGGTGTGAGTGCATCTGCACGCACAGTGAGGCGAAGACTTTTGGAGGATGGCCTGGTGTCAAGAAGGGCAGCAAAGAAGCCACTTCTCTCCAGGAAAAACATCAGGGACAGACTGATATTCTGCAAAAGGTACAGGGATTAGACTGCTGAGGACTGGGGTAAAGTCATTTTTCTCTGATGAATCCCCTTTCCGATTATTTGGGGCATCCGGAAAAAAGCTTGTCCGGAGAAGAAAAGGTGAGCGCTACCATCAGTCCTGTGCCATGCCAACAGTAAAGCATCCTGAGACCATTCATGTGTGGGGTTGCTTCTCAGCCAAGGGAGTGGGCTCACTCACAATTTTGCCTGAGAACACAGCCATGAATAAAGAATGGTACCAAAACATCCTCCGAGAGCAACTTCTCCCAACCATCCAAGAACAGTTTGGTGACGAACAATGCCTTTTCCAGCAAGATGGAGCACCTTGCCATAAGGCAAAAGTGATAACTAAGTGGCTCGGGGAACAAAACATCAAAATTTTGGGTCCATGGCCAAGAAACTCCCCAGACCTCAATCCCATTGAGAACTTGTGGTCAAACAAAAACCCACAAATTCTGACAAACTCCAAGCATTGATTATGCAAGAATGGGCTGCCATCACTCCGGATGTGGCCCAGAAGTTAATTGACAGCATGCCAGGGCGAATTGCAGAGGTCTTGAAAAAGAAGGGTCAACACTGCAAATATTGACTCTTTGCATAAACTTAATGTAATTGTCAATAAAAGCCTTTGACACTTGTGAAATGCTTGTAATTATACTTCAGTATACCATAGTAACATCTGACAAAAAGATCTAAAAACACTGAAGCAGCAAACTTTGTGAAAACCAATACTTGTGTCATTCTCAAAACTTTTGGCCACAGCTGTAGCCCCTCTAGGGGGGTTTGTCACAAGAAATGTCACTAAGAAATATTTTATATATACCCTTGTAGCTAATTCACTACAAGAGTAGTAGACTGTCATGATTTCATGAATGGCCACTGAAAATGTACACTAAAATGTAGCTATCTTTGTGCCTATCACCACTGTCAATGTATGTTACGTTAGCTAACGTTAGCCTAAATTAGCCTATCACCACTGTAGTCTGACTAAAAAGTGGTTTGTGTAACAATCAACTAGACAGAGACAGCTACGTTTGGCTAGCAACTACACAAAACTACACACAAAGTAGCTATTGATGGATGATCTCTTGAGATGAATAGCATTAATCTGGTTATAATACAAGAAGTCAAATCTTTTATAATGTGAGAGATCTCTACACCTACATCATGCTTCGCTTGGCTTCAGATCAGCAGTCTTGAGTTACAACTCCCGCTGTGCAGCAAAGTTGTTCCAAGCATCACTGCGTCATATTTGCTGAGCAAAGATTTTGTAGTAACGACAACATCCACCTGCTTGGGACGGGTCCACTTCACCACCACACACACACAGAAGTAATGATGATAATGGTGATCAGGCGAGCAAGTGGTAATCTTGGCTTTGAACAAAAGTTTTGCGATACCAAACCACTTTTATTCAGTATCACACTGAATAAGTATGTAAAAAAATACAACTCATACTCAATTCAGACAAAAAAGTATGATGTTCCTTGCACTTGAGCCCTGCTTATTTCTCATACCCTGGTGGTAAGTACCACTCTTAGCACAGGGGTGTCTGAGGAAAATCTCCAAACTCCAGATTCAAATTGTGGCCAGGAATGGCATTCAGGTAAGTGATCATTAGGAACATAATAACCTAACTATAGAAGAGTACATATGGGTGTTTTCTTTGTTTCCTTTTTTGTCACCTATCCTTCTTCTTCTTCTTCTTCGTCGTTTGGGTATATTATTTTCCTGCTCCCCTAGGCTCGGGGCCGAGGGGCTATCCTTTTACCACCTCAAGCCTAGGGGGGGTTCACCCAGGCTATATTTCGGGGCACACCTCCAGCAGCCATGTCACCGTGTCGTCATCCAAAACCGACAGACCATGGATCCCATTGGGTGCCCGATAAATCGGGCAATCCAAGATGACATGGTCTGCGGTTTGTTCCTCTGCGCCACACTCGCAGGCCGCGCAGGAGGCCAAGCCCCATCTGTGCATCGATGAGCAGAAACGCCCGACGCCAGTCCGGAGGCGGTTAAGCCTCACCCACGCCAGTCGGGGCAGGTCCACCCCGATGGGGGGAGGACCGACGTCTGGGATGAAGTCACGGAGTCTAGAGGTGTTTTTCTCCCACTCCGTGCTCCAGGTGTAATCCACCCACCGTGCCGCACTGATATTAAGGTCGCTGCATTGCTGCAGGAGTTCCCGTGCGGCAGGCACAAATGGGTGTCTCGACCTATCACCTATCCTGATCATGCCCTTATAGGTCCATCTGCTTATAAGTTGCAATTGAAAAGGGAGTGTGATCCATGAAGGCAGGACTGTTGAGAGATCATTATCAGTGGATTGGACAGCCCAATCTGATTTCTTTAATATTGACAGTAAAAATGCAGCCTCTGACGAATGGCCGTCCGCTATCAGAGGCTCCAGCGACAAGATTTATGTGTGTTTCCATTACTGGATGACCAGGCCAAGTCTGAACAGCACGGCGCCGGCCTGAATAGAGGATTCCTGCTGTCCCGCCAGTTGTGTGTGGGAAAAACAGCATCTGTGATGTGGGCCGGGGCAGCCTGCTCGCCAAGAACCCTGGGACACGGCCAGAATCACCGGTATTTATCATCCCGAAAGCCACCGTCCTGCCACGCCCTGAGTGGCTGTGTCATGCCCTGTTCCCTTGCCAAGTAGTGGAGGCACAGCCATGACAGAGCAGGGCTGGACAGAGGGTAGGACAGAGCAGGGCTGGACAGAGGGCTGGACAGAGCAACCCTCATGAACAGTGTTCTTCAGATGCAGACCGGAGCGCTGCTGTCTAGATTGCAAATGGCATTATTATTAATGTATGTGGCCAATTGCGCACTTCATGCAGCGTCACACTGTAAACAAAGTGCATCGTCCTAAAGCCTCCATGAAGTATCCACTGTCAATAACATCTCTAAAAATCTTTATAAATAATTCATTATCACATGCAATGCTTTATGAAGGATAATATAACATATATTGTGCAAAATGCTATTCTCAACCATGGCAAAGCATGTGAAAGTCAAGTCACCCTTCTCAATGTTCGATCAATGTTCTGACCAAAATTCCTACATACATCTATGATGTATGAACATGTTATGATGTTATGATGGTTCATGAAGGTTTTTATAATATAGGCTTTGTGTAAAGTGTAACTTTGTTGGGGTTCTGCAATGAATGCTGGGTTAATGGGATGCTTGTCTATTGGCTGAGATTAATTTGTGTGAGTGGGTTCTGGTCTGTGATTGGCATAGAAACATGCTTGTCAAGGAACCTTGGCCCTCTTATATAGGCATAATCAATGGCTGTCCATGGGTTCCAGATAATATCTGCTGTAATGTGGTGATGTGTCAGGTTAGACTCGTCTGTGATTCATAGATTCCCAACACAAGGGGGCTGTGTTATAGCTAGCTCCATCAGTTCCCAGAGTCCCTCGGGGCTTCCTGTTTTAGAATTTGGATCCAACACAAATGTTCTGTTTCCAACAGCCAACACACCAAAACATGAAAAAAATACAGCACTTTTATTGCAAAAACAAACTTTTGTTGTGCTAATACATTTCGATTCCAGTTTGTCTTTGTCGTGAACAGAACTAGGAGCCAAGAACACCTGGCTGAGATCCACTTGGATTGAAAGTTGAAGTTTGTTTTAGAAGCAAAAACTTGCAGGCACTATATTGTTTTGTATCATATTTTCTCTGCGCTCAGCACCTAACTACAGTGATGTACATATATTTTGCAAGGTGCAGGGCTAAAGTAAAACAGCTACCCCAGTGCTGTACATAATCTCTCCTGGACTGGCATGCTAGATTGGCCCCTGTTACGAGCTGGATGAAAATAACCTCTCACAGGATTATATAAATTAAACTTAATTGTTTTAGAGACCCACTCCAGTGAAAATTGTGTTTTTTTGCAGAAACGTGATGTAGGAAACACACAAAAAAAAAACACAAAGCAGAAACTTGTATAGCTTACATTCGACTTGGTGTTGTTCCACTGTGAACTGTTCCTGTCTCCAGACAGTTATGCTTTCATCCAAATCAATAACCATTAAAATGACTCTCCTGGTTACGGATAACAGGCAAAAAGCCACCTCAAAGGGGGGCCTCGAATAGCGTAGCGGTCTAACGCACCCGCATTGACTGTGAACGAGTGTGAGCTACCTATTGCGGTCGCAGTCCGAACCCTTACTGCGTCAGACCGACTGGCCGGGAGCCCGGATTGGGGGCGGCATTTGGCTGTCCGCCCCAGGGGGACGGGAGAGGGAAAGTCGGCACAAGCTCGCCAAGGAGCAGTAAGGGCATTCCTAATGAGCAGGTGGGCGAAGTTTCCTCTCATAGGAGACGGATCATTGCTGGCCTCGGGGATAACAGCTTGACCCGGAGAACGGGCAGCAGGCTTGTGAGGGAAGAGTGAATCTAAATAAATACAGGGTTGAAATGGCTACTAAATCTGGAAAAAAGAAAATCCCCCTCAAAAAGAGAGAGAGCCAGAGACCCAGCAATCCCACTGCCCCACCATGGGGATAGAGGATCATTTTAAAAACGATATCAAGACTTCAGTGTAGACATGATGTCCCATGTATACTTTGTATATTTGGACTGTAAAATTGTAAATTGTCAATTGTTTAGATTTTTCTTGTGTTTATGCTGTGTGTCATGTACTTGGCTTTTAAACTTGTATTCAGTCTAAATATTATGTGATGTATGTGTAGCAGGGCAATATAATGCAATGACTACGCCACCCACACATATAGGAGTGAGGGATCCTTTAAACACATTAACCATATACTGTATATAGATATATAGGACAATGCAACTGAATAAGGCAAGGTTCCCCAGATAGGTACGGGTTCAGAATGAGCAGAACCAGAGGCTGATGTATCAAATGTGTCAAGTTTATTCAACACGTTGGTATAAAAAGTAGTCAGGTTAAAATACAGAAGGGAAGAAAGCGGTTAATATTACTGGGAGTTCTGCAAAGGGACTAAACCCAAGAGACACAGGAGCAATACAGGTAAGGGCTTCAGGGCCTCTAAACTAAATACACAAAGGTTAAACAAATCAAATTCAAATCATGCAAAACCAAGAGCAAATAAAGCAAATAAGCAAATCAAAACAGAATATAAATACGCAACACCAAAATCAAAATCATGCAATGCTAATGGCCCAGTATAGCTCTGTCCTCAGTCAACCCTATGAAACAGTCTAATAGCAAAACCCAGTCTAAATCATCATATATATATATATAGCACGGTGGGAAAAACAGTAATGGTTGTGGTTAGTTCAGCTCCTACAATAAATCACAAATAATAAAGCATTAGACATCATCATCCCAGACATCAGACCCCCACTGACAAACGCAACATGACAAAATACAGAAAAATAACAAACATACCCCATGAGTCAACATATGCCCATGGCTCCCATTGGTATAGGCCTGCACAGCCACAGGGTACTGCTGCTTAAAGGACCTGGGGGCTTCTGGAAATACAGATATATATTAGTATAATTAACAGCAGGCCTAATATTGTCAGCCTATCTAAACTCTTATACAGATACTATAGCTACAATAAGTTATAAAAACCTTTTCATTTGTTTCAAATTGTCTTACCTAGAATTAGTCTGTACCCCTCATGCCTCCAGGTCTCTCTCACAAACACCCAAACCAGGCTTCTGGCCAGACAGGAGGCCACAAACCTGGCCACCCCTCTTTATGCACTTTCCTTAAAGGGCCAGTGCTACATATGTATTATATTGTATGTATTTTCAGGACTCTTGGGAGATGAATCCCCTCTTGGGGTAAAAGGGATCCTAATAAACAAACAATCAATTCAACGTTTGAATTTTTATAAAAACTGAGAACATTTATTATCAATTTGCAACTGTACTGTTCACCACCACCACCACTGTTTTTGTGCTACAAAACTGCTCAACTGAAAAAAATATGAAATTATTATTTATTCCCTTAACCAATTATCGACTAGCTGGAAACGTATATGACAGCTTTTTTTTTAACATATATGTACATCCTATACCTCTCAAATTACAGAGCATTTGCTGTGCTATTTTATGTGTCCAAAATGAGACTGTGAAAACAAACAAGAGATTTAGACATTCAAATATTTCCTGATTAAAACATTGTTTTTGATATGAGATTTCACTGAAAGTTTTGACAGACAGTAACAAAAAATACATGTAGATTTGTGTTTAATTATACGCACATACCCTGCGCTATTAAATACAATCATTAAAAAAGAAAGAAAGAATTCTGTAATCTCAATTGTGATACTTTTGATCTTTGATAGTGGAAGCTATGAATTCACTTTGAGTTTTTTGTGGGATATTTTTCATTCCTGACTTCGGGATTTGGACTTGGACACATACTTGACCACTGGTGACTTGGGCTCAACGTTAAATGACTTGAGGGGCCTCAGGTAGCGTAATGGTCAAAGCATTCCCCCGGAATGTGAGTTGCCTACTGTAGCCGCAGTTCGAAACCCGGCTGTGCCAGGCGGCGATTAGCTGTCTGCCCCAGGGGGAGGTTGACACAAGCTCGCCGAGAAGTGCGAAGGGAAAGTAGGTGGGCGAGTTCTGTCTCGGAGGAGGTGGATCATCGCCAGCCTCAGGGAATTAGCTTGCCACATTTACATTTAAGGCATTTAGCAGATGCTCTTATCCAGAGCGACTTACAAGGTTTACATTTCTTTACATACAATCCATTTATACAGCTGAATATTTTTACTGAAGCAATTCAGGTTTAGTACCTTGCTCAAGGATACAACAGCAGTGCCCCACCTGGGAATTGAACCTGCAACCTCTGAGTTACAAGCCCAGCTCCCTAACCATTACACTACACTGCCAGCCCATAATATATATGCCATTTAGCAGACGCTTTCATCCAAAGCAACTTACGATAGTTGAATGCATACATTTTTCAGTGTATGTGGTCCCAGTTGGAATCAAACCCACAACCTAAGTGTTGCCAATGTCGTGCTCTACCTACTGAGCCACACAGCCTCATAGTGTCATAGCGAGTTCATGGGGGGAGGGAAAATTGAAAGAAATAGAGGGTATAATTGGCTACCAAATTGGGAGAAAAAATAAGAAACTATTTTTTTTTTAAAAGGTTAAATGCCTTGGCCTTGGCCTTGAGCTTCAGTGACCTCAATAGGACACTGTGATCAGACTGCCAACTCCACTTCCATAACAGCAGTTGGCACACCAAGCTGAAGAAAGATGGATGTGTGGGAATTTGAAATAAGAAAATGTAACTGTAATGGACTTGTCATAAATAGTTAAAGAAGTTTTAAGCAGACCTGGAGCCGAGTGCAAGGCGGATCGCTAATGCGGCGTGTGGATTTATAGTGTTTTATCGTAAGACAACAACAAAAAATGCATTTACCAAAACGCATCCCCAAATGCAACATGCACACGCAACTCATGCTTGCCCACATGCACATGCATACGTAGCCATTGTCATATATTCACAGCAGTATGACTATGCCCCTGACATAATGGTTGTAATCACTGTAATCTTGGCCATGCCACAGGGTGCTACAGAAAAGTTTCTCAGGCAGGTTGCCCTCTGTGGTGGACTGAGTATTGCATTTGTTTGATGACATCTCATAAACCTAATCAATGTTTAACATGATAATCACATACAGTTTTTGAATTATATAACATAGCTTTGTTAATGTCCTTGGGCCATGTCTTTATGTGGGCTTGTAAAGGCTATGAATGGTACTCATCACACCCTACACCCCTGCCAGACCCCTCCGCTCCTCTTCCTCTGGCAAACTGACTGTCCCATCCCTCTGGGCGCCTGGTAGCCACTCATCGCGGTCTCACCTCTTCTCTGTCCTTACCCCTCGGTGGTGGAACAACCTTCCGCAATCGGTCAGGAAATAAAATAAAAAATAAAATAATTACTAACCTTTTCCTTCCCAGTGTTACAGGTAGGGTACACAGCTGCCTGCAAAGATGTCTATCGCTGTATTACTGCACTGATCTCTTTCGCGAACTATGATTGTTCCTACCATGTATTAATGCACATCTTGTAAGTCGCTCTGGATAAGAGTGTCTGCTAAATGCTTAAAATGTAAATGTAATGTAAAAAATGGTACAAATGGGAATTTAGGTCATTTGAAATTCAGTATGAGGATCATTGGTATTGAGTGAAATTAATACAAGCTCCTTTGTGATCCCTAACAGATTAAATATATATGTCTCCTGTAATGCACGCCACATATTCCAAAATAATATTATTGCCAATTATATATTTGTGCCATATTCTTAACTACCTTGTCAACAGGTTGAAGAACATAAGAACCTAAGAATACATAATGAGTATCTAGTACTACATCTAGCCTGGACTTGAATAGCCCAAGTGTTTCTGCCTCTACTACCCGACCTGGCAAGCTGTTCCAGGCATTGACAACTCTCTGTGTAAAGAAAAACGTCCTAATATCTGTGCGGAATTTGCCTTTAACTAACTTCCACCTGTGGCCTCTTGTTCTGCTGACCCACTTACGTATCTTTAAAAATCTTTACTATTTCACTTTGTTAATCCCTTTTAGGAATTTAAAAACCTCAATCAAATCCCCCCTAAGTCTCCATTTGCTAAGCTTAAATAGATTGAGTGCCTTAAGTCTATCATCATAACTTTTACCTTTCATACCAGGTATCAGTTTAGTTGCCCTTCTTTGAACTTTTTCAAGAGCTTCTATATCTTTCTTGTAGTGCGGTGAACAAGCTTTATCTTTTCTGGAACAATCAATCTTGGTGACACAGCAAATTAATCTGGTTTGAAAATATTAAAGAGTTTCTAAAATCTCAATAGACTCAAAAACAGATTTTGGACTATTCAGTTTATCATATTATTATATACATTATTATATATACGTTGTGGCAGGATCAGGGGTGTTGGTGTACAACGCAGCCAATGAATAATAATAAAATTATAAACGATATAAATCGGAATACTTCGTTTATTCAAGGGAATCAACACAAAAAGGGTAGGGGGGAAAGCCAGCAAAACAAGTCCGTAATCCGTAATCGTGGTCGTTGTCCGTTTCCAAAAGTCGTAAAGCCAGGTAGTTCCTCAGTAAATCCAAAAAGTCGGTACACACAGGGGGTTATCCAAAAACAGTCAAAAAATCAAGCCAGGTAGTAAATCCAAATAAATGCTCTCTCGTAATCCTCCACTCACCAACGCGTTTCCCTAATTAGGTACTTTGCGCCTGTTTGAGGTACAGGCGCATCTGCTCTGTATTATTATTCAAGTTGGGACAGGTGTGCTCCGTCCGCCCTGGACTTCCCATTAAGGTCTGGGGGTGGAGGCAGCGGGACGCAACGTACCGCCCCTCAATCACCGTCCCTCGGCATGCCTCCGTGCGGCTGCCACAAGGTTTATTATAAACCAAGTTTATTATGTATATATTATTATATATAAGTTTATTATAAATAGCTAGTTCAGCTGCTTGTCCAGCCACTTAACTAGCCTGTAACAATTTTCATGGTAGGATATTTAGTTAACATCAGCTAGTTTAATGCATGAGGTAGCTAGTCTTGTTTTTTTGCTTCATGGCTGCGTTTGCTAGCTAGGTGCAATAGCTAGTCAGTGTACATACAGGAAGTACCTGTCTCTTGATTCCCTACAGATGCCAGCTCATTAATAACTGGGAGGGAATTAAATGAGAAAATACCACAATTTTCTCAGAAATACTGGGAAATTGTTAGGAAATGTTAATGATCATGAAATGGTTGTCTTCGTAACATGTCTAATTAGAAATATTATTAGAAATATTGATGGCTTCTTTTGAAATGCATCAGGAAGTTGGATGAATGTGCTTATATTCGTATAGGGTGAAAACCCAATCAGAACGAAGGTCTTCAAATAGGGAACTAGGGCTGTGACGGTATGAAATTCTCACGGTATGATAATCGTACTACTCAATATCATGATATGGAGGGCATCAGTCTTGGCAACATGGGAGTGGCAGGGTTTCCTTTGTTTTCCCATGCTGTGGAGGCCTTTGGAGCAGTGAGACTTTCCGGGGGCAGGTTTGGCACTCTCGCAGGGTGTGAGACTGTAAGAGTGTGAACTGTTGCCCGGAAGGTTGTTTCAAAGGCCATATGTCACATGGCTGGGGAAGGCATGACTAATAGATCAGGCGCAAGACAGATTCACCCAAGGCCTGGATTCCAGATTCAGACAGATTCAGCACCAGACAGCTGCCCCACTGTGGAATGTTGGTTCCTCTTTCCTCGCGTCTTCTGGGGAGCTGTCCAGGGTACCGGAGGTCCACCGGCTCCCGTACCACACACCCTCCCCCTCAGCTGCGAGCCAGGGAAGCAGCGGCATCAGCCCAGAACAATGCATCAGCGTTTCCCTGGGTGGCCCCCGGACGGTGCTGAACTGTAAAACAGAAGGGTTGCAGTGCCAGGAACCACCTCGTCACATGGGCATTATTGTCTTTTGCCGTCGCCATCCACTGTAGTGGGGCATGATCGGTCACCAGAACAAAGCGGCACCCTAGAAGGTAATACGCCAGAGAAGTGACTGCCCATTTTATTGCTAGGCACTCCTTCTATACCGTAGCATACCTTTGTTCCCGCGGTACTAACTTCCTGCTTATGAACAGGATTGGGTGCTCCTCGCCACGGATGGTTTGTGACAGCACTGCACCCAGTCCTGTCTCGGAGGCATCCGTCTGCAGCAGGAAGGGCTGGGAGAAGTCTGGGGTCTTCAGCACCAGCTGGGAACAGAGCGCCGCTCTGAGGCCCCTGAAAGCAGCCTCAGTCTCAGCAATCCACACCAGAGGATCAGGGGCACTCTTGTGAGTGAGTTCTGTGAGGGGGTGAGCTACAGAGGAAAGGTGGGGTATAAACCTTCTGTAATACCCCACCAAGCCCAGGAATGCTCTCACCTGCTTTTTACTGCTGGGACGGGGCCAGTGTTTCACCGCCTCTACCTTCTTGTGCTGGGCTGCAGGAGACCCCGACCTATGGTGTAGCCCAGGTAGTTGGCTTTGCTCAGGCCCACGTGACACTTGGAGGGGTTGGCCATGAGGCCCGCTTGCCGGAGAGCCTGAATGACCCGGCGTACCCGCTCCAGATGTTCATTCCAGGAGCAGCCACAGATCACCACATCATCGAGATATGCGGTGGCGTACTCCTGGTGGGGTCTCAGCACGTGATCCATGAGCCTCTGGAGCCCGAAGGGTAGAACCTTGTACTGGAAGCTGCCATTGGGAGTTGAAAATGCGGTCTTCTCTCTGGAGCCAGGGGCGAGGGGTATTTGCCAGTATCCCTTTGTCAGGTCCAGGGTCGTTACGAATCTCGCATTTCCGAGGCGGTCAATCAGTTCGTCGACCCGGGGCATGGGGTAACTGTCAAACTCAGACAATAGGTTTAGGTTCCTAGAGTCGTTGCAAAAATGTACCGTACCATCTGGCTTGGGTACCAACACCACTGGGCTCAACCAGGCGCTATGTTCTCCCATTGCTCAAATTCCCACATCTCCCGTTTGGCAGTGCGCTCAAACATGCAAAGGAATGCCTCCATGTCGTCGCCCTCGGCCATCTTGGTGAGGCAATCCTTTGCACATTGAGCGCTAGGAGGCAAGGGAACCCGGTCCGCTGAGCCTGCCCCCTGTGGAGCCTGCCAGTTCTGCGCCTCGGTGTCACCGCCAGGCTGGACTGTTCCTGGGCTGTGTGGAGTGCCATCATCTGTTTAAACATCTCCTCCATCTTCACCCTCACTCCCTTTTTTTTTTTTTTTTTTTAACCCTGAGGGGGGGTACAGCCCACTACTGACCAGAATGAATTAAACCGGTACTGTTAAAGCAAAAAAAAAAAAAAGTTAATTTATTTTTATTTTTATGCAAACCAACAAACTAATGCCTGGGGAAACTGTCTCGCTTGGGTGCCCGCATTCTCCACCATATGTCACACGCCTGGGGAAGGCGTGGCCAATAGATCAGTCGCGAGACAGATTCACCCAAGGCCTGGATAGTTAAACAAAAACATTTATTTACAGAACCGAAAATACACTTTAAAAAAACAAAGACCGTAGTCACACAAGATTAATAATGTCTCAAATGCTCTGTTGCCGGACGACTCTAGGTCCAGGCAATTCGATCCGGTCCCTCTCCAAGGTTAAGCCGTGTGAGCTGTATTGGGTCGGGGAGTGAGGCTGTGGCATCCTCGGGCCAGGAGTCCCAGTCGGCACCAGCAAGGCGGTTGGAGGAGACATCGGTATCTGAAAAACAGAGAAAGAGAGAGAGAGAGAGAGAAAGAGAGATAGCAAGAGTGTCTCTCTCTTGCTCTCTCTCTTTCTCTCTCTCTCTCTCTCTCTCTCGGGAGAAGTGTAATGTCGTTTACCTTAATTCCGAAGCTTCTCCTCTAGGCTGTGTTTGTCTCTCCCTTTATGCAGTGCCTTCTGATTACGAAATGGGAGACAGCTGGCTGATTGAGAGAGTGGCTGCAGCTGGTCTTGCTGGTTAAAGTGAGTGACGTATGGTTAAGTATTTGTATCCCCCGCAAGGGGGTTTCTGTGTCGAGGGACGTGGAGTCTGTGGAGTCTGGAGTTCTGTGTGCGTTTGTCGAGAGTGACTAAGTAGAGTGCTTCCTGTGTGTCTGTGAAAGAGGGAGAAAGGGTGCACTGAAAGAGTGTCCGCCTCTCTCCCTCAGTGTGAGAGAGGGCGCACTGAAATAGTGTCTGCTTCTCTCTCTCTCTCTGTGTTTGTGTTAAAAGCCACACTAGGGCAGTGGAGTGTTTCTGGACAATGCCCTGAGAACTCTCACTGAAAGAATGGAGTGTTTCGGGGCTAGTTGCCAGAGAACTCTTACTGTCATGAGTGGCGTGGTCTCTGAGTGTTCGACTGAAAGGTTTGAGTGTCTCTGTGTGCATGGGATTGGGAAGCACTTGAAAAGTCATTGAATATGTGTGTGTCTGGTGAGGTTATAGTGGAACTCCGGACTGAAGAGGTGCAGTGTCCTGTTGAGATGTGTGATGAATGTGCGTAGCGACAGTGCGTAGAGTTCTACCCTGTCCCGTTAAGTGTTGATGCCTGTTAAATGTGAAAACCCGCTGATTGTCTGTGTTTGTTGTGTGTTCCCCAGAAGGGGATTTCCCCTCGGAGGAGGTGGTCTTTAATTTAGTTTTGCTTATTTTAGTTTGTTATTTTAGTTAATTGTTTTTGCTCGAAAGCTTCGCGACGAGTAGGGTGAAGACTTTGTGTTTGTGTTTAACCTGCTCTCCCACTGTTTCTCTCTCCCGCGTCTGGTAGAGAGACGGAAAAATAAAGATCTGGTCCGGAGACTGGCAAACCCCACTCCTCTGCCACTTCTTACCATTGGCTGCTCTGCTCCAGTCCAGGGATTGTTACGTGGCATGTGACACCTGGTTTTCAGTATATCACGGTATCAGCTTTTAAGCTAAAAAAAGTACTGTTTGCTGTTTTAAACCTGTTTAAATCTTTGCAGATTTATATACCATTTTAATAGAAAAATACAACAAAATACAACTGAATATAGTTCACTCCTTGTAATTGTATATTTAAATCAATTTAAATCATTCACTTTGCGAATTAAGTAACATTTTGCTTTATCGCGTTATCAGATTATTTGATCTAGTACTATATTTAGTTACTCACTTTTTCCATTTGTGGCATAACGTCAAGGATGATACTCACACGGGTGGAATGCAAGGTTTGGCTTGTCCCCCCCCCCCCGGCCATTACATGTTTCCCTACAGGTGGGAGATCTGTTCTCAATAACCATATTTTTTTCTGAATCCAAAGTGAGTCCACACGGATGAATGAGTTCGCTTTTTTGAGGGGATATAATTTGTCATTACAAACTACCTCGGCATCGGAATCAGTGTCAGACATAGCAAGTTTTATAAGGGACTGCAAACGGAGATTTATGCCATGTAGCTAACTAGCTAATAACAGCTACCTACCAGGGTTGGGAAATGCGAGGGAGCTGCATGTGCACAATCGCATTGTAAACAAAACAAAATGCAAGAACAGCCAAAGAGGTGATGGGATCCTATCGGGAGCCCTCCCAAAACAGTGGAACACTTCCTGGATAGAGGGTCTTTTGCCGCTTGAAACCTAGCAGGGAGGGCCCTGCCTGCCTATGACCTACAAGGGCAAATATATATTCTCACAAATAATGACATAAATATAGGCAGCTGTGCCCACTTGAAATTAAGTGCCTTCCTACTTGCATATATGTATGCTTTTCCCACCACTTGACACTATTTATAAGAGGAAACCTCCAATCAGCACAGCGGGAGTAGCTCATTCTGTGACTCATAACTGAGCACTTGGTTACCATGGGAATTGATGAAAGCTCTGCCAGCTCAAGTTGCTCCAGCCAGCTGGTAGAGTTAGATGCTAAACAGGTTAATGTACAGTATTTTCATATTTCTTCACTCTTGTAGCATTATTTTAATGCTAAGGGGAATTGGAGCATTTACATCCATTATTTAAAGGTGCTGCTGGTCGTATGTTTGTGGTCTAAAAACTGCTTCCTGTCAGCATGTTATGCGCTGTAATCTTTTCACTGTAAATAGAGAGGTGTGTGGGACAGCCCAGTGATTATTATTGAGGGAGCGCAGTTGAGTGATGGCAGCTTCTGACCGGATGTGTGATAAGCAGAGCCCTTTGCATTTTTTGTTGTTTGGTATCAGCAGCTGGTTTACAATCACGTGTCAGTGTCCTCACACTAAGCTCAGTGTTTTCGTCCCTGTCACCATGGTAACAGAGTGCTGGTGAAAACATCTTCGCAAACAGCTTGCAAAAAAAATAAATAATAATGCTCCCTGCACTACTAAGCTGCATACAGATTTAGCAAAAAAATAAAAAATAGTAAGATTCAGTGTGCTGTACAGGATTTCCATATGCTCTTACGATTGTAGAACAGCTGGATTTGCAGTTACTCTGTTTTTTTAATTTTATTCTCACCCTCAGATGGAATATATGAATATTAACACCAAAGCAAGAAACCACAACATTATTGAGTGAGGTTACCATGGAAACGTAATAAATTTGAACCCATTCATCTTGGACAGTGGATTTCACAGCCCTGATAAAGCAGACGGCATATACAGAGACCTTTCACTTCAAGTCCCCATGAAAGTCGTTTTCAGAAGTGAAATTGGTTTCTTTCGGAATGAGGCTATATTTCCCCCTAAAATCGTATACAGCAGTGAAGGCTCCATCCCATGGAGGTCGATAGGGCTACACCCTGATCATTATCATTGGTGAGGAACTCATTTTGAGCAGCATGACATTGTGCTAATTCCTATAATTTATTTGCGCATCGCAATCTGCTATCTTATCCATTTGCCCCTCGCATTATTTCCATGGAAGCGGTGAGTTCGTGGCATCTCCTGATATTCCGCTGGCTGTTCTTGAGGAGTTTTTCAAAGCAATGGCAAACTCTGCTTAATGATTACAGATATCTTTGCAGATTGGTTTGGACTCGTGCCAGGGATTTCCAAGTCTTTGTAACGGCTTTTTATTACGATATCCATGTCAGCATTTCAGCCCATCAGAAATCTCATTCATCTCCGGTGATTCTGGAGCAGAAGGAAACAGACAGACAATGGATGTCTTCCCATTAGCGTAATTCATTCCGCAGAGGCAACGTGCATCTGAATCGATAGGGTTATTAATAATACACGTATTCATCGCCCCTGTGGCCAGTTCCAAAAATGGCCTCCACCAGGCAGAGATTGAGGAGATGTCTGTGATAATGAATAGGGGCTCTGAGCTCTCTCTGGGCCCCAAAACCCAATCAACCCAGCATGCCCCCTAACCAGCCATCTGCATGAAGTGGCACATGGTCCACGGTGTGAGGAGAAAGTCTGCATTGAAGGAGCCCTTCCTGGAATCCAAACAATAGATAT